>VYXD01002842.1:596010-612111 GCA_013397195.1 Hylia prasina
CACGGGGCGATAACGTGGGATGGGCGCGTGGGAACAGAGCGGGAGCGGGCACGGCACGGGAGCCGCGCGGCCCTTGGGAATGCCCTGGCATGAACTCGGCGGCTCGGAGCGAAAAGCCCCGGGATGGGAGTTTCTGGCACAGGCTGCTTGGCCCGAGGCGGGATTCCTCCGGCACCGAAGGCAGCTCTGAGCTCCTGATCCAAGGGGAAGGGTCCGGGAAGGAAGGAGGGAGAGCTGGAGGGGCATCCTGCTGAGGAGTGTCAACGGACCAGATAAACACACAGAGACACGCTCTGACAAAACGCCAGACGGAGCAGACGTGTACAAATAGAATACAGAAGACAGTTAATTCGAAAAAGAGAAAGATGGTTTTGCAATGTATTTATTCAGTGTTCACCTCTTTTGGCAGAGGACCAGCGGAGATGTCATATGCAATGCCCTGATACTGTATTTTGAATAATTTACAGACTTATTATATGCTGTACATCAAGCACGAGGTGACGTATTAGAATAGGTGGGACATAGGTGGGACTTGAAAAACTTTCTATGAAAGGAACCAGAAGCGATGTATATAACCCTGAAATTAAACTTCTGTTCTTCCATAAAATAATGCTGTAGCCAGCCAGCCCAGCATGGTAGCTATGACTGGGAGGAGTTATTTTCTCCTGAATTTTGATTTCCCCTCTTAAAAAATAGTAGACTGCAGAGACTGAGGCTTTTTAGAATTGCATACTGGTACAGACAATGCTGATATGAATGTTTCAAGTTTCTTGATTTTCTTGTCAGTTCAAAATAGACTGTGACTTCTCCTTAATGCTCCACATACAGTTAAATCTACTTAGACTTTAGTATTAACATAAGAAAAATGAAATTTTAATAAAGCAACGAGAGTATTTTATGTGAACCCTTGTTTGTGTGGTTTTGCCCTTGCTCGTGTGCTTGTTACTGATGCCAGTAGGAACCTGGCATATGGACGTGTTCTTTTGGGAGAATGGCAACATGAGAATAGAAGGGTTTTCTGTAGATATTAGCTGAGACAGATATTTTAGTTAGTTTTGAATACCAGTGATTTGATGGGGAAGTTTGTTTGGGTTATTTTATTTAATCACTTAAGGATTGTAGTCTGATTTTACCAGGCAAAGGAAAAAAAACCACCAACATTGCCACACTTTCTAAATGAATGTTTTGACATCTGGATATGTCCAGAAATGCTGCTGATAATAAGTAAATGTTTTCATTTCAAATAGCCCTCTACTTTATTATTTGTGTACCTATGGGGTCTTTTTGTTGTTGTTTTGAATAGACGTATTTCATAAATTGCAAATATGAAATAGGTAGATTTTTACACTGCAAAACAGTTGAGGACTGTAGTAACAATGTGGTAAAGAGACCGATGCTTGTGGAAATTAGAGATAATTTTATCAATGCAGTCAGTGAAGGAGAAAATGACATCAGGAAGCATTGCCTTTGTCTGTCCCCAAATTAGACTGTTCCTTTTCAAAGTGAAAAGAATGTCTGGGAGCTGATAAAGTTCTTTTGCCCCCTGTGAAGCTTATCAGTTTATGGAGTTATTCAGAAAAACATCTACTTTTACCTTACCTGCTATTTTAAGCAATTTATGTAGACTGTTTATCCTACATAAAAATCTCACCTGTCTCAGGAGCACCTCATGCATCTTCGAGCCAGGTCCTGTTTCAGTGGGGGAAGACAAATCTTTATGTTACTGGTTTTCCACCTCCTTGCTCCAGCACTCAGGATACAGGCAGGGACAGGCCTGTTGGCTGTACCATCTGCACTTACATTTGTCGTCAACCAACAGATCTCTGACCACTCAGAGATCTTTCTTCCCTCTCTGGGTTATAAGATAATATAGCATGAAAAAATTAAAGTGGTAAAATGTAGAAGTAAAAATACGGATCTTGGAGATACCTCTCTGTTTCAGTTTAAGCACAAGAGGTTGTTGAGATGGTTGGCATATATGAAGGTGGATAACACAGAAGTGGGGGGTTTTCTGAGTGTTGTTTCCCTGATACCAGTCAATTGCATGTGGATATTGTTACTCAAGTCATGATATAAATTACTGCCTTATTCTCTGAGAAACAGCCCAAATGGTCATTAGAACTGAAAAAAATGAGAATATCACCAACGGTGTTGCCTGATCTGCTAGTGTCCCACAAAATACAGTATTTGACTGCAAAGTGATAGAAATAGAACAGAAATGAAACCTCAGAAGTTAGATGTAACTGCTGCAAGGAAATGAGAGCTTTTAAATGTTTTGTTAAAGGATAAGTAACTGCCCAAGCATCCCTTAGGAACATTCACATATTTCATACAAGCCTGAGTATTGACATACAAACATACCAAGAGCCACAGCATTTCTGACAGTGTCCAGAAGATAGGTCTGCAGAAGCTAGAAAATTCCACAACGCTTTTTAATTGGACAATTTGTAAATTATTAGCAGCCCAGCTCTCCTGAGGGCACACTTTCAGCTGAGAGCCATAGGCTTTAACTGCACAGCTCCCATTAATGTTAATGTTAAATCTTCATGCTGTAACTTATCCCACAGCACGTAACACTACCCAGTGTTTTAAAGATAGGACCGTATGTGCTGCACTGAAATACATAACGGGATCAAATTGAAGAGACCATACAAACCTCATACTGGAGACGTTTTTTGAGCTCATCTGAAATATCCTCATGATTTATTTGCTTTGCCAGCAATGCCCATATACTTGACTCTGACTGAGGGCTTCAGCCCCAGCAAAGTAGGTATTCATTCTTTTTTCATTGTTCAACATGGGTAAACAGGCACAGAGGTCAACAGGCTCACACAAGGTCATGGCATGAGTCACTGCTGTGGCTAGGAATAGAACCCAGGAGTCCTCATTGCCACTGCTCTCCTCCAAACACTGCCCTGTACTCCTAAATTAAAGCAGGGCTAATTTTATTTTTGTACAGAATACAAGATGTCTGAAATCAATATAAACGTTATAGTTTCCAACAGAGGGATGCATTTCTCTTTATGGCCCTGAATCAGCACTACTGGGGAGCTAGATGGAAACCACATCATTTTATAATGGTATGCTGGGAGCATCACCATAAAGATTTTTACACATTCTGACACATTTTATCCATCAGTATTCTGAAGCAGTCAAGGGTTTTTTAGCTCTGTCCCAGAGATTACATTTTGAATTGTTGGCTGTTCATAGTCACTGATTGTAGTGGAAACATATTAAGTATCATAATGTCTTCATCAATCAAATATCATCGCTTGGCACTTCTAAAGCACTGTTATGCTTATGGTGGTTCATTTGACCAATTTTGTTCCTGTCTGGTACAGACAGGAGGAGAGAGAACTTGTGCCCTCCTTATTCAAAGAACAAATGTAATATCCAGAGGAGAGTAGGGCAAATATGAGTCTCCTGTGAACAATCAGCAAGGGACAGGGGCCAGCAAAACAGCTCTAAGTTCCTATCAGTCACGTATTCTAAGGAAAATTCAAACAGAAGTGAGAGAAAACAGAAAATTAAGAATGTATAGAATGAAGTAGCAATGTCAAGAAATTACATCACTTTCATTTTGGTTGGAAAAATGTTGCAGGAAGTTTGCAAGATGTTTGGTGTTTCCTTATGCTGCCTATTTTACATTATTACTGGTAAAAATATACAGTAATACTGTAAAAAGGTGATACAAAAGAGGCTTTTACAAAGGTAGCAATTTTATCTGGAACTGCATATTAGCAATCTTGTTCACATTTCTTCTAGTCTGAATAACATGCAACTTTTTTTCCCCATAAATTAAGTTTATCTTCTTCAGCAGGATAGGGTCTCAAAGACACATAGAAAAGGTACAAGGGACCCTGGTATCTGGGCAGACACAGAGGAGAATTTTATCCAAAATCTTCTTATGATTTCTTTTTTTCATGTCTCCAAACTGTCCAAGCATAGTGAAAAGAAGTTGTATGTTTTTGGGAAAGATATTCTTAAAATCTATTAGTTCTGAGTAGCTGTGAAGCCAAAATGAAAACAATAAACATTAAATAAATAAATTGTATCTTTAGAATTACCTGAGACATGGAAAGATAAAGAAAAACATAATTAACATATTTTCTGTTATTAGCCCACCCCAAAATGACTCCTTCTTAAAACACATTGAATATCAGCACTCTCATACATTCTCACATCAATCTACCTTAAATTAGTGTTTACAGACTAGAATATTTTTGACAGATTTCTTTATATTAACAAAATAGGGTATTTTACTTATATTTTATTTACACAACAAAATATTCTGCTTTGTTTATATAAATAACCAAACGCCTCAAAGTGTTTTGGGTTTTTTTTCAGGCTCATTGTACATCAGAGTGGACAGCATTGACTAACTGGAAACTCCAGTGGGATGTGATTTTGCAAATTATTTTTCTGGCCTGGCCAGTTCTTCAAAGACTAACACCCAACATGAAGCACCTAAGCCCAGTGAGAGGAAATGAGTTTTGGTCAGTCACCTTGGCTAGCTGAAAGCTTTATGCAAGAAGTCTTGTTGGGAGGTTTTGCCTGCTACAGAGAGATATTCTGATATTTGAAATGCATTTCACCAGTTCTGTAACAAAGTATTAAGTGGAAGTAGTGACAGTATTAAAATGGAAATGCTGATTTTCATGCAAGAAGCAAAATAGAAGATCTGATTTCTGAATGAGACATTTTTGGGCATCAAAACCCCTTACTTTCTGATGGTGGATGATATAATTCTAATATTGAAACCAGCTGCCTATTTAGAGAGGAGGATTTCTGCATACATAAATTTCCTCTCCTGATGAGATGAAGATCCCTTATTGAGTATATCCTCTGGTTTTTGCTTTCAAACGGGTTTGGTTTCAATTGTGGGAAAGTGATTCCAGTGAATAGTTTATGTATTTGGCTATAAAGCACTGAAGTGGTCACCAGGGTGGGAGTAGGGAAACAAGGGAAAAGACCTTTTTTCCACTAGCCAAATTCCAGTGGAAATGAGACTTCTGAAAATTCGCTACGTTACACAATGTGAGCTCAGAAAGGAGGACAAGTTGGTGTTCTGCTTTCACAAGTTTCCCGTGCACACCCAGGACTCTGGGACTAGGTGCCATTAAAAAGGGAACAGTGTGTATAAGGAAAACTAAAGATGAAGAAAAGCTTATTTTTCCAATACCACAGTTGTTGCAGTAATGGTCAACTTTCTCAGCTCTCCTTCCCCTCAGGACAGCTATATAAACCAAAATGCTGTAGCTGTACACACATATTCTGCATAGTAATAATGTGTTGCCTGATGCCATCTTATGTAAATGGCTATTACACATCCAAATGTAATAATGTAGCTGCATTGCCACACATTGAGAACCTAACTTTTAAGTTCATAAGGAGCTTGCAGGCTCCTTAATTGCTACAGCAGAGAGCATTTCACTGTCCAAACACAGTGGAAGGATGATCACTGAGCAGCTATTGTGGAAATAAGATTCTGTCACAAAGAATATCCCTCCTTAAAGCTGATTTTTTTCTTGGAAGTACGATTTTTTTGAATACTTTGATGATGTGCGTGAGCCTACAGCCACACAGATATGTATGTAAACTCTTCTCAGAAAAATACTTTTATCATCTAAAGGAATAAAGTGCTTGAGGCAGAAGACAGGAATCTCTGGGAAGTACACTACTGTGATGAATACATTTGTCAACCGAGTGCCACAGTGATGAATTTCAGGAAAGATGAAAAGGTTTTTTATGACAGCAAGAAATTTGTAACTCAAAGAAGAGAAAATGAAGCAAACAGTTTGCATTTATCTTTGCATCTTAATGGACAACTTTATTCCTGTTTTCATGATGTTGTCTTCATTCTCATGCTAAAGGATTTCCATTTGTATAAAATATTAAAACAAAATGGAGTCGTACAGGTACGAGTTAGTACTGTTGTCAGTCGCAGCAGTTAGAGAACCTAATATATGGATATTTTAGTCTGAGATTTTTCATTAGTACTGATTTTGGAGCTGCTTTGGACCTGACAGTTGATATGCACAGAGAAAATGCATTAAAATACCTCCAAGTTTATTATTAATTAGGATTTGATAATTTGCTCCTCCTGCCCTCCCCTAGAACATATGCCACAACAAATGAAATCACAAAGGCGTTTCAGCTCTTTGGTAGTTGGGTCTGCCACTACAGCACTGGAATCAGTGGTTTGTTTTTTTCTTCAGTAGGTGCAAAGATTGAGCCCTGAGCTCCAGCAAGCTGCATATGGTGTGTTTTCTGCTTAGAATCTGTACTGGTGATCTGCTCTCCCTCCTTATCTGACACAGCCTGAGTTTCTTAACTTGTAGGGCATGCTAATAACTTGTGTTTTCATTTTCTAAATAGCAAAGTATGATACTTTTCTTGGAAAAGTGTATAGAAAAACCTCCACATCAGCCAGCGCTGGGATGAAAGTAATTAAAGCTCTTTTACTGAAGACATTAACACCAAATATTCCCTAAAGTACTGGGTGTAGAGTACTACATTGCCATGAGGTGAATTTGCTAAATTTAAATTTACATATACTGAAATAGCATAATTTAACAGAAATACTGGAAAAGTTCCATATAACATATTTGGCAATGGTTCTGTACAGGCAACTGGTCTGTGCAACACGGTATTGAATTAGGGAAAGACTTTGCATTTGCCCACATGCCCATTAGTAAGTGAACTGGAATGTGAGCTTGTATTGAAAGTTCTGCACACTGTATAGCTATGTTTCTAAACTGCAGGTTTTCCAATTCTATAAAATAGTCTGAAATTTATTTATTATGTTTCTGAGAATTATGTCCTGCAGTTGTGCTGTGGAATTGTGTTACCATCACAGCTGGTTTTAAGCTGAGCACCCTCTGAAATACGAATTGAGGATGAGAATCGTTGTTAGACCTGCCATGGATCCAAGGATAAGTAGCATCCTCCCTGCACTATAGCTTAGGCACATCCACCCACACATAACTGTATGTTATACCCATACACATATATATATTTCCTTACTGCTGTCATTTAGAGCAGACATTTGGCTGAATGCCGAAGTTTTCTTTTTGTGTTACTGCTATTTGCGTGACTGTTCCAGATAAGATTTCCTGCTGTTCATTTCTTTCACAACTTTCTGTAAGCATCAAAGCAACACCCTTTCAGCTGCAAAGACGCCGTTTTGGTAGAGAAAGTGGAGTTTCTGTCCCAGAGATCATGCCCTGCAAGCCTGAGGCAGGTGGCGGTGGTGCAGGATGCAGGGATGCGGCAGCAGCGGTGGCTGTGTCAGCTCCCGGGTAACCTGACCGGTGTCTGGCACTCGCGGAGTGGTGACGGGCTGAGGCCGTGGCTGGATCGCTTTTCAGCGGAGCCCAGCCACGGGCAGGGCGGCACGACTGCCGACAGCCGGGGCAAAGCGGCGGGAGTGCCTGAACGGGGCAGAGGAGGCTTCTGAGGGTCCCTCCTGCTGGGGGTTTGGATGGAAGAGGTTGTGGCTACGGCAGTGCCCAGCCAAAGGGCAGAGCTACTGAGCTCAGGTGGATTTCAGGGGTCTGAGACGTTTTTGTTGGGGGCAAACCAGTGAAGTCGAGGTGAATTAATCTGGCTATACTTTTAACACTTCCAGAAAATAGTATCTTCATCAGAGCATCATAGCACAAAAAGAGACCTGAATCCACATATCTCTGGCAGCTTTTTGGAGAGAAAAGGAAACCAGCTTGCTGCAGCCTGCATTGCACCTTCTCCAGCCACCCAGAACCACCAGTGCCAGCCTTGCACTGCAAGGTGAGAGCAATGGATCAGCCCCACTGCATGATCATATGTGGTGTTAGACATTATTAATAGTTTCACTTGTGGAAACTGACTAGAATTGTGCTTCACTTTGTGCCAAACAAATTCAAATAAAATGTAGCTCAAAACTCCTTTTAGTGTCTGATACCTTTGCTTCTCCCCTGTGAAAAAATCCAGCACAAACTCCTTCACTTCACATCTGGTACAGCCATTTACATCTTCGGGGCTGAGGTCACTGCACCACTGCCCTCCCTCCATGGGAACCCAGCGATTCCCTCTGCACTGATGTGGCCAGATCCTGCATAAAACAGGCTGTGACTTCTTAGCCCATTGTTCACAGGTACATGTAATGACTCACAATGCAAAACAGAAGTACTGTGCAAGGCAAAGTGGTTTTGGCTGGGAGTCACGTATTCATCCACCTGAAATCAGTGTTTGTTTTCTTATAGCAGTGCTTTGGACAGGCCTGCATAAGGCCAAGCAGTGTGAGGGCACACTGGAGGGGAGGGAAGAAGAAACCTGGCACTCAAATTATGGTAGTAAAAAGCTGCCTATCTCAATGTGAGATATAGATCTGTGTGTATGTATTGGCAGGTCTGCATGTGCTGAGCTGCAGATTTTCACCCAATGTAATAATTCTTGTAATTTCTCTCAGACCATCAGCAGTGCTGAGCTGGAACCTGATAGCCAATTTTCCAACTCTGTCAAAACACTTCAACTGCATAATAAATAATGCATATGGGCATTCTTTGATCACCCATAAACCCAAGAGGAGATATACATAATCTGAAACTTTTACTGGTTCATGGGAGGTTTTGATCTTCAGAGGATTTGCCAAATTAAATCAGCAGAGTGCAAGGGGAAAGTATTTCCCGGTGACAACTTACTTGGCAGGCTCTGGAGCAGGCTGTGACCCAAGATGGTGCATGTGGCACACCAGCAGGTCAGTGGCCCAGGAGCTCAGCTACCAGCACTGGGTGCCTGCAGGTGCCTGCAGCTCAGGGACCTCACTGCTCACCTGGAGCTGGCAGCAAGGAATCATGGCTAGCCTCAAGCAGCATGTGCCCACCACAGCAGCCTGGTAAGTTTTGATTAAGTTATCAGAGTCAGATTCAATTTTCTGATACATGTCAGATATGCTGTGTAGATAAAGAGCCACCAAGAAAAGGCTGGTTATATTTTCTAAGCAGAATGTAAACCTTGGTTTGTGATTGTATCAATCTAGTCCCTCTGAAAAGTCTAAGATGTGCATTCAGTATCTCATGTACCCTAAAGGTTAAGACTGCAGCAAGAATTAAAATAAATACTACCTTTCTTATTTTTAAAGACCTTATGACTCCTGCCAGGCCAACTCAGGATTTCTGAATGCTTGGGGCTGGCACTACCATCATTTCCATTATCACACAATCCCTTTTCCAGCTCCCTTGACCCAGCTTGGTGCTCTTCCATGTCAGGAGACACCAAGGTGGATAAAGTGAGCTAATAGGACGCTCTTTCCTGTTCCTCAGCAGAGGAATTTTGCAGTGAGGCTGTGGTTTCAAGGAGCTGCTGCAAGCAGCTGGGGATGTGAGCATCCCTGGATGCACTGCCAAGAACCTGCTTCTGCCGCCTCGGCAGCCAGGCTGAAAAATAACTTTTTTTCTTTCTATTTTTTTCTTTTTTTCCCCGAATGATCTTTAACTAAGACGTCCACTGAGCCACCTCATTGCAGCCACAGAAATAATCCTGCTAAGCAAGCCTGGTGAAGGATGGCACGGGGCTTGGAGAGGCGGGGGGGAGTTATGGGACTGCTTCCAGTGGCTGCTGCCAAATGCACGTGTGAAACCACATCCTGTTAGCAAGGCTGGGATGTCTTTGGGCATTCACAGCTTGACCTAGAGCCCTTTGTTTCTTGTTAGATGTAGTTTCTAATTACTATCTTAGAAACTCTAATTTTTTTTCCTGCTGAAACCACGTAAAGAAATTGTGGAATAAGTGGTGACTGTTCCCATCAAAACAGACACTCCTGAGCAGGACACAATAGATTTTCTTAAAAATGTACAGGAAAATGATATTAATCACCTCATCAATTCCATATATATCTGGTTCCTCATTTGTGATCCACAGCTATCCTGTTTCTGTTCAACTCATTGATTCAAAATATCAGGCTTAAGAAAACTCTGGAGAACAAACAGGGAAATCCTCACTGTCCCTTTTGTAATGTAAACCTAGATTTTCTTTCCTTTCTTCTAAAAGAAAAAAAAATGTAAATACTTATATCCGTTTAATTTAAAAATAACAGAACTGTTCTATTTGTATTCCCACTGACATATTTAGTGCTGTTTTTAAATACCCTTATTAAACCTAATCATCCTTCTCAAAATGTATTTGCATTCAACAGTGTTTTACAGCACCCCACAGCTTACTCTCTATGATATATCAAAAGAAATATGTGATGCTTTCTTTGCTGTCTCCCACAGTGATCTACGGAAGAAAATGGGGCAAACAATTTTCTTCTCTGTGTCCAAAGACAGTTTAAGGGCACCTTTGGTCTTTTCTGTGATTATATTTGACATTTGCACTCAGTGTTCTAATCCCCTTTGGGTTAAGAAAATACATTAACCCATTAATTTGAAAACAGTATTCAAATCATTTCATTGCATGGTCAAGGTATGGGAAGGGGTAAGTTAACTTGGGATGGTAAGAGACACAGGACTGTCTAAAAGACTACAGGCTCTCCATTACAATCATATCTCTCTTCATTTGTGTCACATGAAAAATCTAGATGAGATCCTGTAGCCACTAAACCCCAAGACTTCAGGACAGATCCCTGAAATTCTTGGGTAATTGAATGGCAGGGACTTGGTGTTGGAGACTTTTCTCCAGAAAGATGTCACAGCTGCCCTCCAGAATGAGAACCTGGGTTCCTACCTGTGAAAGCAAAAGTCAGCACTGGATTAGCTTCTGCCCTTGTAAACTGGCAGTCAGCTGTCAGTGTCCTTACCTGGGCAGGAGAGCTGGCAGCCATCAGGTCCCACAGGTTGTGCACAGCTGCAGGTACACATACTGTAACGTGAGCAGAAACATAATTTTTCATTATTTCACTATTCCTTATTGCATAATACACATATTTTTATGATGTTAAATCTGCATAACCCATATATAAGGATATATAATGTATATATATGAATATACATATAGGTTAAAAAAAAAAGTTATATTTATCTAACAACTGAAATGGCTTCCAAAATAGAAGGTACAAGTCAGGTTTGTCAACACTCTTCAGCATCCTTGTACTAGCCTTCCAGTGCAAAATTATCCTGGAGGAATACACCCACTTTCTGGCACATCCAGGGTAAAAAAAGAAGTGGAATCCTGATGACTTTACATTGCAGTGCAAGACTGGCTGGAGTAAGAGCTGTAAGGCAGCTGGGACATCCTTGAAACTTGAGCAAGGTCCAAGTACAGGTTGCAGCTCTCAGCAGGTGTTGCCATAGTCAGAATTTTTTTGGCTGTTCTAGTCTCTATCCTCAGACTTGGGGACAAGCATGATGTTGTACCCTGCTTGCTGATTTTGCCCTGCTGGCTGTGCAGTTGCATTTGGGCATTTGCTTCAAAAAGGAAAAGAAAAAACTCTGAGCACAATCTGCTGCTAGCAGAAACACGTAGTTTAATGCTGTTAGAGTGCTGCTACACCTTATTTTCTGGATCACAAAATCAGTGACTACATTTTGCATGCAAGTGACTGAAGTTCAGTTCCTAGAGAAAGAGCAAACCTATTAGATGATCAAGGGAAACTATAACAGAACTGATCAAGATAAATCTAGAAGAACAATGTAAATCCATTAAGCTGGTAATTGCCTATGTGTGACAAATTTCTTTTAGTTACTACACTTTTCTTGTAGTGATACTGACACAGCACTATAAAATTTAGGGCTCTTTTTCATGTCTGTTCCATCCCAGTGGGATCTCTGGCTGAAATACTCCTCCAAGGAATACAGCACATAATCAGTCCCTTTGAAACTGCTTCAGTAATGCTGAATCCATATAAGTGCGGGTACCAATTATGCTAATGAGACTGCAATGGGCCCGTGGTTCTTGCCATCCTCTAATAGTGCTGTAAAACTACTGTCATACTCAGCAACTAAGTTTTTGTAGCATACAACCACACAGAATACTGAAATTTGTTGCATGATGGAGGTGATGCCACATGTTCCCCAAACCTAATCCTGCTAAGAACACAAAGAAAGCAACGGGTAACGGTAGAAAATCTGGAAAATTTTTTTGTTCCCTCTTCTACTTGTCCTATATTCACATCTCCAGAAGATGCAAGGCTAGTGCAAATAATATTTATATTCCCCTCTTTTCTTGTTCCCTGTTTCCCTCCAAGGCAATGCTCCATCCTGAGCAGCAGGCACTGACAAACATAGAAGGCTAGCAAAATTTCAAGGTGCTCCTGAGAAAACCCAAGACAGATCCTTAACATCTTTTCTCCATTTCCTCTTTTGGGCTGATAGGATCTCTCACAGAAATACTCACTGATGCCTTGGCAGGGCCTTTATTTGGGCTCAGGCAGGACCAGTCATGTGTGGTTTCTCTTTTCCCCTCTTGCATTCTCTCACACAGCCCTACTGTGGCAAGGAAAACTTTTCTTCTCAGGTGACAAGTGAGGGGTTCAAAGTCAATATGTTAAAATGTCTACATCCCCTCCCCTTTGTCTTTACAGCCTGGCCATGTTATAATCATCTCTGCAATACAGTACAGGACAAGGTACCAATCAGCCTGTGTGAACAACAGCATTAAGGCTACTGTAAAATCCCACTGAGGACAGTTTTAGGGCGTGGTGGGAGTAGTTAATACAGATCATGAGAAGGCACAGACAGGAATATGGATTCATCAGGAGTAATAGCTTTCACACATGATTAGTCAGGATAGAAAAAATGGCAATGCAAGGCTGACCAGTCTACATTATTGGGCTATTACTTCTTGTATCAGTGGAAAGTCCTGTGTTACTGGGTTTTTTTTCTTCTACATTAAATCCTATCACACCCATTATGGTTCCAGCACTGTTTCAACAGTGCTTCATCCCTTCTTCGTGCACACTTATTACAAATACTACAGTCTCAGGAAAACAGCTTTGAAATCACTGTTGCTGCAAGTGCATCTGCCTTCAATTCTGTCATCACTTTGTGGACCATGACAATTGCAGTCCATAATATTTTTATAAAAGCATTGGAAACCTACATGTTAAAAATTTGCTTAGTTTATTATTTATAAAACAGTAATATGCTGTTATGTTTTCCCATCCTCTCATCTGCCTTCAAAGGGACATAATGACACTAATTCCGTGATAGGTGAGGGATGCTTGGAATTATTGTTGTAGTTAATGGCTGGCAGCTTTCCTGGGGATAGACTTCATTCCCTGGCATGCCTGTAAATCCATGATAATGTTCCTCCCTAACTTCCCAGGGCAGTGGTTGAAGAGCAAAGGCAGCCTGTGGTGGAGGAGATCCTTCAGCTCACAGGAGTCAACCAATCTGCCCCTGCTCCACAGGCTGCAGATGTTTGTGAAGCAGTTCCTAAACCATTTACAGCCTGTGATTTGAAAATGTAGCTTCACAGGTCCCAAAGTGAGGTAGAAATACTAATCTTCTCGTGTTTCCTGACACTTCCTGTGCCTTTTTCTTGAGTCAGAGCCCAGAGATGTGCTATGATACTTGACCTTTAGGCTGTTCAGATGTAACACAAAGTAACAAAGTAATTTCCAAAATTAAGTCTCCTGACACTGACATAGTGTGGACAACGTTCAGATGACTAATATTTATTTTTCTCCAAGGAAAATCTTGAAAATATTAAACATAGTTGTTATTTGCTTAACTGGTTCTATATTATTATTCATTTCTTACATACAGCTCTATTTTAACTTAACTAGGTTTGCCTTCTTCTCAGTTCTCTAGAAGAGCAAGGACTTGACACCCCAACATAACAAGGCACACCCTTCTCTGCATTTCACTGTTGGCTTCAGCATCCCATCCTCAGCCCTGAGCTGGCATTGGATATTATAAGAGCAGTTGCTGCAACCTAGGCTGGGGGAGCAGGCTAAGCAGCAACAGCTAAGAAGTGTTACATTGCTCCTGTGTTTGTGAGGATCATCTGGCTCCTGTCTGTGGTCTGAACGGCTTGTTAGAAGTGTTCAGACACACACACACACACACACTGTGGGATAAAATGCCCACAGCAAAAACTCACACCCGCACCTGGATTTGCAAAGATATGGATAAGGAGGCAGAAATGTACACATGGGTACGTGGAAAACTCAAGAGTTCTATGGAATTTGCCCATACCTTAGGTTCCTTGAAGCTTGAGTATCGATTTTATCACTCCTTTCTTGCTACTCACTGCTGCCACCACGTGTTAACCACAATTTTGGTGGGGCTTTTTTCTGAAATAATAACGCCCCTTGCAATAGAAACGTGTTCTGCCATGGGTAAGAAGGACCTGGAATTTGGCAGTACTGAAGAGATGTGAAATAGGCAAGCCATTCTTGGCAGACTGGGCATTGCTGGAAACAGTATAACAAGCTTCAGAAGAGCTCGCTATAAGCAAACCTTAAAATTCTGAATTGAGGATTCATGCTATTTATTACCAGTACAGTTTATGGATGTGTGTTAGGAAGTACCAGCTAGTGCTGGTAAGTTAAAGTTCATACACTGACAGTTTCTCTCTCTCTCTCTCTCCTCCATGCCTTCCTCTTGCACGTGGATCTCTTGTTATGCTTTTTGAGGTTGAAAAATGCATTAATAATGAATACAAGTGCAATGCAGTTAGGAAAGCACTTTCTTCCTAATTCCCACGATCTGGAAGTGTGCCTGTTCCCTTGGGAATGAAAGGCACTCTCCCAGTTCGGGCTTAATAAGAGTAATTGTGGATATTTTTACTGTTGGTAAAAATGACTAATTAAATCATTATTAACATTTGCAATGTCTCCATCATACAAAATATGGGTAAGTTTTACCCATGTCATTACACACTACTAAAAATGAGTGTGGCTCAGAGCTAATAGGACAGCAAATTTCTACAAGCTGAACTTCCCCCAGTGTGGCTTGATTCTCAGCTAAATTTATTTCATCTTAAATAACTCGTGAAGGATGACATTTAAGTGACAATCTGTTGATAGCTAATCACAAGTCTACAGTGTATCATTTCAATGGAATGTCTCGATATGCAAGTTAAGGTTAGTGTAACAATTTGTTGGTTTATGGTCTTGTTGTGGGAAACAGGGAGCATATGCAAGGCTTAGCTGTTCTCTCTTCCCTCTGTCTGGCAAGGTCTGAAAGCACATGCCTAGGTATAGATGCAGTGTTACCAGTTCTCACACTGGTTAATGTGTTAGCAGCACATACTCCTGGGCCAAGGACTGATTTCAGAATATCAGTTTGCATTTAAAACATAAATTCAAGCTTGGTTTCCAGCTTTTGTGACTGAGAGATAATGGTTGGTTAATCCTAGCTCCAAGCCGAGAATCATACTGAAGATGGGTATGAAGATGTGACATTGTAGCCCCTCATGTTTCTGAGAGACTCATTGTGCATATGAAAATTTATCCTAAGTCAGTGGTCCTCCACACAGGTGTCCTTGCAGCTGAACCTGTGTTTGTCACACCTTGCTGGATCAGCATGCTGGGGAAGGATAGGGTGCTAATGCTCAGTCAGGACTGAGGAGAGGAAATGGGAGACCCTGATAGGAAGGTCTGATGTTACTGTCAACAAATTGTAGCCTATTTAAGATTTACTTCTGCTTTTGCACGTCATTTGATTCCAGTGTCTATAAGGAGGTTTTTGAGGTAACAGAACCAGGGTTTTCATGGTGGTGAGGGCATGTGAGAAAACAGGTGTAGTTTGAGAGAGGAAATGCTCTGACTGGATATAAAGAAACATCATGAGGCAAACTGAGCATGGGAAATCGTTGCCCAGAGAGGTTGTATGGTCTCTGTCCTTGGAGGTTTTAAAGAACCTGACTGTTTAGAGCCCTGAGGACAGGAGTCCTCCAGAGGCGCCTTTCCACTTGGATTACCTCATAAGCCAGTAGATGTAATCTTTTTGGACTTGAGCAGAGCTTTTGAAACTGTCTCTCACAGTATCCTTCTGCACAAAATGTCCAGCACACAGCTGGGTAACAGTGTTATGCAATGGGAAGCAACTGGCTCATGGGTCGAGCACAAAGAGTTATGGGGAATGGGGTGACATCAGACTGGCGTCCTGTCCTTAGGGGCATTCCCTAGGGCTCCATCCTTGTCCTTGTCCACCTTTATGGTGCTTGTATCCCCAG
>VYXD01002843.1:0-54853 GCA_013397195.1 Hylia prasina
AAACAAAAGAAGGATTTTTCATAGTAAAATTAGCTGATTAATCAATAATTGAGTAATTGCTTAGTTGCATAAGGCAATACACTTTGAATTTCCTTGTCATGGATCACTATAAATTACTTGCAGTAGCTGTGAAAGCAGTATAAGTAACAGTAAAAAGTACATAGGCTTGGAGGTTTATGAGACAATAAAGTTTAATTGGCTGTATTCCATTAAGATTAAGAAATACCCATGTAAAAGCACAAAACAGTAAGCTTTTGAGACCTTATCTATAATTCCACTTACCTTGTAGGTTACCTCTGCAGGCACATTCTAGGCTGGCTATCAGAAGAATATCAGCTTGCAAAAGCTCAACTCTTTCTAAAAACACCAAGAGTGCAGTGAGGTTTCTGTGCCTACGTTCTTTCTTTCAGTTCATTATCCTGTTATTGTTTTGCTCTTTTGCTAACTTTTGTCACTTTTCCCCCTAATTCAGATGCCAAATGCATTCTAATTCTGGTATTCTGTCAAATGTGTAAAAGTCTCTTGATGTCATTGGTTTTTCAGTGACATTGGTAAGGTTATAGCTGATAAGAAAGTCAGCTTAGTTTTGTAACATTTATACTTCAGATTTTTAAAAATCTTAAATTAGAGGAAATCAATTAATAACTGTTATTAAAATATTTTTCAGTCCAAATTTAATAAAATTATTATTATGATTTTAAAATACATTTGATTTACTAATAAAGCTAAGAAGATGTTTTAAAACAGGGAGAGAGCATGGCAGAATTTGAACAAATTGATTTACACCATGGCACAGTAGCAGAGTTTGTTTAATGAATTCACAGTTTTGCTGAACTTTCACTGAACTGTTTCCTGAAGAATACATGAACAGTGGGGTTGAACAATTTCTCAGAGATGCATTTGACATCAGGTAATGCTTTACTTCACTGTTGCCTAGCAGAGCAGCTCCAGTGACTAGCAGAAAAGAGTGGGAGTGGAAGGGAGAAAGCCGTAAGTTATACAATGTAATTCTATGTGCTTGTTCCAAACATGCCTAATATTTTAACTCTTGAAGGTCATATTGACCCAAATGATGCCTGGCAATGAAATTGTTCCTTTGAATTTTGTCTGAGACTTTTTTTGTTTTGTTTTGTTAATAAAACTCCTGGAACTAATATAGGAGAAGAGTTCAGAACAATTGTGTAGTGACAATCTTTTGCAATGATGCTGGGGACTATCACTTCTTACTTTTTTTTTGGCAAATTAATCGAGCACTACACAGATCAACTTAAACATAAATAAATTCAACATTTCCCTCATTTTCTAGTTGGATGGCTAAGTGTAGCCATCAACTGGAGTGTTATTTCTGTCTTTCTCTCCCTTGCAAGCAGATCAGAGAGTAAATTTAATTAAGTTAACCTATACAGTACTTTCCATTCAGAAAGCATAACGTTATCCCCATTTTCGTGTCTGGTTGTGCAGCTAATGACTGCAAAAGCTAGACAGTCTAAATACATTACTGACATCCTGTACAGGCAAGTGCTTAAAACTGTATATGGAGCTAAACTATTCCATATCCTACCAAAGTGGAAGAAACTTATGCATCTTTGGTTTGGTTATCATGTCTAAATTTCAACAAGCATCTGATTTATACACAAGAATTATACATGTTAGCATTAGATAATGTGTATATGTGAGAAATTATCTCCTTGAAAGGCATTTCCCCATCATCTCATGCAAGAGTGATTTCTGCTGTTAACTGTGGACAGCAGATGATCAGTTCTTGACTGCTGCTGAAAGGGTTTAATTTCTTCCACCAAGCCTTACAAATCCCACTGCAGAAGCACAAATAGAGTGAGAACCGATACTACACCTGCTGTGAACAACTATTAGGCAGTTTTAAGTTGATCAGGGTTAAGTTATTGGGTGATGATGAGGATGAGAGACTATTTTGAAGAAGCCCTTCAAATAGTGACAAAACAGAATTGTACTGTCCACTCATCCCTAGATGCTTCTGCTACTAGGAAGGCATCTACCACAGACTTCTCTATATCAACATCACCTGCTACAGGACAGCTGACTCAAAAATCTCTACGTGAAGTATTACTGTGTTTTATTGATATATGAGTTTCTGTGTGTGTTTGTATTCAAATAAGTGAAAAAAATAATAATTGATGCTTCTTGCCAGATGAAGTGTAGAACTGAGTTTCTGAAGCATTCTTAAGTCTGGTGTCCATTCCTCTGTATGCTAAAGTAGCAAAAAATAAATACAGAGAAATCCCTGAAGTAGGATCTTCAATGTCTTCGTGGTGTAAGAAATAATACAAAATAAATAGATAAGTTTAGAAGATACTTTTTGTTGGGATTTATCATTTTCTAATTTATTCCCAATTCAGATTTGAGTAAAATACCTAAAAACCCCTGTTGAGCATGATCTCTATTAATATAAACTCGCAGGATCTTCCAGTTCTATTGCTTCTGCATGAACATGACAATGCTGAAAGAATTTAAATAAATAGTTTTCCTTTAGCCATGACTCTTGATTTCTATGGGTAAGCCTCCCAGTGTTTTAAACAGCTAACAAAGTCAGCATATTTCAGGTGAGTTCTCTATTAATGATAAGAAAACAATGTCTAGGATCTCTCACTGCATTCTTTTTTTTATTAATCACACTTCAGTTGAACATCCTGATGTTTGGGGGAAAATTTGAGTAGGAATTTTATCGTTTGTCATATTTTATTTTACCATTTTCTATTTTTCCTTTAAACAGTTAAAGAACAAAGTAAAATGCCAATGAATACCTATTCCATAGCCTGAATTATTTTAAAAAATATTGTTGTATAATGTATTTTAGGTGTCAAAATATATAGTCCTGATTGCAATACTTGTATTAAAAATGAGCAGTTTTTCTGTAGGCAAAGATAATGAAAGATATTGTGTTTATATTAGTTACTGCTTGATGTTGAGAAGGTTACCAGATCATTGGGAACATTTGGCACTTTCACTGTAACTGTTATTTTAAGTGTAATAATGGATTTCTCTATACATTCCCACTCCTTTCACCCCAGCTATGGATACTCTAAGCAAAATTGCAGTCAGAAAGCTATAAGGCATTGAAATAATAGGAAATCTTGTCTGATTTTCTGTGAAACTAGTAGGCAATACTGTGCAACATCATTCTTATGAATACAACTGCTTCCACTCACAATGAGATTTTTTGACTGCCACTAAATTTTTCTTTTTCTGGAGTCTTCATTCCTTAGGGTCCAATACTTACTCCAAAAGCAGCTGAATTAGTAAACTGCTGTATGATATAAAGCACTCAATTTTAGGCATTGATCTCCAAGAAAGTAACAAACCAAACGGGAATAAGAATAATTTTCAGAAGTACAGTAAATATGACCTAGAAGGAGAATCTGAACAGTTTGCTTTGCATCTAAAGAACTGTGGAAACATAGATATTTGACTGCCAGAAAAATCATCTCAAAGAGAAAAACAAGTGGTCTGTCTTCTATACACATGGGGGAAAAAGTAAAATTTATCAGCCATGGAAAAACCAGATAGCTTTAAATGATGCATTTAAATTATGCATTCCTAGTGGCTGATAATAAAGCACTCAAATACATTGTCTGAGGATGACATGGAGTTTCTCTAACTGTAACTTGGACAAACATCAATCAGGAATCCAATCAATATTTCTTAGTTTGCCTTATCCAAAGAGATAGGCTAGATGATATTTAAAATATGCCTTCAATCTTGTCATTCTGTGCAGTAAATATCATAAAGGAGGATCATGTTTTTAATAAGAAAAAGTATATTCCCTGTGCAGTGGCAGTTTATGTGATTATGGAGAAAAATGTGTTTTCCCAACACAATTAATTAGTTTTTGGAAACGGTGTAGGGTGGAGTGCTGCAATTTAGAAAGATAGAATCTTTTGGTTTGGGATTAAACTTTAAGTCCTGCGTTTTCATCTATATGGTGGCAATTTGCAGTCATAAAACAGCAACTGATAAGACCATCTAAAATATATTATTGTTGCAAATTATATAAGCAGTCAATACATTGCAGTGTTACATGGTATGAGCACTAGAAAGATTTGAAGTACTGGTGATATGATGTTCTGAAATTCTTTCTTCTGGGACTCCTCTTCTCACTTTTATCATGAAAGAAGAAAATTCTTCTGGAATTATCCCATCCGTGCTCACTAGTTTGCATTTCAGAAGTAAAGCACTGAAGAGCCCATTGTTTATCACTAGCAAAAAACTCTAGACTTCTTAATTTCTTAAAAAAACTCCAACCCCCCCCACAAAAGAAAAAAAAAGTTAGAATCTCCACACTCTTTAGAATATGATTGGTTTATCATTTCCCTAGACTAAAATAAAATAGATTAGAATAGTTTGCTGTGCTTCCTACTCCAGGACAAATAGCTATTTTCATTACATTCTCTTTTATTCAGTGAAACCTTAATTTTATATTAGACATAACACTTAACAAGAATGCTTCCATAGGACATTGTCTATAAACACTTCTTCATTAGCATGAAGTGGTGAGTATATGATGCTGCCAGAATGTGCTGTCAAGAAGCAATGGTGTCATGAGGTGACATTAGTGTTGTACTAGAAACCACATTTGTTTTGAAATAATTGAATTCTCTTGTCTTGCACTTCAATTTCACTGTGGATAATTAGACACACAGAACTACAATTTAAATAACTCCTTTAATTTATGTGCTGTTCTTGCTTTTTATTTGCTTGGTAACCTTACTATTAGAGCTTTAACTTTCTCTAGCAGTTTGATTTTTTTAGACTTGAGATTCTAGATTGTTATAATTAATATCCAATCATATATATATATATATATAGCAAAAACGTCAAGTAGAATGGGATTGAATCACGAGTCAAGTGATGAAATAAGGGTAATGGTTCTGAGGCACAAAGCAAGATCTGTGGGTTCACTTCTACTAAAGCAGTAAGAATGTGGGAGACAGAAATCATTTTGTCAGTCAAAGGCCAGAGATGACCTGACTGAGAGAAGTGCTTATGAATGGGTAATGCCTTGGCTACTCAGGGCATTAGTGACGTAAGGCACATGCACATTGCCTTTAATAAATGCTCTACTTGAAACATGGGCTGCAACTCGATATCTGAAGCAAAAATATTATATGAAAATTTCTTATTGGGAGCAATAGAACATTTGCTGTCATAAGGCACTTGCTCAACAGTTTCAAACAACAAAGGCTATTGACATCTGCTCTGACTTTATCAGTCTCCCTTCTGGAGAAAATCAGAGCCATTTTTCACTGTGTAAGGTTGCTCTTTGTTCCTGAAAACTAAGCATTTTACTCCTTTCATTAGAGAGAATTTTCATGAAAGTTTTCCACCAAGCTTTCTCTAGCCATCTTTTTGCACTGCACTTTTGTTTATTATTGGAGCACAAATAGTTGTAATAACTTTTCTATAAGACTTTTGATTTTTTTTATGAGGTTCTGTTGATAGCAAAAATGTGAACAAACTTTGAAAAAAACTCCACCACAGAATGCTTTTCTAATCTCCCACTTTCATTCTGGGTATTTCAATCTGCTCTAAGCAGTTGTCTTCTACAAAGTCAAATATAACCATCATATTGTAATCTGCTAGGTTAAATAGAGTACACCAAAAATGAAGTATTTTCTGTTTAATGTTCAACACAATTTGTATTTCTTACATTTACATATATATATATATATATACACGTTATTTTTCGTTAATATGATTACTACCACTCCATTTTCCATGGCCTGCTTCCACAAAAATTGTGGAAACTTCATGCTGCATAGGCAAGTGAAAAGGATGTATTTGTTAAGATTAATGTGGATCAGATGAGACCAGATGCTGCTTAGAGAACACAAAGTTATTGTGAGTCTTTGAAATTCTCATTGACTGGATTTAGAAAAAACCCAGCATTTGTTTTTTACAACAAGAGCAGCTGGATGCTTAAAAATCTGGTCTTTCATTTGTAGGCTTTAGGCCTTTTTCTAAACAGAGAATTTACTCTGGCTTTGTTAAAGTAACCTCAGGGCTTATCTACATGGGTATGTTTGTGAGACATAAGCTAGGATATGAATTTTTAACTATCACAGCTGGTTCCCATAGAGGGGATACTTTGGGATGTAAGTGCCTTGCTGTAGTTAAGGTTCATCTACCAGCAGAACCAGTTCTGTCTGCTTTGTGCAGCTATACGGTCAATTACTCCTCAAAAGTTCCTGTTCTTAGAAGTTAATAATTTATTTATCTATTTATTTATTATTTCCTCAGCTACTGAAATTAGTTTTGTCTCCTGACAAACTCTCTTCCATTATTGTCTAGAATATTGCATGTGCAACTACCATGCTATGACAGGATTATGCCAGGTTGGTTTTGACTTCTGAGGCAGCTTGTGTGCTTCTCCATCTATGTACTGTGTTAAGACTTATTTCTGCCAGATGTGATAAAGAACTTACTAACTTTAATCTGAAGTTCTTTTAAATTTGATTTTTTAAATATATCTACTTGCTTTACAGTAGCAAACACCCCTGAATTAAAGAAAGTATCACAGAGCACACATTATATGTTTCCACTTTCATGAAAATTGTGACGTTTACAATTGTCAATAAGCTTCTAAGCTGCTTTAGCTGGGACATAGTCTTTTTTGGTGTTTTTTAATATGGAAGCAGATGTCAGCTTCCTGTATTTTCACTCTCATTTGCTAACTGGAGAGAGATGAAGGTGTACTAGGTAATTTATGGAAATTACATCAGTATGTTAACTATTTGTTTTTGTTATTCCCCTCATTTCTTTAATCTACAAATAAGCAACCTCTCTTAATACTTCTCTCCTGATTCAGTGGGTAGGCTTGCAACACATATAAAATACTGGACTTGCTCCATAACAAAAATACTTACTTTTTATGACAAGGAGAACCCTTATTTTCATTATTTTCACAAGTTGATAAGATTTTTCATCTCCATGCATGAACTTTTATGCATAGTTCTGCAGATGCCTGGTTTTTGGACAATGTAAGGGAGACGACAGAAGTGCTCCACCTGGTGTTGGATCACTGGGACTTGGAGAAAATTATACTTGTGTGGCAGCATGATGACAACTCCAGCTAAAAAAAGGCACTTGGTTGGAATGAAGCTCCTCCTTTTTCTTTATTGGTTTTACTTTATTTGCCATCATACCTTCAAGTGATGGAAACAAACCAAAACAATACTCTGTGCTAACAAGGAACAAAGCAGAAAGGACATGTGCTTACTTGAGCAAAAAGAGAAATGGTTAAAACCAAATACCCATCTGCATTTACAACCTGCAAAGTGGTAATTTATACAATTACAATGACTGTATGGGAAGACTGCCTTGCCTGCCCTTATCCCCAGTCTTCAAACAAAAGCAGACTTTTTATATCTATTCTGCCTTCACATTTTAGGCTGTAATAACTGATACTTTTTATAGTTATTTAGCGCAAACAGAAGTTCTATGACATGGGTTTGAGGTTTTTTGATAGGTAAAGACTAAAGATGACAGAAGAGGATTATCAGTGCTAAGGATATACTCTGAAGAATTACAGAAGCAAAATAAATTAATTTTTCACATAGTGAAAAAAAATCTAGAAAGAATGGAGTACACTGGTACTTCTTCCTCTTTTACGAGGAAGCTGGAGGTGTATGTGGGAGGAGAATTCCTGTTCCTTGAAGTTTATCTGGACAAAGCCCCTTTTAAATGCAACAATGGATAATAAGAAGGAGGAAGATGGAGACAAAATACATAGAGACACGGACAGGGGACATGTGTGCTTGTTCGTAAAGCAACCTGGCAATTTGCTATGCATCTTTGCTACCATTTGAGCCTACAACCAGGAAAGCAGCAGCCCATGTCCCTGGGGCAGTAGACTGGAATCCAGTATCTGGCCAGGGGACCCCCAGATTGAAGCAGCTGAAGCAGCTGGAGCAGGTGGCCAAGCTCCTAACACCTCAAAGCAGTATCTTGATAGTTTTTCCTTTTTTTGGAATTGCATAACTACACAGAAATTGTATGTCATTCCCTTGTTTATTTGGAACAATGTTTTTTTACAATGTGGCTTTAGTTGCACAAGGAGCTGTGGTAAGCAGTTCAAAGCTGCTGTTATCCATGATGTGGTTTAATCCCAGCTGGCAATGAAACACCACATAGCCACTCGCTCGTGCCCCCACCAGCAGGACTGGGGTGAGACTTGAAAAGTAAAAGTGAAAAATCTCATGGGCTGAGACAAAGACAGTTTAATAGGTAAACACCCCACACACAAGCAAAGCAAAACAAAGAATTAATTCACTGCTGCCAATGGGCAGGCAGGTGTTCAACCACCCCCAGAAGAGCAGGGTTTCATCACACCTAATGGTGACTTGGGCAGACAAAGGCCATCACTCCAAATGTCCAGCATTCCTTCTTATCCTCCCAGCTTTATGTTCTGAGCATGATGTTGTACAGTGTGAGATGTCCCTTAGGTGAGTTCCAGCTTGGTCCCTGCCCAGCTCCTGGTGCAGTTCCAGCCTCCCCACTGGCAGGGCACCATCACAAGCAGCAAATGCTGCTGGGTATGTGCGGCTCAGCAGTAACATAAACATCTCTGTATTATCCACACCTTTCTCAGCAGAAATACAAACATACTAGCTACTATAGGGGAAATTAAATGTATCCCAGCCCAAACCAGAAAAATGATAATACAAATATTTTTTCTGAAAGCTCACCTGAACAGATGGCTGATGAAGAAAATTCCAATTTATCTTCCTTTGTGCAAAATCCATTATAATGGCTAATTCAAAGGCTGAATCCCCCTGGTAGCTACCACCTATTTGAATTAGTTACTGCTAAATGACATCTGTTTTACAGTTGCTCTAAAAAATGACAAAATGAAAAGATATGCCCAAAGGATCTCTCATGCTATTATGCACAGGGCGGGTTTTTCTCAGCTGTTTTGGTAACTGTGCCCAAGTAGGGCACTATTGGTTAAGAGACATATGCAAAAATCTGAATGTTCAAGACTACCCCACTTTGTTTCAAGTTAGGGAAGATCAGCCTGAAAAAGTACAACAACCCCTACCTGAGTTGTGCCATGATGAAAAGCGGCTTTTGCAGTCTAATCTTGTAATTCAGAAATTATTTTCTGACAATTCGTATTTTTAAACAATCAAAGAATTCATTATTTCCATTATTCAGTCCCTCAGTACAGTGACATTACTCCCCTTCCTTTCCTAGAACTTCATTTGCTTAGAATGTCCTTGCTCTTTTCCACAAACACACGAACAGTCAGCTCCTTTTGCTGTTTCATCTACCAAGCCATAAGTATGCTTTCAGAGCTTAGCAAATAGTACACTTGTGCTGCTGCTTTTACTCTGCTGCATTTTCAGTTTTTACGACTGTGAATGTGCTGGGCACAGTAATGACAGCCTGGAGAGCTCCAGTCATTTATTGCAAGGCTGCTTCTTTTCAAGGCTTGTGAACACCCACAGAGACTCCTCCGTCTGCAGAAACAAGAGGCTGATCACACGTCTGCGAACCACACAGGTGCCAACAAGCTCTGCTAGAGCTGGGCAACTGCTGAGGGAGATTTCTGCCAAGAAACAGAGTGAGACTTCCATTTTTTATCACAGAGAGCTTTGATTGACTTGCTATCAGCAGTTATCATTCTACAATAGCTTTGGAGCAGCGCTTGATGCACAAGAGATTATAATCACTCTCTGGACAACTAAGCTTTTGCAATCCGTCCCACCTTATTCACTTTAAAAATGCATTCCCAATCACTAGATAGCACACGGTTAATTTTGCGAGCAAACCCAAAGGTTTAATCAAAACTGAGCAATTCAGCAACAACAGAAAACAAACTCTGTAGTTTCTGTGTAGTATCACTCTGTAGTATCACTCTGAAACTGCTGCCTGTGCTTCTTGTTGGGGAGACAGAAAAACCAAGCCCAAACCCAATTTTCACTTATTTTATATGTGAATGATGTATCATTTTGAATACAGCACACCTGTTCGGTTATGCGATAAAAGCTTTTGGCACACCTACAGTGGAGCATAACAGCTATCAGTAACACAAAATAAGAACCAAGAGGAAAGAGAAGACTTTCTGGGCCTCAGTCAGTTCCAGCCCCATTATTCAGGCCTGAGGTCTATCAAGACTGAGATCAAGGGGTTGCTACAGGGTAAACACAGTACCTGAGTTCAGCTGCTGGGTGGATCCGCTCATGTTTAAAAAGCATTAAAGAAGGCTCAAGGGTGAGCAGTTTGAGGCCTTCCAGTACTTGAAGGGAGCCCACAAGATAGATGGAGGGAAACTTTTTAAAAGGGCAGGTAGTGACTGGACAAGCAAGAATGACTTCAAACTGAGACAGTAGTTTAGATTAGATATTAGGAAGAATTTCTTTACTGTGAAGGTGATGAGGCCCTGGCACAGAGTGCGCAGAGAACTTGTGCGCAGCCCCATCCCTGGAGGTGTTCAAGGCCAGGTTGGATGGAGCTCTGAGGAACCTGATGTAGTAGAAGGTGTCTCTGCCCTCAGCAGGAAGGTTGGAGTTGGATGATCTCTAAGATTCCTTCCAATCCTTAATTTGCTATGATTGTGGTCCCTTCCAAATCAAACCATACTATAGTTCTATGAACTTTCTATACTATCTCCATCACAATTTCCAAATTAAACTTCCTGGCATTTTACAGAAGGTTCATATGGCATATAGTTCCTGAAACTTTTTTTCCTTCTTTGCCTACTCTTTGCAAACTAACTTTCCCAAGGACAGTTTCGAAGAATAGTTGACTTTGTTCACTGAGGACTGGTCCAAACTCTACACTGAGCTGCTGTTATTAAACTATGTTGATGTGCTGGTGGGGTGATGAGGTAGAGAACAACATTTTGAGGTTACAATGATCCCTTGACTGACTTTTGCTTTCCTAGGTTCTGACCTTTGCTCCCTGGTTCCTAAAGGGCACATTTTATCTTGCACTATCCTGATATCTTACCTCAAGGGTATTTAAAACAAAGTGAAATGGCCTAGAGAGATACTATTGTAACTGAAAACCTGGAGTTCAAACTTTAAAAGTCTTTCTCAAAGAAATGCTTTTCAGATACCTTTCATGCAAAACTGTGATTCAGGCCTGCCCATGGCCCATGGTATTTTTTTTGTCCGCTTTTTTCTCTTTGCTATTTCCACTGAACCAAAATGCTCTCCACTCAAGTCTGTTCTTTCAGATCTTTATCTCTGGAATTTCTTTGGCACTGTCACCTGATGCTTATGTTTCCCTTTATGTGTTTACCACTAAGTTGTACTATTCTAAATTACTATTTATAATCAAATGATGCTATTCTAGGAACATTAGGAAGGTATTTCTTGTGTTTTTTTCCTCTTCTATTACAAGGCTCACAGTCCTACTAGAGCAATTCTGTAGTGAAACAGAGCACCATCACACAACAGACACTGTATCTAGGGGTATAAAAACCCAAACTGCTATCTAGCTCTTTCAAAAGCATGGATGCTTGATCAATGAAGCATCACAGATTTAAAGCATTTATTATCATCCTCAGCTGCTCCACCATTCCTTGCTTAGTTTTGATGTATCATGTTATATTAAGAAGGGCTGTAATTTTTTCAAACCCAGATTCATTTTGCTTCTGTGCTAAAATGATGTTGCATAATAGAAGCCTCAGTTGTTGCACTTATTGTCATTCAAATCATATTGACAGAATAAAAGCATCTGAATCCATGCAGAAAATGTATTTTACAGTTCATCATAAGGAAGCTAGATTTCGTGTTCTCTTATCTAAGTGAGAGTTTACGCCATTTTGTAAGTCTAGTTTTAAGCCTTTAACTGACTAGTCCAAGAGTGAATGTAAACACACAGTTTAAAAATGCTATTTCTACTTCTAGTCCTTTCAAAATCTGGAGAAAATATATATGCAAGCTTTTATTTTTATACTACAGTGAAAGATAATTTCATCTAGTACAATAGAATACAATGTAAAATGTATTCACTGTACACTCCCATAACTGTAATTCATTCCAGAACTGGAGAGATATGCGGCAACCAAAATTTTCATAATCTCTTTTTAAATCTATATCTTGTAATTCTACAAAGGTTACTAATTGGTAGCTTCTCATTCAGGGCTTACTGAGAAGAAAAAGTGAATTTTATTTAGGTCCTATACAGAAAACAGGCAAGACAAGTAGTGTAAAACATGTACTTCTCCTATACAGTTCCTACATGAGCAGTGACCAGGACAGTTTCAGATGAATAGGTTTGGAAATCCAGATTGTCGTCCAAATGCTACAGGAATGTTGCAGTAAAATTGGGTCCTAAGGGTAATTGGTATTTACAATCCCATGGAAAATGTAGGCATTGTTGGAAACCTAATTATTCTGTATTGCTATTGTATCCTAAAAAATATGACACAGAAATAGCAAGAATTTTTAAATGAAATAGAAAGACATATTTCCAACCCATAGAATGAAAAAAAAAAAAAAAAGCGCCAATATATGTGTGAAGCTAAAAAGAGATCTGAACTACTAAGACCTCTCTGAAGGAAGATCTTTTTCTGTGAAAGAGACTTGGAAAATGCAGCCCATTTTGCAAAAAGCAGTTGCTGTGCTGCACACTTACCTGGAACCTAATAGTCAAACCCAGTCCTCAAACTGAATTTACCCTCTCCATTAAAGATTCTAATTCTCCACATCAATGCAGTTGTGAAACAATTACATTAAATTTTATAAAGCGTTGGGATGTTTTGGATCTGGGATGCATGCTAAATGTGATAATTAGGAGAGATAGTCCCCCCTCCTCAGTAAGCAGACAGGCTTTGACCAAACTATTGTAACCATGACTCTGTGGGGAAACACATTAATCATGTACAAGGTACTGATATAGTTTTTCTCCAACCCTGTGATCTGACAGATGAGAAATACTCCTGTCACTCCAGTATAATCGGCTTGCTGGCCCCAAATGTCTCTCAGGTCAAGACAGAGGTCTCTGGGACTCAAGTAATTTGTTTGTTTTTCATAGATAATCTGTCTGTTAGAAGGACACTTCATAGGTAGGGCAGAAAAAAATGTTACACAGAAGGAAAAACCCCCACATTTTGCATACTTTCATTTTTACTTCATAGTAAAGTGTGAGGATGCCATTTGAGAGATTTTTACACAGTTTCTGTGTTATTTGGCTTTGCTGTCAGTTGTCAGAAAATGACCACCCTCATAAGAGGGTCTGAAAATTAGAGCTTTTCATGTACTAGAGGACATGCTGTGGGTTCAACACTGATTTGGGGACATTGGGTCCTACTTGGCTGTGTAAGAAGATGGAACCTGTGATCTACAAGTGAGTTGAAGAGACCAGGAATGACTTACAAATATTGTTTTGACTCTGTGGGCTTTTCTCAAAAGAAATCTTTCTATTCAAATATAGAATATTTGGGAGTCACTAGACCAAAGCTGTAACCAGTTTTGTCCAGACCAGGGAGCTGTATTACCAAGTGAATTTGTGGATGATTATTTTGTATGTGTGTTGATGTTTTTAGACAAGAAGTTTGTAGACATATATTTTTATTTTTTCCAGTTGTATATACTGAAAAGTCAAGGACGATCTAAAATGTTTGACTTGCCTAAGGTTACTCAGAAAACTTCCAATACAGGGGACAAAAATTCTTTGTATCAATTTTAACTGTAAATCTGTGCTATGTCCCTGTACGCTCTACACAGTCACATCCTGCAAAGTTTTTTCCAAACTACCACCATTCAGGAGGGACTATTGCTGATGATAGGGAATAGCTAAATTTGGGAAACATCTTAACTTGTTCAACTCACATTACTTTTCTGAGAGGCTAATACGATGTGCTGAACTGGTGAATTTTGACTTTAACTATGGTTTAA
Source organism: Hylia prasina (assembly GCA_013397195.1). Classification (NCBI taxonomy): domain Eukaryota; kingdom Metazoa; phylum Chordata; class Aves; order Passeriformes; family Sylviidae; genus Hylia; species Hylia prasina. The sequence continues at coordinate 13,884 of VYXD01002843.1, forward strand.
ATTATGATGCTTCTTCACCTGACAGTAAGAAACACAGCAGAAACAAACTGAAAGGCAAATGTCTCAATGTCTATCATGGTAGTAATTTTTATGTGTATGATCTTATTTGTGGCCCCCAGGAATTTAGATGGCAATTAAAAATGCATTCACATATAATGTCAGCTTCATTGTGAATGTAAGAACACAGCAGATAAGCTGCTTGTATGTAAACCAGTCATTGACATGAGAAATGGTTTGGATTTCCTGTTAAACACACACTTTGTATGTCAATTCTAACACATCCCTTTAAATATCCCCCTCAGCTACTCCTTTCTCCCAGCCCTCCAACATGTGCATTTATATCCCAAGGTCTTGAGGGGAAAGAACAAGACACCATTAAGAGCTGTCCTACCCTACTCTGAATGGGATTTCTAGAGCTTACATCATGATGCAAGCAAAAACAACTGTGCTAGGCAAAACAACTACAACAGTTAAAAAACGTTAAGTAGTGCAGGCTGACTGCAAACAGATTATTGTGTGTGTTTGTGTATCTGAGGCAGACACTTGAGTGAAAGTGTGAGCTGAGCAATCAGGATAAAAACTCTGAACTTGCTAGTCCTTAAACAAGCCCCAGTAGACAGATAGCCTAAGGGTGCCCTTGAGCACTTAAGTTTTGTGAGGAGGAGTAAGGAACAGAGTGAATTACTTTGTCACTGAAATGCTTTCTTATTTGGCCACAGTTAATACCAAAGATGCGTTAAGACTTCTCCAAGCTGACAGTTCTTGCCAGGTAGAAATGGGGTAGAAGAGAAAACACAGGAAACGCAAACAAATATGGCATCAAGTTGTATGGACTCAGGATAAGTGCACTGTAAAAGAAAAATAAGGAATGATTTACTGTGGCTCTCAGGACATAATGCATCTGAAATCCAAATTAGTCTGGCTGGGTGCCTGTTGGATATTAGAGGTCTATATAGCATTTTGAAGACACTGGCTTGGCACAGTTTCAAGGGAAGCTGGTTAACTAAAATGCTAGCATGGAAGCAGAAGTTAGCAACACAAATTTTATTCTATTAGTGGAATGTGGTATGGCTGATCCTCAGTGTTAAAAGTTTGCCAGTAATCCAGAAGTTACTGCAGGAAGTTAAGGTCACAAAGACATGGGGACTTCATGGTGGTGGCTTTCAGCCCATTAAGCAAAGCTGTTCTTGGGATATGTGACAAAATCTGTGGGCCTCTAGTTTCCAGGGTAGCATGTCCCACCCACTGCCACCACAAGTCTCATAAGGATGTCATAAACAGCCACCAAAGTTCCTCCATTCAAAGTAAATCTCTGATATGTATTTAATTACCATGGAAAGATTGAATAGTCCTTCCTCCCCTAATGCAATTTGTCTCAATGTTCATGGACATAATATAGATGTCAATGACTTTAAAGACAATAGAAAGTTGTCGTTCTACCAGTTTTAGCCATATTGTGTGAGATTTCTTTCAAGTTATTGTGGTGCTGAATGTATTAAAGAATTTTACCATATCAGTAGAACTCCATGCCTGTAAATGCATAAAATACAAACATGGATCATCAACACTATTCCTAAATAGTGGCCACTGTGCTACATTTGGTCCTTTGCAAAAAAAATTCCAACAATGACCTGACAGCTTCTGCAATCACAATCCTTATCTGTGCCCCTAGTCAGTGAATGTGAATACTGACTTAGAGCACTTTTTATAGCTTCTCTGTGACTTTGCTATACAGTTGTGAATGTCTGACAAATTAGACTAGATCTCATTCAAATAACCATGCTGCAGAATATGGATGATCCTGTCACAAACAGTCAAAAGCAGATCAGGTTAGCTGGAATTGCCAACCGAGATGCCAGTTTGTGGGTTTTTAGAATTTTATCTTGAACTGTGTGGTGCTATATGCGTATTCTGTTATAAGACTTTGGGGACAAATTTCTAAAGCATTAATACATATCTAGTTTTTCATATACTACCCTCTTTGCTTTAATAAGTTATTTAATAAAGAAACAACAGGTGAACCATTATTTAAACTGTGAAAAGACAACAAAAATTGTAATGTAAATGATTACATACATGCAAAGTAAGTAAGAGGTTCTTAGGCTTAAATGGCCTTGTCTTAAATGCAGTGAAATAATATCCAGGCTGTGCCATCATGTTTGCTTATTTACTCTACAATATTCCCCTGCCATTCATCAGATTGCACATCAAGAACTCCCCAACAGGTTTACATCAGCTGATTATTTAACCCTGTCACACCATAGGTCAAATTTTAATTAATGCTGGAGATTAGAATGGCACTGTAACCTACTTTTAAAAAGCTGTCTCCCCAAAAAGCTTCAATCAGCTGGACTTCTACACGTCTGCTACACATTGGCAGCCAAAGGAAGTATTTTGAAAATTCATCATTCTTAGCAAAGTTATGTTTAACTGAATTAAAAAAAAAATAATAAAAAAGAATAATAATATTTAAAAAGAGATAATTTTGAGAGTCTGGAAAGGCAAAACTAGCAGGAACAGGAACAAATTACCCTGTTGGGAGGAGTTATTAGAACATGGTCACTGAGTCAGTACATGAGCATAGCAGTAAGATTGCTTTGTGTCTGCAACAGGCTGAAAAAATAAACTGCTCTGAACAACTCAGCACAGCCAACATGACTCATTAATGCTCACGGTGGCATGAACATTCCCTGAGTCAGAGTGGAGACTCTCAGACAATTTTTAAGGCTCATTAAAGCAAATTACAGTACCTAACAGGCTCCCCAATATTTGCAAGGTCCATTTTCTGTGCTGAAATTGAAATTATCTGTTGGTTGTCTGATGTGACAGGAGTAGAAATGCATTTACGCCAATGTCTGATACACATTCTCATCAAGCCATCAGTTCTGTACTGCAGACACTTTTCTATTTCTCTCAAAGGCTTCCAATCTCTACCTATGCCAAATTAATGAATTTTCATCTTCCAGCTACAACTGTGGATCTGACTTACTTTTACATGGTCTGCCCATCCCCCCTGCAGCAATGTGAGCTTCTACAGTTACACAACTTTTCTAGGGAGTAGCAATAAATTCCAGTGCTCTGATGAGTAAACAAAATTTTAAATCATCTTTCTGAAATAAAACATCACCAACAAGGATTAAGAACAGTTTCTGGATTCAGAAGGGTGGGTAGTATTGCCATTAGAGTCAAACTTCTGGAAGCAATACTATAGTGGCAGGGAGACAACTGATCCTGATTAAATACATGTGACAACATCTGACAGAACATTGACTTGTTAGGCTAACTTGGAAATATTTTACTGGAGAGGGAGGAAATAACAAAATACACAGGAGAGAAAGCTGTTACCATGTAAGTCCAGAATGGGAAGCAAAGAAGAAGCAGAGCAATTTTAAAAGCTCAGCTTTTCAAATTACCCTTGAAGAGGATATAAACTGTACCATCCTTGAGTGACACTGAAAAGGAAGGTAGGTATTTGAGGACAGAGTAGGCTTTTGAGGGATGAGAGTTTCCCAAGGAGCTCTTATTTTGTTTCTACCACTCCTTGTAAGCTATGTTTACATATCTATCAATGCAGTATCAGAATACTTTCTTTCACAAAGGATTTATCTCCCTTCTTGGTCTGTTTGTTTGTATTATGCAAGTGATGTGTTTATCCACACTGTGTGAAGTAAGAGCTTCTTGTGAACCTTCTCTGAAGGTATTTGAAACCTGCCTGCAGTCCTGAAACAAAAAAAAGTCAGTAATTTGTTAAATTTTTTTTCTAAGTTCAGTGTCAGTGGTTTCTGAGTTGATTATCCTGGATCATGTGATATAAAGTACAGAGATTACTCTCCTGAAGATCAAGGCATATCTGCCTGTTTTCCTTGGAAACAACATCATCTTCTGGACAGCTGTCTTCACCATATTCAAAGAGGTCTTTCTTTGAAATGGACATTTCTCAAACTGAGATGTTAAAAAAAACCTCAGATAAGTAAATCCTGTTACCTCAGTAGCCTCCTCAGACATCCACCATGGTCCCAGTCGCCACACTTATGGGGAGTTATTTCCCCTTCCTCCTGTTTCAAAAGACAATGAAGAAAAGGTAAAACTTCCATGGAGTCCACTTTCTTATAGCCCCAAACCAGTTGGGGTACTGGTGTCCTGGAGCTGGTGACACATATATGCAAACTTGAAGTGAAATATTCCAGTACAACTAAGGGCAGAAAAGTCAACCAAGCACTACAGAGTGCTTTATTTAATCAGAGAAGAAAAAGACACAATAAAAATAAAATAATATTTGCAAGAGGATTTTATTAATGCTGTAAATTGCATTCACACAAGCACTCAAGAGCTCTCTAAGCAAAATGGAAAACATTCTTTTTTTCTTTTCTGACAGATTACTTTTAATTTTTTATGATCAGGCCTTGAGATCAATATCAGCAAGCTTTATCTCCTTTGCTTTGCATGTGGAAAAACACAAATCTAGGAGATAAACTGCTCCTCTGAAATTGCATTTGTGTTAACACTTTATTTTGTGGTTTTGTAATTTTATTAAAACCACTTATATGCATCCTACATGATTCCAAACACAGTCTGTAAAATGAGGTATTTAAGCTGCAGTGGTTTGCTGTGTAAACATATTTATCAGGATTTAATTGTCAGTCAGCATGCATGCTGTAGAGAACCTGTTAGGGAAAAAAGTACACACACCCTTTAATATTGCATTTTCCTGTTTTTTAATCAAATCAGAGTATTTAAACTGGTATCATTGTTCAGTCAAAAGCTCCTGTCTTAGTGAAATCCTTGCAGTACCATTATCAAGATTAGTAATTAGCAGCTTTCCTTATGCACCAGTTCATAGGTGTATAGAAGTAGAGAAAACCACTGAAGATATCTTCAAGAAGTCATACAGGACTCAAAATTCAAAGAAGAAATGCATCTATTCTAGAATTTTCATGTCCTCCCTTTACTTTCCTGTGTTTGGGATTTAAAACAAAAACAAATCAATCTTTTACTTTCTGCAATAAAAAAGGATTAGCAACCTCTGGCCCCTGCAGAGACTCAGTTCTGATGTGTAGTCTCCCCATCTAAAAAGGCACATGATCATTTCACTCAAATGAGAAGCATAATGATAGGGCAAAAACCAATGGACTCAGGTCATGACATGGGAATTTCCAATAAAATATAAAGAGAAAGTTTTTTTTCTTTATTTATCAGTATAAGACTGGCCAAACTGATAAATAGGTGTCTAGAGTGTCTGTGGAGTCTCCAACCCTAATGAAATTCAAAAATCAACTCAGCAAGACCCTGAAACACCTGATATGATTGTACTTACCATAGCAATGGCTCAGACTAGAACCCCAAAGGTCCCATTCCACATAAATTAATCTCTGAATCTCTGGTTCTGTGATTCAAACTGGGGAACAACAAAGGGGGAAAAGGGAGAAGTGTTCCAGTTTTATGTCTACGTATAAAATAAGTAATCTGGAAATTTCACACTGTCCTGTAGCAAAAATAGATTATCCTTTAATGTTGAAGCACCATATTGAGCTTCTATTTTATATCACTCTATTTTGTATCACTCTACTTCATTTTTTAGACTTCTCAATATATGGCTATTCCCAATCCAACTTTATCTGTTTTTACTTATGTTGTTCTGATTGCCCTTCAGATTTCCCTGCAGATGGTGGTATATTGTCTTCTCCTGATGATTCTGTTTTGATGTCTACATTCATGTGTTTTGGAACAGAGTAATCATTCATGGTGCTCAAGTCAGCAGACTTTAATCTCTCTCTGAAGAATGCTGCATAGAGTTGACAAATGTAAGCTAAGGACTCTTCTTTCAGTGAACATGTCTGAGTATGAATATTCTTCTCCACCACTAAGGAGACCTGCAAAAGCTAACAGCTCTTCCTTGTGAGGAATCCTCCAGTGCCCATATCACCAGCCCTTTCTGCAAAGGCACTTGCTTAATTTGCAATCACTTTTTTTATGAGTCAGTTCTTGCCTTTCTGTCAGGATATAAAACAATTGCAGGATGGTACCAGCAATTATGTTCCTTTTTCCCCCCAGATTCATCTTCTTCAGGAAACTGGGTTTTGCTGGGTTGTTTGTTGCATTCCAGAATGCTAGTAAGTGCTAGGCCTCCAGTTGTAACATTATTTTGTCCAGGAAAAGTTTTCCAGATCCTTGGTAAATCCTTTCTCCTTTTCCTTTGTGATCTGAGTCCAAATAAATGAAGAAACTAAAAATAGTGGAGGATTTCCCATGCAGCGATTGAGACAGAAGAATACTGAGAGGGAAATAAAACAATAAAATATTATCAAAGTTCACTAACTGCAGTTAAAGACACGTAATATTGTAGATACTCCTCTACTTTTTTTCCCCTTTTCTAAGCACAGATAGTAGTTGTAGTGGTTTCACGTTCGCCAATTTCTGTTTCCCAAAATTAGTGTAGTGGTCTGAGTGTCTACTAGAATCCTTTATTCTCTTTCTGCTGTGAGATAGGATTAGGAGAAAAGCAATGCAGGCTCAAACCTTGAAAGGTATAAAGACAGGTTTATTAACAAAAATATGAGAGAAAAAATTAATAAGAATCAGAATACAACTTTCAAAACACTTTTCCTCTCCCCCCAATAGCTTCTTTTCCTTCTCACAGACAATGTATAAAGACAAAACTTGGAACTCTAGGTCAGTAACACTTACAAAACAGTCTTTCATCGGTCCATGTAGAGAGAGAAGACTCTTTTGGTCTATTATGGTAACTTTCCACAAGAAACAGGCTGCTTGTGGCTCTCAACTCCCACTAAAGCAGCCGCCCGGGAACTTCTGCAGTTGTGGAATCCCTCCCATTTGACAGATTTTCCCACAGCTGCATACGGGCCATGAAGTTCATTGGGATATTATTTTAAAGATAAACAGTTCCAAATACAAAGGGTTTTCTTCATCTAAAATCATCCTATTCATTTAAAATCATCCCCATCTCAATAATCTGAGTTCTTTTTCCCTGGGGGCAGAGGGNGGCTGCTTGTGGCTCTCAACTCCCACTAAAGCAGCCGCCCGGGAACTTCTGCAGTTGTGGAATCCCTCCCATTTGACAGATTTTCCCACAGCTGCATACGGGCCATGAAGTTCATTGGGATATTATTTTAAAGATAAACAGTTCCAAATACAAAGGGTTTTCTTCATCTAAAATCATCCTATTCATTTAAAATCATCCCCATCTCAATAATCTGAGTTCTTTTTCCCTGGGGGCAGAGGGCTTCCATCTTTCTCTCTATCCTCCTCTGTTAAAAATTCTCTATTAGATCAGAACTATTTCAATATTTACTTGGTCCACCAGAGATACTTTTGCTCAAATCTACAATCTGAATATTTTCATCTCCTCCCATGTGTATTTTTCCACAGTTTAAAGGTATATTCTAGCACATAACAGTCTGTTACCACGGCTCACAAAAGGGGTTTTCAGCCCCAAAACCAAGACATGTTCTCCATCTCCTCATCTAAGATACAACTTCTCTTTCACTGACCCTGATATCTTCATATAGTCTCTTTACGTCTCACTCTCTGGCTTTTCTCTCACTCAGAGNTTCATCTCCTCCCATGTGTATTTTTCCACAGTTTAAAGGTATATTCTAGCACATAACAGTCTGTTACCACGGCTCACAAAAGGGGTTTTCAGCCCCAAAACCAAGACATGTTCTCCATCTCCTCATCTAAGATACAACTTCTCTTTCACTGACCCTGATATCTTCATATAGTCTCTTTACGTCTCACTCTCTGGCTTTTCTCTCACTCAGAGAAGGGTTAGTGCTTTTTAAGTTTCATCTGTGTAAGGAAAGAGTAAACACTCTCCCAGGTGTGCAGAGGGCACGCTGACTTTCCCCCAGGAGACTACTGAAGGTGGCAACCTCCTGCCGTGTCGTGCCGGGGCTGGAACCAGGATCTCTTCCACGACTGGGGCTTTTCCCAGCCCCTTTCTCTGCCCAGCAGCCGCTAGAGGAGGGGGCTCGGCCCGGGTAGCGATGGAGGTGCTGCGTGGGGGCAGAGGTTAGCAGCCACTCGGGCCCGGGCTCGGCCGGGACAGGGTATAATCCCTGCCCTCCCTGTGCCCGGGAGCCATCGGGCCCCGTCCCGGCCGGGACGGCTGCAGGGCCCGGCCGCTCGCCAGGCCCCCGGGCCAGGTGGCGCGGCGGGGCCGGCCCTGTTTCTTATGCTGGGGCCGGGATGGAAAGGACTTCCCGCATTTCTCTCATTTTTAACCCTGTATGTTCGCAGAGGCATATCACCTTTCTAATTTCAAAGCCAGTGTATTTGGATTTGTTATAACTTCTTCGGAAGAATCACTTTCTTGCTAAACCACCGCAGTAGTATAAATAATTTTACATAGTGCTGTAAAGACGGTCCTAAAAATAGGTAGCTTTAAAATTACACTTAGGCATTTTTATTCAATCCTTCTGTATCCTACACAATGTTGTTCATCTATTATCTGGCAAATTGTCACCTTTCCTGTATGTAACCTACCTACATCCTGCCTTAGAGCTCCGAATCTGTAGAGCATTTGGTCTGGAAGTACATACTGCAAAACTTCCAAAGGTATTGGTTCGTTCCTCTCAGGCTCATTGTGAACGGCTTCCTTGATGTTATTTCAAATATCCTAATGTTCTTCCAACACTGAACATTGGTTGGTGATTTGATTTTAGTTGGTAATTTTTTTTTTTGTTGTGTTTTTTGGTTGGTTTTTAAAAAGAAAACAAACGACCAAAAAAAAAGTAAGTGATGTCTGCATTATTCTAGCACCCTTTAGATTTAAATCACTACATTTGAAGGCACAAGACTGTGAATTTCTACCAATTCTTATGGTATGTGTATCAGGACTGATATCTATAGGTGTCTACATTGGCATGGGTGTGTTTGTGTGTGTTTCTGTGTGTCTGCATTTTTCATGGCCTGTAGGTAGACTCACTGTGCTATTTGGCTTCAATTAAATATTTCTTCTGTCAGATGAGATCTTGAAATGAAATTCCAGCAGCAGAGAAGATTGCTTCAAAGCCAATGAGCTCAATAAAAATGGGTTGTGTTCCAGCAGTGTATCTGTACTGCAAAGAAGTGGGGACATTCCCAAGTGGGCTTTGAACAAACTTCCTGGTTGCAAATACAAAAAAGATTAATACAAGATTTTACTTTTTTATTTTTAGCAAAGTGCTGGGCACACTTTTCCTTTCAGCTTATACATAGAAAATAGAATACTTTGTTTAGATTTGCAAACGTTGTCACTGTAAGGGATTTTTGACAAAGTTACATTGTGCTGGTACAAACTACCATGTTAAACTGCCTTAAAAACTGATACAAGTGTTTTTACATCTAGTAAAAAATGTCTAAGTCCTGCTTCAATACATACATCCTAGTCTTTAGAAACAGTATGAACACTTCGGCTCAGCAAAGTAAAGACTGATCATTAGTAGTTGTAGTGATTGAGCAAGTTTTCTTCTTCTTAGCCTCAACTTAATTCTTTCTCTACATTCTGCAGAATAGGACCTTCTCTTTTGACCACCTTACATAGACAGGTATGACACTTGGTATGTTTGTGTTCGAGCAATTGATTCACTAGCAGTGTCTTTTTTCATCCCCCTATCTGGGCAATAAAAAGAATGTTTTCCACATTTCCTTTCAAATCCTTCCCTCTTTCTCTCTGCCATTGTCTGTCTGCTGCTCCTGCCTGCTCACTTCCCCAGCAATTCACCTCAAATTTCTGTGTATGCTCTTCGAAGGCCAGAGTATTTTAAATACTGTCAGACTTTGGAAGGACTGTCAGACATGTTAAGTGTGGAGGATACAATTTTTTTGTAAAAGTTTTTAATTAATCCTGTAGAGAGGGATAGAAGAAAACATTGTTTATTTGCATGTAGGAAACTAACAAGTGTTTAATTTACAGCTGAGAATGTCAGGAGAGATATTTTATCATAGTTAATTGCATTGTGAACTTCCCAAACCTCAAGAACACAAAAGGTTATTCCCTACATTGGGGAATAGTTTCAAATTTATTTTCTCTTTTCCAGATATAAATGGATTTGGTCAATATAATGTCAATTAAGATAGATAAAAGAAAAAATTATGCATAGGCAGATAGTAATTGCAAAATACAACTTTGGAACCACGAAATCCCATGTGAGCATATGTTAAATAGCATCTGCAAATAAAATTTGTCATTTTAACATAGAAAGTACCTAATAGAAATAAATAATGCAAGAAATATAGGAAAAGTAATGAAAATCAGCAGAGGGGAAAAACTGGAGCTTTTATTCCATGATGCTTTATAAAGAATAGTTTTATGTTGGACTGAAGTGAAAGGTCATATAAACATGACCTCCATCAAATGAAATAGTGGGAGTAAGAAAGCTGTCATGATTTGCTTATTATGTTTGGCAAACCTTCTGGAGAACGTCCAATTATTTGTCTGTTCATGCTAATATAGCCCATGCTGCTTTCTTAGAAAGACTCTTCTGTTTTCATATGGGCATTTATATTTAGCTTTCTACCTTTTTTTAATAGAAAGAAATTTCTTATCTCTGAGTTTCTTGTACACCTTAAGCTCAAGGAAAGTGTGAACTTCTTGATCTGTCAGACAAAGGTTTTTATTGCCAATGAACATATTTTTTATCATATTTTGCTGATATTCCCCATGGCATAAAATATTCTACTTTTCCTTAGGACAACTGGAATTTATGTACATATTTGAAATACAAAGCCTCATCACCTGGGACTGTTTAAACTGGAATTTATGTACTTTTACAAAAGTTTCTATTTCTTGAACTACATAAGTTGCACTATGAGCAAGCAAATAAATTTAATTTCTTGGCAGGATTGTTAAAATATCTCAGTGTATTTCTCTGGTGAAGAATATCTTGGTGCAAGAGATCCTAATCTTAATTGATTTTTCCAAGACCTCCTATACTGGAAATTCTAATATCTCAGAATCAGGATCTTCAATAAGCTAAGTACTACTTTAGGAGGAAGAAATTGACTGACTGCATCCAGATACTCATTAGTCATCCTAAAAGAACTGGTTTGGAATTACTAAAAGATCAGCTTCTCTCTAGGTATCCAATACTCAGAAATACAGTTTTGATATCTGTGAAACAATCTTTGATGACTTTGAAATGGAAGGATGTTTGAACAGATTATTAAAAACTAGTGATTCACAAACTTTAGTTGTATTTCTACATAGCGCGTGAACTCATGTGGATGGCAACAAACAGATGTGTGGAAACAAACAGATGGCAACAAAAATCTGTGCAAGTTTACACTTGTGCACATTTCTTCCAAAGGTTTGGTATGCCTATATGCATGCAGCACAGCCCTTGGCCTTGGAGTCACTTAAGCCTTTGTTCTGCAAAGGAATGAAGCTCAAAATAAATAGGGTTTGAAATCCTGCAAACAAAAATCATCTTGAAGTCTTTACAGAGATTTCCCACAGGAATTCTGAAATCTCCAGGAGTATTACAGGGGAAGAATCCTTCCTGTTCTACTTCCCTCTGAATTCTAATGGAGCCTGACAATAACTGAAATTTTACATTTGGTTTTGAAGCATCTCATCAAATACCCTGGTTTCCTCACCACCATTTTTTAACTGAGATATAAATTAATTTGGTCAAGATTTCTTAAAATGAACATGGACTTGAAAGTCCATATTCATCCAAGCACATGATTTCTCAAAAATATTGAAAAAATATTTTATTGAATATCTGAGTCCCTTGTTTCCAAGTTTTGAGAGACTTGTGGCAAGTTGTGCAATTACATCAGGTTCCCTCATCTTCAGTCTGATAACGACTTCATTATCTTCATTACTGTGTATCATTCTCACCTATGTCAGGAAAAAACTAGATTAACTCTTAACTATAACATTCCCAGTTTTCTTTTAGTATAAAAGCCCACCTCAACCACAGCACCTTTCATTTCACTACTTGTGGTTAGATTTATAGGTTCACTATGATAAAGCACTTGAAATCTTTTGTGACTTGAGAGAATGAAAACCAGCTAGCAATAGCCTTGTTTAAATAATTACTGACTTGAGATGAAACTTTAATAAAAATAAACATATATTGATATCATGTACCCTCACTTTACTATTAGTATGCTAGTGTCCAGTGTCTGTGTAATTTTATCATGGTTGTTCATAATAAGTGGCCATGAAAACACCATATTTGAGAAATGACTTCTGTGGGGAGGCAGGCATTTTATATATTTCTTTTTAATGTGGTTTTTCTTCCAAGCATATTTTCAAGAAAACCACAAATCACAGAAATGAAGTTTCAGGCAGCTAAGGCCTTGAGGTAGATGGATCACCTAAGGGGTGATAGGTATGCTAAAATATCTGTGCTAGTGGATTGAGGTAAATGAGTGATCCCCTCAACAAACAAATCATGTCCCTGAAGAGTTCTCCTTTCTCCTGCTCATGAGCAGTACTGTTGCACTGACTTCAGCTTGGGTATGTGTTTGCATGGACCTTGAATGGATGGATCAAGGAAAATGGAAGAGAAACAATCTAAGAGCTTCTAGGAATTTCCCCAGTCCCAGGTCACACTTCAGATACCTGCTGAAATCCTTATTCCAGTGAAAAATAAAACAAGTTGACCACTTGCCAGCTTCAGTTCAGAATGCCATCTTCTTGAAAAAAAACTGACACTAGTGACTTCGATGTAGCTTACCATTTTGGTTGTTGTTTTTTAGTTATTTGGACATCAACTAACTGGACTTTTAAGACTATTGTTTCCATGCTGGAGAACTGACCAGTGTGTGAAGTGAGGAATGTCAGACAGAGCTATTTGTTAAACAGAAGCTTAAGTCTTGGTACTTCATAACTTCATGTTGCTGAAAGCTTGCCTGTGTAATAAAGCTCAAGTGCACATCCTAACCTAACCTAACCTAACCTAATTTATAAAAATTTTCAGGCACAGATTTAAACGGTTTTCTACAAAGAGGTACTTTTCCTAGTCCTTTACCAGGGTGTGGCAGGGCTCAGGATCTTTTGAGAAGTGGAAGCATAAGGAGATCAGCATGGAATGGCAGGTGGAGACCTGGCAGCCAGGACTGTCCCACTGTTCCACAAGATATCAGGGAAGCTGAGGGGCAGCTGGGGCAATCCCAGCCCCAGGAAACTGGTGTCTTCCTAAGGACAGGGACAGACTGAGCTCAGGCTGGGATGAGCGTGTGAGTGGTTTCAAGATCAGGTATAGTGAGGGAAGCCAGGGTTAGATAGAGCCAAAGGATGGAGAGAGGGAGGGAGGGAGGGAGGAAGACAGGAAGGCAGGAAGGAAGGAGGGAATAGAATTGCCCAGGAAAGAAAACGGGACCTATAAACCTCCACTGAAATAATGAAAACCTGAAAATCAGCATGAAACTTGAACCTCAGAATTGGCACGGTTGTCCTGAGCCTGAATTTGTGCTGTAATCCCCAACTCTGAAGTGGTGCCCAGGAGCGCTATGCCTATCTTTGATTTCACGTGAGGAGTAAGTGGTTGAAAGCAGCATGGGCTATGGAGACAGACTAAGGGAAGCAGTGAAAGGCTTGGTCTGCCTTCTACAGAACTCCATTGCCCATTCATCTTCTGTGAGAGAGGTCCCTGTGCCTGAGGGGGAGGCTCTGTCATCTAAAGTATCTGACTCAGAAGCAGGGGATCCTGGACACACCTTCTCTCAGCAGTGCCTGCTTCAGAGCTTTCAGTGGGAAAAACGGAGCAGTCTGCAATGCTCAGGACCCAACCTTTCGTGTGACTAGGCCTGAAGCACCACTCTGGTCTGGAGGTCATACGCCAGGATGATCCTTAACCAACATGTTGCCCTCGTCTTCCTCGACCACTCACATTACAGAAAGAAATCATGCCTCTCCATCTCTGGAGCACTCTTTGCACACAACTGTGATCCCACACTGTAAATTTCACTAATATCCCTGATAAAATTACTGTGTTTTTTGTACCCAAGCACCCCCAGCAGAATTGCTGACATTAGACCTCTACTGGAGCAGCCATGCCTAGAGAGGCTCTGAGGGCAGCAGCTCTTTGTGTTATTTGCAGAGTTGAGGCACAAATGCACTGGAAACAAGAGGATTTTCTGCCACTCTTCCTGTAGAAAAAGTTGAGGCTGGGAAGAAAACATGAGGGTAGACCTCTACTCAAGTTGCACAATTCTCTCTAGGTCCTGGATTGCACATGAAATGTCCAGGACTGAAGTTTGTGACAGGCTGCACTCTGGAGTTATTCCTGCCTTGTCATCCTCCAAGAGTGTCTGGTTAACAAAAGTAAAGAAATACATTGCCACACAGATGATTTAGTGAGCTCTGGCTACGGAAGTGCTCTTAACTGTGCTTGTTTCCTACATGAACTGCAGTTCAAAAAGCTGTCCCTTCTTTCTCTTCTCCTTCCTCCCAAATCATTGTTATGAGATAACTCTGGTGCAAAAACTGGCTGCTGGGCTGCGGCCCCATGGCCCACATGAAAAGGACAGTGACAGACATGTTCACCACCACGCAAGAAGTACATCTTTCTTGCCTTTGATATTGCTGGAAAAACAAGCTGGCAATTTCTATTTAATGTGCGTTTTTGAGAGCTGGAGTGTGAACAATATGCATAGAAACAGCTTTTTGTAGAAGTGAGACTATTTCTAGTAATACTTTAGAAAGATGAGCTCCCACTATCGAGTTTGAAAACCAAAACTGAAAGACTGGTGAAGCACTCGGCCTTATTCCCATAGCCCTTCAGCAGAGAACAAGTGGGAGCAAAGAAGAAGGTTTAAAAGTGGGAACTCTTTGCCCTGTGGAGAGCATAGTGAAAGGGGCTCTCTCTCCATGGAGACTTCAGGGCTGTATCACACCTCACTTTCTCTGGCCACTACCACTGCACTTGGTCACAGAGCCTTGGGTTAGAGCACCTATTAGAGGTGGTGCTACTAATGTGTAGCGGTGGGTGACGCCCTTTGGCTAACCCTGTCACCTCGGGCCACAGAGCTGCAGGCTGGCAGTGGTGCACAGACTGTTCCAGTGGATCCTTTTACCTCAGCTGGAGAAACGATGTGGTTACGGCGAGAATAGGAAGGAGGACTCTGTGTGGTAGTGCGACACTGAATGTTTATTCCACAGAGCACTGAGCCCTGGTGCAGTCACTATAAAGAGGGGAGGATCATAGGAGCGGGGATGGGATTCGACCAATAGGAAAGGATATGGGAGTGGTTCTGCCAGGGATGGATGGCCAAGATGGATGGCCCAGGGTCCCAATCCCTGGGAGAGAGAAGGAGAATTCCCGGGCCTCTGCCAATTGCTCCATGCCTCCTCTGGAACTTTATAGACTCTCAGCTGCACTGAGAGAGAGGCAGACAAGTTACCTAGGATCTGTTCACATCTATGTTCTGACCTATGCATTAATATTTTGAGGACTCAGAAATGGTCTGCATTTTCACAGACTCACCTCAGTAACAAACTCAAGGGTATAGATCATCAACCCTGTTTTAAGACAGTTCTGTTTGTCCTCTTGAAAGACATGAGGAAATCAAACAGTAAAAAAGAAGCTCCAGATGGACCTCAAATTTAGACACATCTCCAAGAGGATTTTGAGCCTTTAGAAGAAAAGGATTAACTTCCTAGTGCCTTGCAAACTCAGGTATAATTGCTGATTAGAGGTTACAGAATCGTCAGATAGGCACTTAAAAGCTTGATCCAGTTAACTTCAAGCCACAGGATCAAAGTCCAACAAAAGAAATCAGTTTCCACAGAAAATACTATGGGACCAGGAAGGAATGAGGGTTAGCATGAGTTCCAGTATTAAAACACTGGAACATGACATGAAACTCTACCACAGAAGTTCAACAGAAGAGATGGCAAGGCATCTCTCAACAGGAATGCTCTGACTGACCTGGAAGTATACCACCAACTTGTAAATTCATTGTGTCTTGTCATTTGTATTCATCAGCACTTCAAGTGAGAGCTATCTTTGACTAACTTAGCATATTTGGCCCAATGTAGATAGCAAAATTGCCAAAATTCATCCTGCTGGTTAATAAGTTTTGTCTGGTATGGTGAAACAGAGAAAGCAATGGCATGAGGAGCAAGAGATTTGCTTTAGGCAATTGTCAGCCATGTTATGGGAACAAAAATGTAATGTCTCTAGTTCAATCAATTTGGTGGCTGTTGTTTTTTTTGTAGAAGTGAATTTCCATTAACTCAGCGAAATGATACTACTATCAAAAAAAGAAAGCCACATGGCCTAGCAGAACATGCCATTCAAAAATCCCCACAGGCAACTCAGCAGAAAGTTAATTTTAAGATCTGACCAACAGGTCAGCTTTGCAGAAGGCCATATAAGTGAGTAGATCAAAAACATTAATAAATTCTATGATGTTTCACTGGAGAGTTTCCTAAGGCACATGAAAGCTTGAGGTTTTATTGTGCAGCTTCCAAGGTATTCTAAGAGAGTTTTCAAGTCTCTGTCTTTTCAGTTCTGAAGCATGGTTTTTCTCATTTCCATGGCTGATCTACAGCAGAGTGACTCCATTCATTAAGACACTGCAACCTCACTCCCCTTCTTATAAGAATAATTTTATGAAGCTATCTTAAAGGCCTTAAAGAAGTGTCCTGAACAGAGAAATGCTTTACTATACCACCTTCCTTCCAAACTGAATTGCGCAGGAAATACTGCAAAGCTTACTCTTTAACTCTTAATTTGCCCTGCTTTTCTTATGCAAAGCTAGAATCCTTTTCTTAAAGAGGACCACTAATAGAATTTTAGAGTGGATGCTTCAGGAACCCCTTTCTAAAACTGGGGGTTATGATTTCTCTGGAAATTGACTGGTCTGTCACAGCTTTTCAAACATGAAAGTGTCTTTGCAGATTCATCTGCCATTTCCCTTGACCTAGATCTCAACAGCATTTGGGAGGCCTGTTTACAGGTAGATGCTGCTGTGAACTACTTCTCTAGGTTTTCTTTGGTTCTCCCAGTTCATTCAAAACTGATCTTTTCCATAATTTAGGAAGACTGAATTGGTAGCAGGAAAAGCCTGATGGGTGCTTAACTCTTTGTCAGGTTTTCCAGTTGAAACCACATCTGAAAATTTTGATGACCAAAAGCTATCCCTTTGGTCAGGGAATGAAGGACAAAAGCTATACTCTTGTATATCTGGCCCATCTTGTTCCAACTGTCTATGCCCAGCCAGGCTTCCATCTGTAAACCTGGCACCACTTGTGCGATGCTATTCACTCACTGCTCAGGCTTTTTATAAGGCAATTAAAAAGATAAGGTGGGCACATTTTAAAAACCCTTACATCCCTCCTCCTGATGGAGCCTGTCATACACCAGAGAGTACAGAAAGTGACCACCCTGAGCTTGCAGGCTGCAAAGCCTGGTGGGCCTGTGCTCTGTCAGAACATCTTGTCTTGTGCAGAGAAGAACAAGGAGCCTGGGGCAGGGCCTTATGCGGGAACAACCTGCCTCCTACTCACGCAAAGCCCTATGGTCCAACATCTTTGCTAGCCTTCTTGGTTTGATAAGTGGATAAGATTTATTAAGGGGTTTGAATGAAGAAAAGTACAGGATTTGTTCAGAGACAGTGCCCAGCAACTCTTACCCACAGCAAGTACAGGCTGTGATGACAGACTGCAAAGCAGAAGGCCCCAAGCAATTTGCGGAGAAGCTTAAGGCAAGAGAGGTAGATCATGTAGGGGACCTGTGGCAGCGTGTTTGGTTTATGTTTATTAATTATATTGGAAAAATGGTTTCTTCCGTGTACCCCGTTCACCTCCCTCTAATGATTTTCCTCATGATCCTAACCTTATGTCAATCCTGTTTTCCCTACCCCCTGGCCCTGTCAATTCTGCTCAAGCCTCTCCGTGCCTTCCAGAAGGTTCTGGGGAGAGAGTCAGAGGATTGGCTGGGGCTGTAGAACCTACCCTTACCCTCCTCAAGTTTGGTTATCCTCTTGATTGAGTTATGTATAACCCCTCCCTAATCTTTCCCTATTGGTTGTTTGTTATCCCCTCCTCTTGATCCCACCTCCCTTTAAAAGGGGCTGCACAGGACCGAGCTCTGCTCCACCTGGGCGGAAACCTCAGAATAAACATCTGCGTGGTTCACCCAAGACGGAGTCCCCCTTTTCGCTCTATGCCAAGGCTGGTTCTCCTGTATCCTGAGAGGTGGGACCCACTGCGCAGCAGTGTGTTTTTGCCTGCCTGCTGCATCTGTGGCTGCAGAGCCACAGAGCTGGCCCTTGGGGCAAGCCCTGCACAGCCGCATGGAATGGAAGCTCAGCTCCTGGCTTGCTGGTCAGAGGACCTGTGACCACAACTCAATCTCAGTAGCAGTGAGGTCAGGGTTGCCCTAGGGCACCAGGACCATACCCTCAGTATGCCTGGGGCAGCATCCTTGGGTAGGTAGATGGGGAAAACAGGACAGGACTGCAGTGGAGTTGTGATCTGCAGGGCCCTGACAGCCAGTTCTGAAGTGGTCAGTGGAAAAGCATTGCATATTCCAAACTGGAAATGGAAATGAGCCATCAAAATTCATGAGGTAAATTAATTTTAATATATATGAGAAAGGGAGTGACAATATGCAAGTAGTCATGCTCTGCGTGATGAATTGCAGTCCACTCATATGCAGTGCTTGCAGTAATATCCATTTGTAGTGATATATCATTTTCTTTATTATTTAATCTCATAGCTCTTAATTAGCACATTGAATTTTATGGTTGTTTCAGGGCTTGTGGGTACATGACTAGAAATTCTGTGTAAAATCCCTCCCCATGTGACATAAAAAGCCTCAGTTCAGCAAGTTCAAAATTGAAATGCTCTCTGGTTTTACCTTGGATGAGTGGTTGATGCCACATCTTACTTTTTAAATGTGTTTTTAAAAGACTTTCATAGAGGGAGACTTTTAATTTTTTCATGTCAAATTGGCAGTGTTGTCTCCTTGAATGCAGAATAGGTTCCTCCTGACTTGCATTGATGAGAGCCTCAAATGGCCTTTGAGAGAAGTCCTCAAGAGGTTTTTTACTGTGAGTATTTCTCAAAGAGGAAAAGATTGAAATATATCACAGGTAAGAGCATTTTTAGACACCAGTTTTGCTTCAAATCTTGCTTCTGAATTAAATGAATGTTATAATCCCAAATTTCAATAATGAATTGGGATCGCTAATCTCAGAGAGTATGATAACCATTACATTGAAACAGATCTGCTAATATGTTGGATGGCTTATCCTTTAACCAGCTCCACTGAGCACAGTGGTGTTTTCCAAGTTCTTTAATAATACTAAGATCACTTGTAAAATCAGATCAAAACAGATGAGATTATATTGACCAAGGGAGGTAGTTTACGATGTTCCAGATGACATATTAGGATAATGAAAACGTGTACAAGAGCAAGGTAAAGAATATTAAAGATTATTAAAGTATTCTGAGAAATAAAAATATCAGAAAATATTATATTATTATGAAAATGGTCGGTATTGTAAAAAAAATGCAGTTTTAACAGTTAGATGAAGAGCAGTTGTTAAATGCAGAACTGCTGACTGAGTTTCTTGGAAAACAATTATGAAGGAAGAGCTGAAAAACTGGTATCTCTTTTCTTCCAGCTGGGAAAATATGTTGAACCAAAAAAGCTGCAGATCTGTTAGAATAAAGATTGGCAGCAACCTGCTTCAGTTGAGTAGCCTAAATTGTGAAGAATAGCTGAGAACACAGGAATTGCTTCAACAAAGATTTGGATTCTCTAAGGACTGAGAAAGTGCTAGCAGGATGACGTGTGGCTGAGCAACATGATACTTCATTTTTAAGGCATACTTTCATAGCCCCATAGGAAAAGAAAGCTGTAAGCCTCAGTTTTGAGGATAACATCTAATTCTTCAGTTTCCTTACACGCAATTGGAAATGCTGATGCTAAGTGAACATGAAGAGCTCTTGGAGCAGGACTTTTTACAGGCTCCTGTGGTTGTGCTGAGTATTGAGCAAGTGTGTTATCAGGACTCAAGGAGTTAACAAGAACACTGAAACAGTACTTAATTAAATCAGGGAGAGAGGATGGAAATATTGCATCAGAGATGAACAGGTTTTGTATCCCTTTTAGTACCTGACAATTTACAAACACAGCATCCCTATTTTCAGCTACCTCATGGATTGGAGTACCTAATTCATTGTGTCTTGTGTATCATGTTAATGAGTAATTTGACTTGAGCTTCCAGTACTTCTAGTACTTGAGTTGCAGAAAGAACTGAAGCAGCAAGTTTGAGATCAACTATCTATAAGAAAAATGAGCTAGCTTAATTTCTGTGTCATATTATTAGTGGAGAAAAGCAATATAGATGTGACAAATGGCTTTTGTATATGCAGAGTTACTTTTACTAGTGCTAGAGCTGGTTTTGCAAACTGGAAATCTGATTCCTAAGTGAGGGAATGGAATCATGTCTCTGACAGACATGTAAAGTTTGGTCCACTTGACACACCTGAAGGATGCCATCCAGAGAGATCTAGACAGGCTTGAGAAGCGGGCCTACAAGAATCTTACACCGTTTAACAAGACTGCCATGGGTTGTAGTGGTGCAGACCTCTTGGCTAGCCCTGCAACCGCATGCCACAGGTGCTGCGAGCACGGAGTGCAAGGCACACAGCCCACGTGGATTCTTCATCACGGTAAGAGTGGAGACACGACTATGACACCCGAAGAAAGAGGGACTCTGTCCTGAGTTGAAGCAGGGAGGTGTTTATTGGTGAAGAAATGCCCAGGACAGAGCAGGGACTCAGGGTGCTCTGGGGTTATAAAGGGAGGTGGTTACCAGGGGCGGGGAAAGGGTTCTGCCAGTGGGAACTTAGCAAGGGTGGAGTCGGGTAACAATCCATCAACCGGAAGGCCAATGGAGAAGGACATTGGGAGGAGTCTTGGAGCCCCAGCCAGTCCCTCGACGCTCTCCCTAGAACCTTCTAGAAGGTAAGGAGAGGTCTGGACAGGATTGACAGGGCCCAGGGGTAGGGTTTACAAGATAGACAAGTGGGAGGGAATGGGGTAAACCAACTCGGGGAAAACCAAGGGGGTACATAGATCAAACCATCGAAACTGTACAAAAATCTCAAGCACAGAACTTGACACAGAAACCATAAAAACAAGCTGCTACAATGGGTAACCCAAAATGCTATTGTATTTCACATCTGTCTATGCCCAAGTTGTTTCTGTCTCATTAAGGCCGAGCTCTGTGGCTAGAAACAGGGCCATGGGCTGCCTGGGTTTTTTAAGTTGGAATATGGAAAGACAGTGTGCATGGACTCGTGGTCTTTTGACTCATTCAGAGTCTCTATCTCTCTTGCCTTTTGGTTTGCTTTCTTGTCCCTTGCCTCACTTGCCTCTTGATTATTTGTATTTAAAGAGCTGAGGCAGCTTTGGGAATGGCTGTGTGCTGCCACACCACAATCTCTCCAGTCTGGCAACAAGGCCTGGGTGAAAAGCACCGAGTCTGAGATGTTCCAGCTGACTCCTCCTCTCATCTCCTGATGTGAGGAATGCAAAGTCCCACTGCAAGTTCTAGGCCCTTGCCCAGAAAATACCAGTCAGAGCTCCAGCTGCTGGGGAGATAGGAGAGCAAAGGGGGTAAGGGGAAGACTGAAACGACCATCCCCATCATCCCTTTGTCCTTTGAACCATGTGCTTGGCTCTGGAGTACTGTCTTGGAAGGGGGCAGTATCCCACCATTCTGGGTGTTTCACAGTTCCTGTGGTGTTCCTGAGATTTAGCAATTTTGTACCCAGCAGTTATTTATGATTATTTTGTTTGCCTGTTGCTGTTCATCTTCCATTCTCTCACGTTTTCACTTATATCCACTCACATTAAATTCTTATTGGTGGAAAGGCATTGGTTAAACCTATGCAGCTCATTCCATAATGTTTCTTCTTAAGGTGTCTTAAACCAAGACAGAAGATCAAGATCAAGGTACTGCACCCGGGTAAGGACAATCCTGTGGGAGAATAGATTGTGAGAAATTAGAAATGGGGCCACTGGCTGGCTGAGCCTCATCTCTAATGGGGTGCAGCTATGTAAAACAGGCTGTAAGTCATTAAAGGAACAGGAGCTTGGAATGCTGAAGTGTGTTGACCAATCATAAGAAGGTAAAAGGGCACACAGGTGCTATGCATAAAGTAAAAGGGTGTAAAAGTGTATAAAAGGTTGTACTGGAGACTAATAAAGTGCTGATGCTTGAAACCATTCATGGTGTCCGTCATGTGTCCTCCTGTCAATCCCTGGTATCAACACAGGTTGAGGGATGAACAGATAGAGAACCGGCCTGCCAAGATGAGAAGCTGGCCATGAGCACTCCCAGCCCAGAAAGCCAAACGTGTCCTGGCTGCATCCAAAGCAGCATGGGCAGCAGGGTAGGGAGAGGATTCTGCCCCTCTGCTCTGCTCTGCTCTGCTGAGGCCCTACATGGAACCCTGCACCAGCTCTGGGGTCCCAGAAAGAAGGACAGGAAGGACATGGAACTGCTGGAGTGAGTCCAGAGGAGGGACATCAAGATGATCAGAGGGATGGAGCACCTCTCCTATGGGGAAAAGGTGAGAGAATTGAAATTGCTCAGCCTGGAAAAAAGAAGGCTTCAAGGTGACCCAATTGTGGCCTTCTGGTACCTGAAGGGAACTTACAGCAAAGATGGGGCAAATTATTTATGAGTGCATGTAATGATGGGAAGAGGGAGAATGTGTTCAAATGGAAAGAGAATAGGTTTAGACTAGGTATTAGAAAAAAATTCTTTGCTGTGGGTGCACTGGGACACTGGCACAGGGCTCTGAGAGTCTGTGGATATCCCATCCATGGAGGTGTTCAAGGCCAGGTTTCATAGGGCTCTGAGCAACCTTGTTTGATTGAAAGTTTTCCTGCCTTTAGCAGGTGGGTTGGTAGGTGTTTTTCAGTGTCCTCCTTCAACCCAAACCATTTCAAAATTTTATGATGATTCTGTGGTTAGGAAATAACTTTTTAAAATTTGTGTTTAGGTGACAAAAAAGAAGTTTGAATGAAGTCAGAAATATTACAATATGGAGTTAGGCACAATGGAGTTTGTTGTTTTACTGTAGTTTGTTTAGGTGTTTAATTCCAGCTATTCCACAGCTCTGTGAATGTTAACTTGATCTATTAGTCAAAAGAAGTTCATTGTGGTTTGGGAAAAGATGGTGAAAATTTTTCCAGTCAGTCTTCTAGATGCCAGCGAAAGGTAAAGGGAGTTTGTTCTTTCTGAATATACCTAATGTGTGGTATTTGCTATACAGCTAAAACACATTGCAGAGAGAGGCTGTTAGCATACAGCATTCATAGCATGAAATAAGAACACACTTTCAGTGCTGAGGATCAGATGAAGGCTTGCACCTGGTAATAAGAAAATGTGTTCTAGTGTGCCTTGAAAGATGACTTTCAGACTGGGTTTCTTATAAATGCTTTGATTAAAACATGAGAATTTAAAAATGAATCAAGATTCTTTAACTCACCTTTTATGTTTCCAAATATAAAAAAGATGCATGAAGCTAATGCTTTTCATTTCCTTAATGTGCTAGAGATGCTTAAATGATAGGGAGGATTGGAAAAGGTTATTTTGACGACTTCAGTGGCAATGTCTACTTGATGAGATATGGAAAGGAATCTATAAAAGGGCTCCTTGTACCCATATTAATCTTCTGCTACATGGACACTGCATCTCATGTTTATACACCAGACAGAAATGGGTTTGTGATTTTGACTCTAGATTTGAAATTGAAAAATGTGCTTGTAGGCAAATGATCCTGATTTGTTGACTCTTAAGAACTTGCTCTAGGTAGTGATTTAAATTTAAATAATCTTTCTGCAATTTTTTTCTTATGATTTCTCATAATTCAAAATTCCTCGTATCTTTAAGGATAGCGTCCTCCCAGCCTCATGTTGTGTAACTGTGGTGCTTTGAATTCCTTCACTGTTGTGTTTTTTCTGGAGAACCTAATATGCAAATTCACATCTTTTTTGTTTCTGGAAAGGAAATTAGGGGTAAAATACATATAACTATTTTGTTTCGTTCTACCTGGTGTGCAACCAACACAACCACAGATGTTGACTTTGACTGTTTTACTTACTTCAAGAATAATAAATAAACCAAAGAACCCTGATCATTCAAATAGATGTGACGTGTGTTGTCACACAATTATATTCTCCATTACAAGATTGCAGTCCAAGGATAGATAGGAGAAGAGGTCAGTCCATCAGTATTAGGAAGGATAATAAACCAAAAGCATGTTTTAGTGTTAGATCTTTGCTGTTGTCTCTGAGCATGGACTGAGCCTTGACAGCTTTTCTGTGACTCAAGAATAAATCTACAATTTTTGCCATTCCACGCAGGGCTAGTGCTAGTGAACATACCTTTTTTTTTTTTTCCTCAGTCAGTTAATATGGTTTTAACAAGCTGTGGACAAAATTTTGATTTCACCAAGAGAGTTGCGTTCTGCTCTTCCTGGAACACTGCTTATGGTATGGTTTAACATTTTTTGATTGAACACTTCTAAACGTCTGTGGCCTATGAAACATCCACCATCCTTCGTGGTTTTAGACTATGGATCTTTTATGACAAACATTATAGTTTACAAAAGTGAAGCAATATTCAGTGTCAAAGTTAGAAAAGGAGTGCACCTTTAGGGTTTTGAGGTGGTTTTGTTTCATTCTGTTCCTGGACAATAAAGTTTTTCCTTGTTATCATTCATTCTGCCTCTAGTGTCTGATTTGTTTTTTTCATATTCAGGTCTATTAGTCATTCAACTTTGAGTCATTGCTTCCAGTGTATCACCAGTTAGCAGGCCACTGACTTTTGTGGTACCCTTGACAAACCTGACAAAAATACTTTTGGTTGGGAATTTTGGAGACAGCTTAGGTTGGCTGCAAGTAAAAAACACCCAGCCAGTGTTAATCTCTAAAGATGTGGATGAAAATAATTCAGATAACTGGAAATACCTACTTGGATACCTACCCTTTCTGCCTCTTCTTTTCCGCTGTGCTTTTCTCCAAGGTGCATTTGTTCATTCCTTATTTAGGCTTACTGTTGCAAAGTATTGTGCAGATTTAACCAAGGTCATTCATTAAAATGTGGAAGAGGAGATGCAGTGAATAGCAGTAGTGACAGCGGGTTCCTCTCCATGACAATGTGTTGACAGTGCTGTATTTATATGAAGAATACGTATGAAGAGGTGAAATACTTCTAGATATCTTCCAGTTGCAAGAGCTGACCATTCCCAAGTTTTGAAGACTTGCGTGTATCACAATTATATTGTCTGATTGCAATATGTTATCTCATAAACAGAGAAATATCCTCACATTTCCTTTGTCTTAATAAGTCTTGTGTAGACCTTTGTCAGGAGGTTAAGTCTTTTTGGTCGAAATTGATTTCTCAGTTAGCCAAATAGAAAAGAAGGAGCAGGAATAAAGAGAGCATAAATCATGTCTTGGAGGGAGGCAGTTTGTTTGCCTGAGTTTAGATTGATTTATCTGAATTCTTCAATATTTTTCAAGTTCATACTGGCTGGAGTACAGTAAAAGAAATATTTTTGTTTTCTGCTATAAAAATTTTTGAGCCACCTAGAGAAAACATCCTCAGTGCATGTTATGTTCCCTGCTATGTGCTTTTTCTATTTCCCAGCACTAAGTACAATGCTGACAAAGGTCAATATCCTTGTCCTTTTTGCAAAAAGGAATATTTTGTCCTGTTACATTGTGTGGAGAAGCCCACACAAGATGCTTTGTGATTGTGAAGACATGGAATTCTTTAGGTTGTATTGAAGCTCTGAGAAATGCTTGTTAGTGTCTAGTTTTGCCCTTCAAGAACAGAGTCTTACAGAAGGGCAAGGCTGTTCAAGGTGGGATGAGAGTACAGAATCAAACCTTATTAACAAGGAGGATAGTCCTATTCTGGAACTACCCAGTGGGTTTACGTGGCAAAATTTTAATTGTGAGGCAGGGGTCTACAGGGGTGGCCTCTGTTCCAAATTTCTAGAAGCTTCACTCTTGTCAGATGGAGCCAGCTCCAAGGAAGATATTCCATTGGCCAAGGTAGAGCTCACCTGGGAGAGAGACATTTCCAAGAGCAGTAGCTTCTTCTGGGATAACCTATTGAAGAAGGGGAAAAACTGCTGTGCGAAACAGCCTACAAAGAAGTGAGAGCATATGAGAAAAACAGACCTATAGACACCAAGGCTGGTCAATAAGGAGAGAGAGAGAGGAGATGCTCCAGGTACTGGACTAGAGATTCCCCTACAGCCCAGGAGAAGACTATGGTGAGGTGGGATGTTTTCCCTTAATCCATGAAAGTCCAAGGTGGAGAAGATATCCACCTGCAGCCCATGGAGGATCCCTTTCTGGAGCAAGAGATTACAGGAAGGAGGCGGTGACTGTGTGGAGATCACACACTGGAGCAGGCTTCTGGCAGAACCTGTGGAGAGAGGAGCAAGTACTGGGGCAGGTGTCCCCATGGGGAGTCCATGCTGGAGCAGGGTGTTTGTGAGGGGTAAACCCTGTGGAAGGTGCCCATGCTGGCTTAGATCATGAAGAAGTGCAACCCTTGGTTGGACCAGCACAGGGAAAACTTGTGAAGGACTGTTTCCTATGGGAGGGACCATGCACTTCATCAGGAGAGCAATGAGAGGGATCCCACCTTTGAGGATGAAAGACCATCAGAGACAATATGTGATGAAGTGACTACAGCCACCATTCCCCACAGTGGAGGGAGGAGAGAGAGAATCTGGAGGTCGAGTTTTTCTCAGGGAAACGGGAAGAGGATGTTTTAAGATTTGGGTTTATTTCCTATTATTCCACTGAAGTTAATTTCCCTGAGTTAAGTCTGTTTTGCCTGTGACAGTGAGGATAAGTGTAATTGGTAAGGGTTCCCTCCCTGTCCTTAGGTTGACCTCCTTTCCTTGTATTTTCTCCCCCCTGTGCAGCTGAGGAGGAAAGTCATAGAGCCAGTTTAGTGGGCACTTATGACCTACCCATGTCAACACACTACCCCTTCCTGTACTATCATAGATGAGGGAAGATAATTTTTCTGAATCAAATCTTCATTTATTTAAAAAAAATGTAAAGGAGGAAGAACTAGGAACTGTCAAAGTTTTCAATGGTTTAAGGTCTGTCTGATTTCCTAGTCATTTCATAAATGAAACAGTGATTTTTTTTTTTTTCCTGCTGGAAACCTGATATAACTGAAATATTTATTTGCTTTAAACACTTCCACTAGGTCATTGCCATCTCTGATGTGACCTGTGTATTATCTAGTGAAAAGAAAATCCATTTTTTCTCTATCTTTCCTGCTCTTTCCAAGCCACCATTTCTGTCCTTTAATAAATACATAAATACCGACCTCTGGGTTCTCTTCTAGATGTAGCTGGAACAGTTACCTATGATACTTGCACTGATTCTTCAAGGAGTATTTTGGGACCTTCCTCATCAGGCCTAGGTAGCTCAGCTAGCCCAGAGCCATCCCTGCTGTCTTCTGACCCAGTGGTGTCTAGCAGATGCAGAAACCCAGAAGGCATGAACAGTGAGATTTCTTGGGCCTTGACCTCTTGATTTTGTTTGACTTTAAGCTACTGGAAAGCCAGTAGGATCCAATGACATGGAAAGGCTTCTTGCTGGTTCTTTTCATACGCAGAAATTGCAGCGGTGATTGATCACCTCTCTTGCTCCTTGCTGCACCCCTCTGCCCTCTAGGAAATCAGGGTTTGCTTGAATAAGCCCATGTGGAAGCAGCATCAAATTTTCCCTTCCTGCAGGGAAGCAAAAGCTCTTTACTTTATGCCTGTCTCCTGGCTGTAACTGTGTGAGATCAACAGTAGCAGCAGTAATAGAAAATAAAATAAATAAATAAATAAGAAAACCTAATCTAATAGGGTTTAGCTCTGCTTTTGGTGGCAGCTCTCTGCTTTAACTCTCTAGGCGGCAGCTCAGCATTGCTCCAGGGAAATAATTATCTGAATTTCATTGAGAGGAGGTCTAGAAAGAAAACTTGTGAATGAATGATTGCTTCCATTTCAGGATGTGACAGCAATCTTTTGACTGGCTTCTGTGAAGACTCAAATTCTCCTTAATCCCGCAGGATATTAGACAGCAGAACATTCTTCAAATTTGACCCTTTTTCATAGCAGCTTTTCCTGTTTCTGTAACTGTTCCTGCTGCATTGCCAAATCTTGCTTTGTACCTTCCATATTTGAAACATTCATCCATTTTGTCAGTTCTCAGGATCACATAAAAGCAGGAGTGTTTGACAGCTCAAAGAGGCTAATAAAATACCATTTTCAAAGTATGGCAGTTTTTTCAAAGTCATGTCTTTTAAACACATCTCCCTGATGTTAATCTTTCTGAGATTTACTGCTGATTTTCTAGAATACAACAGTGCTTCCAAAAAAGAGAATGACAATAAAAGGTATTCAATATATGGCTATGTGAAATGGATGTTAATGCAATGAAGCAGTTAGGAGCATCTGGATAATCTGAAGGTTGCAGCTTTTTGGTATCAGGTAGCTAATGTCTGTCACAGGAAGGGAAAATGAGAAAGATTTTCTGAGAGGGGGGAAAAAAAAGCAGGAAGGAGGCAGAATCACTATCATTAAAATCCCAAACTAACAAAACTGGATACTTAAGTGTCTTCTGAAAGAAGTAAAATTTAAAAAAGGATGGGGAGGCCCACAACTAAACACTATGCTTCTAACATGTAGCTGCGGAAATCCTGACGTCCAGAAACTGAATACTGAATCCAGTCAGTGGTGGATATGCTCTGTTTCTATCATTCTGCTGACATCATCTCTGAAGCCAGGAATCAGGGAAGCACCAGCCAAAGACAATGTGCAAAGTTGGGCCCTGTAGGACTGTGATCCTAATTGGAGCACAAGCTAAGACCCAGTCAACTGGAAAATCTCAGGACTGAGGAAGAACTTCCAATTTGTTCTGTCCAGTGTGCACATTGGAATTTCAGTTCTTTCTGCCTGTTGCCTAACTTGTTAGGGTATTTATCTAGCAAACAAGCACTTGTTGTTCTGCTCCCGCTTTCAGGGATAAATCTGTATTTTTAATTCATATAAAATACTGTAAGGGCTTCATTGTGGCCATAATGGTATATTTCATCAGTGTTTCCAGCTTGAAGCTGAATCAAGAATTGTGCTACATGATGAATAAATTATCATTTGTTTTTTTCATCGTTTTCACATTTCATCAGAGGTTGAAAAATCAGACTGCTTCTGCAGTTCCCTGAATTAACATTTTACATACCACAACACACTACATAGAGCAAAAAAATTTCCCCTTTTTTGGATGCATTTCTATAGTAACACCAAGTTTTAATTGCCCTCCTTACTGCTTTTGGTAATTCTGCAGTGTTTTTCTAGCACTTTCTACTGGAGCTAATTTAACACAACTCCTTATGCCGAAATAATGGGAGACAAAGCTCCCAACAGACTGTGGTAGCAAGTGCTAGATGCACAGGGGTGATTAAAGTACATTATAACTGATGCACAACAAACTGTATAACATATTGATTTTCTGACACAGAAAACTCATTTAAGAGGTACAAGCAAGAAACAGGTGAATTAAGCACAAACCTGTTCTTATTCAGAATGCATTGGGCACAACCGATTCTGACATCAGCATCTTTCTCTCACAGACATTCAGAAATGGTTTATCTTGGGGAAGAAACTGAAAGACATAATGTAAACGGCTTCAGGAAAAATATGAGATCGAATGACACTCAGAAACTCACTGCTGCTTTACGCCCATTTCTTCAAAATATCTTGGCACAACCAACCAAACAAATTCCGCCCAACCTCAAAAAATCAGCCAAACAAAAAAACACACCAAAAAACTTAGACTTGGTACCAAATAATTTTACATTAATAACTTTTCTTATGAGAAATACATTTTACAGTATAATTTCCGATGATTAAATTAGTTTTGTACATAATACACAAAATAGGTGTTTCCATCTTTACAGTATATATGAGCTAAAATGGTCCATCATTTGAATAGCTGGGATAAAAAATTTCCAACTGTACCAATGAACCTTGCCTAAATAAATGTATTTAATATTGACCTATTAATGAAATGTGTATTTCTATTTATGAATATACAATTTTAAAAAAGATTTATAGATATTTTCTAATTCATATCCCTGGAGAGACTGTGAAAAATATTCCTCAACAAACCACAAATAAGTATTTTTGAAAAGGAATCAAAATTATATTCCTATGAGGATGATGTTACCACTTCCTACCTTACAATTAAAAGTAAGAATAAATTGTTTCACCTGTAGCTCATAAAGATTGATCTCTTACTGATCTCAGTTCTTAGCTACATCAGTTCCCTTCTTCTTCCCGCTTTCAGCTCCTTTTCTTCCTCTCTGATGCCAAAATAACACTATTATTTTTGGGCAGTTGGGTCCAAACCATCTCTTATAATCCCTTAAATTTCTTCCCTCTTTGTTGCTGGCTGACTAAGAAAGGATGTGGATGGCCTGGGGTAACCAAGTTGATTAGCCAACAGACATATTAAACAGAATTGCACTGTTATTGTATTAAAATCACACTCTTCTCTGCTTCAATGTATAAATTAGGGCCTTCTTAGGGTATAAATTTATAGAAATTTCATAGGTTTCAGACCAGCATCTATCAGATTTTCTTAAAAGATTTAAACAAGATATTCAAAGCTTTTTGAGGATAAGTGCAGTTAGTTACAATCAATATAGCAGTTATGGAAGCTTATGGAAGGAAAGCTGCAAATCTTTAATGTACTATATGAAAAAGGTATTGATCAATAGATTGTGCTGTATGTCATATAGTTGTAGCCCAGATTAGTTGATGAACCTGTTTTGTCTGTGGGAGTCTTTTTGATCCAGTCTAAATCCTAGTTGTTAACATCTGAGTTTGACTACAGTCTAGGCTTTACTGTAATTTTCTTCCAAATAAAAATATTGTAGCTTATTCTAGCTTTATAAAATGACTGTATATGTTACTTCACTTATGTTTTTTTGACTCTTAATTTTAGTATTGTCTGGGTATTACTTCCTTTCTAAAAAGTCATCAGTACAAAATTTTATTTAACTCCGGTGATCTGAGTGCAAGCCATTATTTTTATGGTTGTTGACCTCACAGTAAGTTACAAATAATATAATTCAAATATTAATACATCTGTGGAATTCCTTTAAAAACTTTATGGCTCTTTCAGTCAATACAAAACCTAATGCAGAGATCGGCAGTGTGAAACTACAGACGACAAAACCAAGGTCTGAAATCTCTACATTATGGTCAGCCAATCAAAACAACAGAATGTATTGCTCCATGAGAAAAAATTGTACAGTCTTAGATTTCCTTTCTGACTCACAAGAACCTGATCACTCTCTAACTATAGTGAGAAATAGAGTCTGTGCAGGAATCCTTGTAACTGAGATAATGAGAAAATCTCTACTCTTTTTGTCTAGAAGCCTTTTCTTCAAAATATGTGAGTGACTTTTTCTTTTTCTTTTTTTTAACTTAAGAATTGTTATTTTGTTGTTCATCTAACCAAGTTATAAATAATTATAAATGCCAGTAATTTAGAATTGAATTTGTCAAGTGCAAGTTTGTGGTAGTTTTACATGAATGCCTAATATTTTGTTTGCCATTCACTTTTTTCATCTCAGATTTTACAACATCGAAGATTAAGTAAAATGCTCAGTAATTGCTAGAAATAGTAAGAGCTTTTTTTTTTTCTTTAATCTGTTTCTCTTATCTGAAGTGAAAAGTGGAATATGAAAACAGGTTTTGTTTAAGTAGCTTGAAGAAGTAGCACAGGTCATGGGCACAAATTAGTGAAAATTAGAATGCACATTTTGTAGTTTCATCTTCCACTGGAAATCATGTTGTGCACTAAAGTAGTTTAGCTTGAAGTATGTATTTTCTGCTGGACCAGAGTTCAGGGATCTCTCAGTCTTTGCTGTAGAACACGCTCTGAAGTCTTTATCTCCACAAATGAGCTAGTGTCTTCAATACTATTTCAGCTGGTCTTTGCCTTTAATTTTCCCCAAGAAAATATTCCACCTTGGTCTCAGCAAAACATATTTATACAGATTCGTACAGAAATGACTGAAGCATTTATGTTTATTTTGAGTTGTTTACTCTTCCCCTCTTTCACATTTTGTGTGTGCATGGGTTTTTTTTGTTTGTTTGTTTTTTCC
This sequence comes from Hylia prasina, assembly GCA_013397195.1. Taxonomy (NCBI): domain Eukaryota; kingdom Metazoa; phylum Chordata; class Aves; order Passeriformes; family Sylviidae; genus Hylia; species Hylia prasina. The sequence continues at coordinate 46,074 of VYXD01002843.1, forward strand.
CTGGGAAATAGCGTTCTAAGAAATTAATCTACATTTCAGAAAAGCATCTGCTTCCTCTCAAATTCTGCAATTCAGCAAATGCAGTAAAAAGTGCTGTAAAGTAAATTACCTGCCTCTATGCAAAACTGAATAAGGAAAGAATTTGGGCAAGAGTCCATGAAGGTTTCTGTGATAATGCCTTCTTTCAGGTTTTTTCAGTGACTACTGAATCCAATAATTTGAGTCAGTAGGTCTCATTACCAGTCTTTGATAATCCTTTGATGGCAGACCTATAGTGGCATAATTAACATTAGCAACCTGAGTATTAACATTTTGTTTCCAGTGACAGACAAATCATGTTCAGGTACACTTAGAATGTAAATTGTGACACTTATGGGGAGTTTCCTAACATTCATGTGCTTTCCAGAGCATTTTTCTGAAGAAGCTGCTCTTTTTCAACTCTGCAAAAATATATGGAAATTTGGTACCAAACTTAGAAATATTTGCAGTTTTATCAGGTGTTAGATACCATAATTGCAATAGTTCTTATAGCTATGCAGCTCTTCAAGTTTTCAGGATGAAGTAAAAGCATGAATAAGGTGAAAATAATATCAGACAACTTCATAGGACCTGGTTAAAAAATTTGGATACTGTTTTTATTTTGCTCAAGATGCTGTGTCCAGCAGTATATTCATGTGACTTTTTATTGAGAATCTGAAGAACTCTTCCTAAGCTGAAAAATATTCTCAATTCTCTCAACAAAAGACATTGTTAAAGAAATCTGTTTTCTTGAGTTATAGAGCTGATTTCAGAATCTGACAGAGTACCCTATTGCAAGGACAAGGATGATGGCATAAAATACCAGTGTCAAACTGCACACTGACTTTCTCTGCATTGGAAAACGAATCTTTTAATTTTCTTATCATACTTTTCTACTCTGGTTACACCCACAGTAGAATCTCAGACTCCCCCCCCAGATGCTAAATATCTAAGGACAGCAGGAGAAACAGACACTTATTTGATAAACCATCCAACTACAACAGCTACCTACAGCAATTGTGAAATATTAGTTTGGCTGCTCTCTGTCCTGGCTCGACGGCAGTCTAGCTCTTCTGTGATTTGCCTAAGAAGCCCATCCAACCTTATGGAAATAGAAGCAATGGATTTCTCTCAAATGGTGTTACAGCATGTGACTAGATCAATGTCCCCAAACTTTTAACCCTTACTGTATTGTTGGGGTCTAATATGCAAAGGTCAGTCCTGAAGAAGTATACGTTTCACTGAGTTGTTTAAGGCTGCATCTGGAATATATACTGGTGTACAATAGAACTTTATTCCTGCGACAAATCAGTCCCAGCAAAAAATAGCATGTGACAACTGACAATGTCCTTTCTTCTTGCCTACTAGTGACTGTATGTCAAGATAATAAAGCATGCAGCGTGTGTAGAGAACAGAATAAGCATTACTGGGAAGCTGTTACAAATGTGTAATATAACAGTTCTGCTCTAAAATCTTTAATGCATTACTCTCACCACACCAGTCTGCTCTTCTGGCTGTGCTTGAAAAATTTCAGCTCGTGGTGCATTATGGATGATGTGTAAATGCATATCTGTCAAATTGCTGAGTAAGTACTGATGGTGGAGGGAGGGAAAGAAGGGTTGCTTGCAACAAACACCAAGCTAAAAAGTTGAGCCTTTACAATTTTTAATTAACTTCCTGATCATTCATACTAGTGTTCATGATTCCTAGGCAATTCACCCTGTTTCAGAGGTGCTTATTGTTAATGTTCCCATCATGTGAGAGACTCTACTCAGAACGGTCACAGGGTGTCCTCGTGCCATGCAAGTGTATGGATCACAGATGTACCTGCAGTCAGCTCAAAAGAAAAACATGCTACTGTGGAGCTAATTTGCCTTGGAGAAAGGCAGGGCTTGGAAGATAAGGTACAGCCCTGACCTGACACTGCATTACGCTTTGGAGGGCCTCGGCCAGCATTTCCATCAGCACAATGTTGCACTGCTCCTCAGGAGCACAACGTTGGAATACTGCATGCCTTTTTCTGCCATACAAGATAGACCTGGTCCAAGTCATAGCTCATTCTGGCAAACCAACCCAGCCACCAGAGAAGGCTGGCTGCAGCCCTTTGTTAGTAAACCACTGGTCATTTATTAAGCAGAGAATGCTGCTGCATGCTTTTTTAACATTTTTTTTCTCACAGCCTCCTACATTGGAGGGAAAGGGATACATTTACATAAGTTGAATATATGATGTGTCTAATGAGGATAAAAGATAAGAATTATCAGCACTCATTGTTCAAAAATGTACACCAAGTACCAGGGGGAAATTAATTTAAAACTCTACATTTTGTATTCTAGAAATGTCATTCTGCCTTCAGTCCATTTTGAAAGGCTGAAATACTGCTGAAGACACTGAAGTTGCTACTGATTGAAAAATGATGAAAGGGTAGAAACTAGTGTTTCATGTTTCCCAGAGGTAGAAAGGCATCTATTTTTGTAAAATAAATGCTATTAAGGGTTTAACACAAACATTGTTCCATATCAGTGGCAATCCATAGCCAAGTGTGATGATTTTAGGTGACAGATGTGGGAAGAAAATCGAGAATGATTCTAGAGTTATACAGAATTCCACCTGCTGCCTTGTCTGCTGAGACTTTTTTGATAAATACTTCCAACTATAATTGAAACATGAAAGTGTTAATCTTAACACCCAATCTTGGAAGAGTATAAAATGTGATGGGTTTGTACTTCTGGCACATCATGCTTTGAGGTTAGTTAGAAGTGGGGGGGATCTGCTTCTTTGTTTTTAAGAATTATTTCTGTTGAACTGTAATGCATTTCTGTTCACCTGATTTGGTTTTGTTCCTATTTAAACAGTATTGGTTGCATAAACTTGTGAAACTAATTGGTCAGATTATACTGTCTATGTTTAATGAATGCAGTGATAAATGATGTCTGTAAATAGTTAAAGGAGTATCCTACGTGTTCTACAATTTTTAAACCTGATTTAATTACTTATGAATAGAATTTTTCAAGAGTATGGGACTTTGGAATTCTCAGCTTTATGGAGAACAACATGACTGATGAGAAAATGGTTATTTATATATTTACTTATTTTCTCAAATTTTTTTCTTCTTAGTGGCAAAACTCATTAATGAGAGTAATTCTGATAATTTGCAAGTATAGAGAATATGTCCCAGAGAAACACCTGTCTTGAATATCCATTTTTAAAAAAACTCAACAATCCTAAAGCAGCTCTCTTGAGGAAGATTGCTCAATGAAAAAGATGCTTGAAGAGTAGGCTTACAGTGTAAGACTCATTGATTCAGTGCAATTCTTCAGGGTTAAGAAGTTTCTTATATCACAAGGGATCTGATAAAATTTCTCAACTTGACTACATGCAGTTTCTGTTTGAAATCATTCTTTCTTAGTTGAAATATTGTCTTTGCTTTCTTGATCTGACTCTGTTGTCTCATATAAGAAACCATTAACTGTATTCATGTATCTCCAGCTGAGTTAGATCTATTGAGAATAAATCAGTACAAATTTATTTTCCCCCAGCATTCATTTCACAATATTCCAGAAAGCTGCCTAGTTTGTCCACTTCTTCTTGTGTACTGCAGAAAATCTGTTTCATCTCTCCTTGGATAGTCACAGCTGGTAGATCATCACCTGAAGGGTTTGGAGCAGGTTGGTGAGACTTCTCCTTGAAGATCAAGGCCTTAATCTTCTTCATTCTGAGCCAAGTGAAGAAACATCTTGTCCTGCAAATGAAATACAGGTATTGCTCCACACCACATTTTATTTCCAGAAGTTGACAGTTTTCACTTTTTCCTTTGCACCATAAAATTTTAATCAACTAATTTATTGAAGTATAGTCACAAGGAAAAAGCTTAAACAATGCAACCTTGTAATAGGAGCAATGACTTTTTTCCACTACTGAATTCAAATCAGAAAGGTAGGTGATTTATGTGAGGAAAAATATGGTTCTTATAAAATGTGAGAGAAATGCTCTAAGAACTCAGGCTGTGGGGGAGTCTGTTGTTCCTTGCTGGAGTCAAGGGCAAATGTCTATGCACTATGGTAAGGTTATGATGTCCTCTTGTATATAAGTCCCTTCTAGTATTCTGATATCAGAACAGCTACTGTCATTCCACTTTATTTTCTACCACATAACATGACAACTAAGTTCCTACAAGGCAAATGATAAACATTGATATAAATTTATCTATTTCAGTAGAACTGGACCAATTTGTACTCTCTGGAGGGATGACCTTTGGTACATGAATACATCACATCTTGCAAAATTTTATCACTGGCATTTTTGTTCCTGTAAAAAATGAGCATCTTGGAGCTGACCTTTTTCATGAAGCAAAATTCCAAGTATCACCATCAGAATATCTCATTCTCTTTCTAAAACAATGTATTGGCCAGCAAAACAAACAATGAAGTCATTAAATGTTAAAAACTAAAAAGGAAGAAAAAAAGAAATATCATATGACAAACCTGTTTAAAATGAAACAAAAGTTTATAAATATCTTCTATGTACATGCAGGTATTTTCATTGAAAGCATTTTCTCCCTTACTTTTGGTTCTGTAGAAAATCATACTATCCACATAGTATTTTCTGTATCCACACAAGAACAATGGATATACTCTTTGTTTACAAATTTAAATCCCTTCAGTTTTTCAGTGTAAAAAGCATGTATTATTTATATTTATTTGTGGTTTTTATATATAATTTCACACTCAGCTATGTGTACAGGAACCTAGACCAGCTAGAATGCTCTCTGAACTACTTTTTCCTGAAGGCATACCATAAACTTGACAGGATACTAGTAAGCTTCTGATTTTAGGTATATGGAGTTTAAGAACACTTGCTTCTTTGAAAGGAATATTTCAATGGATTTTCAGTTTGGACCTAGAGGAGTTCAGGTGAGCTTCACAGGGTTCTTGTTTTTTTCCTTTTTCACAAATCATTATATACAAAAATCTAGTTAATTTCAGTGGGGTTGAACACAGTGAGTGAGAAAGTGGTTTTTCAGATCATGATTTTATGCATATAAAACAACAGATATGAACTTCCAGTGCACCAATGGATAGAACAGGCTGTTACCTCAGATTCTTTGGAAATACTGAAGTGGATCAGGTCCTTTTCTTCCAGTATGTTTCACTGTTTTACCTTTTTCCCACTCATACTTGCTGCCAGGAAAAATCTGTTTTGAACCATTGAATCACTAAGGTTGGGAGAGACCTCTAGGATCAGCTGACCAATAATTAATCCAGAGCCACGATATGGAAGTGAATGATTCCGAGGTTAAAAAATGGATTGCTCCAGGTGTTAGGTGTCTACTGTTCATCCAATGTAGAATGTAAAAAATTCCAGACAATCTCAACATTGTTACCGTAAGGTAACAATGGACCAGGAGTTAAGCTGGCATAATCAGGCATGGATAAACTCAGTTCAGCAGAGCATACTCTTGGCTTTGCACAGGTATCAGACATGAAATTTCTTCAGAATAGAATGTGTCTTCTTTTGCATCTGGATACTCATCAAGTCAATCAGCATGCATGTTTTAAAATTCTGAGACATTCATTCAGAGACAAATGTACATGTTGACCTGCTGATAAGCATTTGTATTTCTAGTCTCCACTCCTATATAAGTCAATCTGGTCTCAAAACTTGTTTTTAAGACTTCTCAGTTCTTTGGAACAACAAAAAAATTAGCGTGTCATTTTGCAAGCCAGTGACAGTTACTTGATTCAACAGTGAGATTTCACTCTGGATCAACTTATTCCCAGTTATGATTCTTTGAATACCAAACTGCATTTTCAGGGGTCATTCAAACATGACTGACATTTTCAGTGCAGAACAAAGCTGATTCCTTTCTATCTTACAAAGAAGAAAGTAAAAAATGGTGAACAAGTCAGCTGGTGCTCTTCCTACACATCCCTTCTGGCAACGTGTTTGTATTAATTCATCAGTGAGTATCTCAAGTGCTGCAAAGGTGAGCTCATTGTCCCTGCCTCTCTCTGGGTGACCTGGATGCAAGATGGAGTAAAAGTGTGAACGATTAAAATCCATCTGATTTTCTGGGACATACAGGCAAATTTGGCAAAGAAGATACAATCTATATTTGAGCCTGTACATCACAAACTGCTATTACATTTTTTGAAAAACATGAAATATTTGATTTTGCCAATTTAGGACACTTTATTAGTTAAGGTGGAAGATTCATGCTTTGCTGTCTTAAAATACAAGAGGTTAACATTCAGGACAGGACTGGGACACAACAGCTCTATTCATTACTATGCAGCTAGAGCAAGGAACCCAAAAACAAGCCATGAGTAATTAAATGGGATCCTGAATCAACAAGACAGACTTCATTTAAAAATTTTATTGTCTGCTAAAATTATAAAAACATCAGTACAGAAAAGGACCTCTATTATCCACTCTCCTGTCATTTATCTAACTACTTTTATCATAAGACCTGAGCACCTCATTAAATTTGGAAGATTTATCATGGAAAAAGAAAAAAATAATCTATAGTTCTTCAAGCTTTGATAAATTCATTAATTTCTGGAGAATCTGTATATTTTTTGCATTTAATTTTATGGATTATGCATATTGTAAGGGCAAAAAGTCACTTGCCAACATATCTATACAAATTAATAAGCATGTAGTTCTTTCCTTTTCTTTACTGGATTCCGTATCTATGGTGCATTGTATTGCACAGAGCAAACTCTTAACTACTTCAGTTGGGCAGATCTGAAGAGACTGGCTGGGAACTGAGAGAAATGCTCTCCACATCCCCAGGTGTGCCTGGTCCTATCACTGGGCCCATGCAAGAGGAAAGGTGTTGGACTTTTCATCTAAATTTTTGCAGCCTGTATGCTCTGGGACCAAGATGACAAACAAATCAAACAAATGTTTATAAGCAGGCTACTTCATGTTCTGTCTGTGTGGGTGTAGTCTTTGCTGTTGCACTTTGCCAGTGTACAAAGGGAAAGGTACATAAATCAGTGCAATGGGCCTGCATTAAAAAAAATATCTATCTATCTATCTATCTATCTATCTATCTATCTATCTATCTATCTATCTATCTATCTATCTATCTATCTATCTATCTATCTATCTCCATATATATATAGATATATATATCAAAAATAAGTATAAATCATTGATCACAGAACCATAGAATTGTTGTGATTGGAAAAGACCTGTAAGATCAGGAAGTCCAGCTGTACATACAATGTTGATTGATCGTACCATAAGATTCAACTTTGGCCGAGGGATAGTCATTAAAGATAACGGAGACTGTCAACTCACTTTTGGGCCAGGGAGGCTTCAGGACTGTTTATAATCTCATTTTGATGCCTTTTTGGTTTTGCTGAGTATCACAAGGATTCTAATTATGCAGATGGAAAGGGAGTATAACCCTGGATTAGGCCCTAGCGGTCTTTCTCAGTTTTTCCTCTACAATACTAGCTCCTTTGGAGGCAGAGAGAAGAATGTAAAGGTGGGATAAGTTGTCTCCAGATAAATTTGATATTTCTAAAAGCTGGTGGTTGAATTGGTGTGGGAGAATTATATATGCTGAAGCAATACACTTTCACTATTCTTACAAGGTTTTTGTGACAATTTTCCTTCCCTGGAGTTCCAGCTTATTTTAATAGAGCTTCATTGCATGGTTAGATAATTTATTTGCTGATGTTTGGTTCTTCTGTTCTAGCATGTCTTTATTCAGGGTTTTAAAACATACATGCTGATTGACTTGATGGATATCCAGATGCAAAAACCCCCACATTTAATTCTGAAGAAATTTAATGTCTGATACTTCTGCTGAACTGAGTTTATCGATGTCTGATTATGCTAGCTTAACTCTGCCAGTCTCCTGAGCAGTTTAATCATTAGGAGAGCACCTCTACATCTTCTGATCAGTCAGAGTTTGTGAACACTTCCTAAATATTTCAGGATCTTTTGGTGTTAAGGATAACTATGGCCACAAGTAGCAGAATCAGACTCTTGTATTTATTCATATTCCTATTTTGTTTGGAATGTGATTAAATAATGATTAAGAGCTCTGATGATGGTTGCATTAGGTCTCTCCTAGTCTCAGTGTGTAATGTCTCATTGTCTGAGTTTACATAACTCTGGTGTAAAGATGAAACAGAATCCAAGATTATTCCTCAGCAAAGAGATTGTTACTGGTCATAATTTCAGAATTATTAGAAGAAAATTCTTCTAAATCTAATAGAAAAAATAGCTGCTATGAGTGTAGACTCTTAAATAGTTACAGCACCACTGATTTCTAATTGTTGGGAATTGTACAGTTTTCTGTAATTTTAAAGGCAACATACTAACTCTGGTTTTAACATCTACATTACTGAAGAAAAATATGTATCTTAATGCAAACTGGGAGCATAGAAAAGGGTTCTTTTTAGTTCATCTGTTATTTCCTTTCATTTTGTGTTCATCTGTTATACCCTTTTACTTACTAGCAACAAACACTGAACATGAGGATCTTTGGCATGTAAGCGGTTACTCCTGGGTCCTTGAACAGGAGCTAGATACGAGGTTGATGGCTTTAAGGAGGACAAGGGAGCATCCTGCTTCATTTTGAGATAACCTGGCAGTATATCAGCTACAAACAGTTTTCAACTGGTTCATCTTCTCTTTAAAATTAAGAGACTTTAACAAAGAAAAAGACTTTAACTTTAACAAAGAAAAAGAAAAGCTGTAAGCCTGTGACAGTAAGTAGGGTTTGGTGTGGGTTTTTTTTT
>VYXD01002843.1:54899-77579 GCA_013397195.1 Hylia prasina
TGGTTTTTTTTTTTTTGTTTTTTGTTTTTTTTTTTTTTTTTGGTGTGTGTGGGGGGGGTTGAGATTATTCCTGGTTATCAGATACCTCTTTTGCATTTCTGCAGATAACACCCAAACAAAATGTAATGCCAAGAAACAGCAAAAGCAACAACAAAACCCAAACCCTTAAGTGTACTTATTGATTTAACTCCATTTAACATAAACAGGTCTACATTATTTTGAGATTTATGTATCAACTTTCTTTAATTGCTCATACCAGAATAAAGTAGTGAATGAACATTGACCAGTATTGTAGATAGGAAGTGGAAAGGGAAGGAAAAGGGAAGGGAAGGGAAAGGGAAGAGACTGTGCTAACAGGAAAAATGAACAGACTCCAGTGCCATCTCTAAGAATGCCCTCCCTCTGCTATGACTTGCATGGAGTAAGCTGTGACAAGGATACACCTTTTTATCTCCTTGGTAATGAGAGATATTCAAAGTAAAAGACTTTCCTGGAAAAACTTACTTCAGGTACTTTCAATTTCTCTAACATCAAGAAACATCAAATTTAGATGTGATCTCATTTGGCAGCAATGAAGTTGAAGGGCAAGGTTCTGTCAGGTAGAAGGAGGATATTCAGAGTGATACGAATCAGTCAAAAACCAGCTGTTTAATTTCTATATGTCAGTGATAGACAGCCTTGATCTGAATTAACTTTCTTGTCTGGCCTTCTGTGTTTGCTGCTAGGTGATACACTGGGATGCTGACACTTGGGATAAGGGCTAATTTCCTGAGTGCCTGAGCACATCACAGATATTTTCATGGTGTGCTGGCTTTGAGCCAAAGTTCCTGTGAAATTAATATTACTTTATTTTCACTCTTTCCTTTGTCTTTTCTAATGTGAACTCAAGTGGTTTCTGTTTAATTTCCTACAGAAGCGTAAAAAAGTGGCCTTGTAATCAAAAAGTGATCTTTTTGGAGATTTTGTTTTTGCTTTGTTTTCTTCGTGGTAAAAATGTACTTTTTTTTTTGCTGTTGCACTGCGTCACAGTACTTTTAGTGCCTTATGAAACCTCCCTTTGCAATTTCAGAGCACACCTTTTTACTTTTTATTCTTTAATCCACACACCCACAGGACTCTTGGCAGTGTTTTCAACCTGTTGCTCAGCTGCTCTCTTCCCTGGGCCCTGCTCCTCTGAATGTTGCTGACTCTTGTTTCTTGTGGATAGTGATTGCCACTGATGGCAATCATCCTACTCTTTCATCCTGCTAAATCATCCTACTCTTTCCCTGCCTTTTTATCTTTTTTCTTTCCAGACTGTGATTCATAATTGTACACTAAATTTCCTCTACCCTTTGCCTCATAGCTTTTCGCCTATAACTTCATATTAGAAAATATAGTGCCTAGTAGGTAGGAAATGGATCATGTCAGCTTCCAGTAAATATTATCTAATAGTTAGATGCCTACCTTACTACCTGTAAGGTAGAAAAATATTTAATAATGTTAATATATTAATATAATTAATAATAGTGCTAGTATCATGAACAGCAACTACCAGTTGCAGTGTTGTATTAGTCTGAATGAAAACTGTAATTGTACTAGGAAGGAATCAACAAAGGTTAATTTTTATTATTTTCCTCATTTTCACCACCTCCTTTACTGGAGAGGAGGATGCTTTTTACATGATTTCACTGCTGGTTTCTAGGCAGCTGGCCACTGTGAGGAAATCTTGTTTTTCCTGCACCTTTTCTTTTCTGTTCTGTGGTTTGTTTTCTATTGTTGTTTTGGGTTTTTTTAATGCCTGAGGTAACTTCGAAGTTGATGTGTGCACCCTCCTAATCTAGTATTTCATCTTGTCCTGTGACAGCTGGTAAACCTGTGGAGAGCGGGAATTCACCTACACAAGTTAATGCTCATTTAGACAGTTTGTTGAGCTTACAAAGGCATCATATCAAATTACAGAAAAAGGACTTTTTAATGTTTCTACTTGGAAAATAATTAAAATTGTTTTGCTAATATTAACTCTTAAAAGTTTCTTCAAGGCTGCAAAATCTCTGCAGATAAATTCAGATTAAATAATCCTTCAAATTAAAAAAAATCCTTCTTTGCAATTTTTGAGTTTGAAGTTATTGCAAATAATTGGCAAAGAATATTGACAACTAAAATGTGCATTTTGGACAGGTACGCACCTGAAAAAGAAGTGTGCAAAAGAGCTGTAAAAGATATGCTTGGTTATGTTTTTTCATTTTGACCTTGAAAGAGTTTGAAGTGATGTTAGGTGAGGCCTCTGACAGAAGAGTGCTGTCAATTTTCACAGTAGCTCTTGAAGACATGGTGACACCCCAACAGGGGTGGCAGAAATGAATGCCTGCTCCACCTTCATCTCCAGACATCAACAGCTACAGGCAGGTGTTATTCCATTCTCCTGGGCTTTGGTCTGAATTAACACAGCGATGGAGGGGTAAGCTCAGAGGCTAAATGTCTTAGGTTAAAAATGTAAGATGTGCCCAAAGTATGTATTCTATCACCATCTTCATGAGCTGTTGGAACCAGGTGGGGCAGTGTTTCCCTTATCTTCTGTCAATGGCCCATCAATGTCTTGCCCCATGACTCATAGATAACTCCCTCTGGGAGCTGTCTCTGTTTAATGGGACATCAAGGACCCATTACATGACTCATAGAATGATATCAGCCCATTGTGAGATGCTCCACCCAGGGGGAGCCGCCCATTGTGAGATGCTCCACCCAGGGGGAGGGGCCAAGCATTCCCACCTGCATATAATCCTGGGTTTGGGACAGCAGAGCAGCCTTTCCCCCACTAGATTCATGGAGGACAAGAGCTACCAGACCTTTCTACAAGATCACTACTTCAAGAAGACCATTTCATCTGGACTGCTACTACCACCCTAACTAACAGGGTGTCAGGTTGTATTCTGACTCTGTCAGTGGTGTTTTGTACTGTTGAATTTATTTTATTTTACTTTATTTTACTTTATTTTCCTTCTTTTCTTTTGCTCTTATTAAATTGTACTTCTGACGTGGAGTCTCTCACTGGTTTTGCTTTCAAACCAGCGCACTAAAAGGCAGACCTCCAAAGGGATCTGCCTGCCCATGGGATTCTGCTGCAGCTGGAGACACTAGGAATGAAGAACAAAAGGTTGGGACAAAAAGACACTGGATTTTGGGGATCTGTCCATTCCTCAGCCTGAATTTGCTTTTCCACTATTTGCCCTGAAAATATGTTTTAAAAATCTCATCCAGTTTTCCGCTCACTAGCAAGAAAGTGCTCTGGCAGATCTAATTTCATATTTGCTTTAGGTGACTGTTAAGTTGGCTTTTTGTTATCTTAATTTTGTTTCCTGGCACAAATAATACAAAGGCCTCGTACTGTCAATAAGAGATTTCGTCTGTTGATTTAAGGAAAAACTCTGCTGTCTATAATATTTTTCCTTACCTTAAATTAGCTGTTTAAATAAAATTGTTGACTTAGAAGAATCCAGTAATACAAGAGAAACTGAGTGCTAGTCTGTTACAGTAATGACTATTATTGTTACAAATTTATTGGTCCAGAATACAATAAGAGCCACAATAGATTGCATAAAGTCGTCTAAAGAGAGGTTAATGCATTAAAATATGAATCTTTTATGCAGGTCATTAACCTTGATAATTTACCTTAAAATAACTTTGAACTGGCTTGATTTTGATTAGTTTCTAATGGAGCTTGAATCATCTAGATGTTATTCTTCCCTGTGTGGCTGCCAGGTTGTTGAGGTATTATCAGATTGATAATTATTCTTTCATCACTCTTATAAACTTGAGATATGCTTAAAGGAAAGAATAATTGTGCTCATGCCACATTTTTTCCTAGGGCTCTTTCTTAGTACTATTTTTAAAAATATCAAGGATAGGCAAGTCTATGATGTCCCCAGGCAATCGACCTTGGAGCTTGCCTAACCCTGAGAGCACAGAAGTTTTCCGGATTTCTAACATTTCAGCTGTGACATCGAATTGAAAATCAATATGGAAAATACACTGTTCTGGTCCTTTTTAATTTTTTTTTTTAAACATAGTTTTATAAGGTTTTTTTAATATTACAGTTGACTTGGATTTGTTCCTAACTGTCCTCTGCTCTCTATGTTGAAATTGTTTCTCTCAAAGAATGTAGAATCCAAGCCAGTCCTGTAAGGCGCTCATTCATGTTTTGGGAATAGAGTAACAGAGGACAGACAGATTAGCCTTAGTAGACACTGGGAGAAAGGAAAATATGTTGGATTGGAGACTTGCAGTCCTCTATAGAAAGCTCCTAGATATTCATGATATGCTCTAAATTTGTTTGATTTTCATGTTATTTGTTACTTTTATGGCAGGAAAATGTGGGTTAAAAAAATAAGCTATCAACTGTCATTTTCTAGTAAAGAGAACATGGAACATTCAGTGCTCTTAAGGAAGTTTTAAAAACATGGGTTAACTTAGGGATATTCTTACAAGGACATGATTCCAGTTTAAGGGAAAAGAATGTCCTGAATTAGAAGAAACAAACAGAAAGGTGGAAGAAGCCAGGAGAGAGACACTGACAAAGCGAGGCCTGACTGACAAAACAGCACCAGTCATCAGACATAATCTTGTGTTGGAGGCCAGTCAGCCTGTGAGGAAAGTTTTATGACATCTTCTGTCATCCAGGGGATGTGTTTCTTTCTACAGGGCTGGAATGTTTAAAATATTAAATAAGATATGCAATAGTAAAACGTACAATATTTGTTTACAAGAGGGAACAATAAGTAGAGAGTAACAGAAGATATAGAATTAGAAAATGGATTTGGATATGAAGTCTTTGGTTAGCAAGAACTCCACATACCTCTTCATGAAATGGTAAATTATTATAACTAATACCAGGAAAATATATTCCAAAAGAACTGGGTATTTTGTGTTATTCCAGGAGCTCCTAAACCCGTGATTGCCTCCATAGCATGTTATGTAGTTTCAAAGAATATGGGCAAATCCATTTCCCACCAAGACTTCAGTTTCAAAGCAGAAAAGAAGGAAGGAGAAATAAATTTTTTAGGCAGTTTCTTTTTAGAGTATTTCCATTTGATTAGCATGAACTGGATTGATGCATTAGAAGAATTCATTTGTTCAGTTGCACAGCTAGGCTGCTCTGCAACTGAGAAAATTCAGCCTAAGGATTTTGGATCCCAAAAGAGTGAGTTAATTCTATCTCACTTTTAGCCTTCAAGAAGATTTTGTCCTTCAGCATTATCTCGCTATTGAAAGGTTAAGAAAAAGTTACATTTTCTTAGCAAGGACCCCAAAAACAAGCTCTGTAGGCTAAATTTCACAGTAGTAATTTCTCTTAACCAACTTCAGTCTAGGAAGCTATTTTTGATTAATTTCTTGTCTGCTACTCCCCTTTGCAAAAGCCTCTCTTTCACCCCCAGGATGTCTTTTCTGGACTCCACAATGTGTTTGCCTTTTTTCCCACCATTTTGCTCAGTGAAGGACATTGTACCTTGCCAACACTAGGTGGTATTGGAGTTCTTTTATTCTCATGAATGCTTTGAAATATATTGCTCTCACCATGTCTCATTCATGTATAACCAATTTAAGGATAGCTGTGTGACCTAAAATTATTTATCATTTCTCTTTGAAGAATATGGTTTTACTCAGTCTAAAGTACTTTGCCAACTCTTTCACCATGCAACAGCCTCCTTGAAAACTCAACAAAAAACTCTAACACCCTGACAAGGATGTGTGAGCATTGTTAGGATAACAATGAAGACAGAGAAGAAAAGGATGGAAGATTAGATGGAGAGAATGCAAAACTTGAATTTTGCTGTACTTTTAAGTTAATGAGGGGGTAGAGCTACTAAAGCATAAAAGAATAGTTCAAAAAATGTTGCTATTTGATAGGTGTATTCTCTCTTAAGTTTTCTACAGATGGTTTCAGAAATATTTCCTCCAATTGTTGTTTGAGCGATTAAATGCAGGATCAGGCAGGGAAACCAGGCTAAGCATTTAGAAAGCTGCCTTTGTTTGCTCTTGGTTTTATTTGCCAGGATGCATGGTAAAATGAGATCTGTTTGATGTTTTGTTTCAATGGAGAAGCAGGTGATCATGACTTACATTAAGAATTGAACATTGTGCATTACTTCAGTAGGCTATCATGACAAAACTTCAACATGACTGACGTTCTCATTGTGCTTGAGAATGATAGGTGGGTGTCATCCTGAAATAACTGTTCTTTGGGCTGTTAACATGATACCTTCTAATTGATGTATCATTCCTTTCTCAAAAAGCAATCCAAGAAATGATACAAATTAATAAAAATCTGTTCAAAAGTAGCTGTTATTTTAGGAAACTTTGATTTCTTCCACATAGTGGGGTCTAAATAATGTATTCCAACTTAATCATCCCTCCTTCTTCAAGCATCCAAAATATCTGAAAAACAGAAGAAAAAAATCTGTGCAAGATTACTTAAAAGCTACAGGTTCAGTTTCACCCAGTTTCACATTTCTAAAAGTGTGAGAGACAATAGAATGAAAAGATGTTTTACACATCTGAATATCATTCCTAAATCCTGAGACATTCCCCAGTACCATTACAGTGATTAGATTTTCTATGTTAAACTTCCTTTTATTGACTTGTAGCACGCTGATTTGCATTACAGTGTGTGGTGATAAAACTAGAGAAGTAATACTGAAGTGACCAGCATTCTGAATAAAAGTGAAAAAGTGTTGGAAATTTGCTAAACTTGCATTGCTATTACATGTTCTCTGTTTATCACATCATTTTTTGTCAATGAAGTAATATTTCCTGTATATGAATTGTCATGTTTGTCATGAACGGACAGTTTTCGTGCCCATAAACCTTTCTTGCTTGCAGAGATTCTTATGGAATATTTACTTTTTTCCTGTCTAAAATGAGTGACAATTCAATCTCTTTCCTCCTCTGGCTTTTTGAAAACTCTCCCTATTCCATGATGAATAAAGGGGACATACTATTCTTCTGCTAATGTTCTTGAGAATAATCCTCTTGTTTAAACTGCTGCTTCACCAAGATATTTTACTAAGATTTGACACAAAAAAATCAGTGAATGAGTGACCATGGGCATATGAAATTATGTGCACACTCTGGAGATAAAAGCACTTATCACCTCTGCAATCCCTAAGTATGTTTCTATGTCTGTTCTCACTCATTTAAAGATTTTTTAATATTTATTTTTTTCAAACAAAAACCTCTGGCTTCTCTGTTTTTCAGTAGCAATCCCCTTTCACTGAATTTTCCACTCTCTGGTTTCTTTGGCAAGTTCCTGTTATAACTTGAAAAATCTCTAATGTCCCTCTGTGAAAACCTTTCATTGGAACCAACCTTTCTATTCTGGTTCTTTAACACATCAGTTAATCTGTAAAAAAAAAAAAAAATTTGCTTTACACCACTGCATTTAGCCTGAGAGGTTTTTGAAATACGGATTTTCCTTTTCTTGTCTGCCCATAAGAAAGGCTGTCTTCTTTCAAGTATGAGAAATGTAGAATCACAATAATAATCTAGACTTCTGCTGAAGTGTCACCATGCAACTGCAATTGATTTGTAGTCTGAAATTTACACTTTTTCAGAGAAAATGGTTAAGCTTGTTCTATTGTAGCTCTGGATATCTGATTATTTAAAGCTGTTTTCAAAAAGCTAGTTATTTCATCTCCAAAACATGAAACAGCCATGTGTATCTTGCTGGGACTCTGACTGATTACAGTAGCAGGTTAGAGGACTGATGATGTCTGCATCTTGATCTCAACATTACACACAGATCTTTATTTTTTAGGGAACTGTAAAATTGGAGCACCATGCCAATTTATATTGTGGAAGCCCTGGTCACCTATTATAATAAATTATCAAAAACTGGCTTGATAAATCCGGAGAGGAGAGGATTCTGAGGGGTGAGAGAGGTGTAAGCATTTAAATACCTCCTTATGCATCCAGCAGCATTGCCTATTTTTGCACTGTACAAGATAAGTTCATTTACACATAAATAATCAGTAGCAGGATGTTGAAAGTAAGTGAGCATAAATGAATCAGATTGAAAAATAACAGACTTAACAAATTCTGCAAGATGTGTCAGGAGTTATATGAGTTCCCCCAAAGTTTCTTTTAAAATACCCTTCCTTTAACTTGAAGGCCTATTAAGATGACCTAAATATTTTTCAGCCATATATTTCTCTTTTGTTTCATTAATGGAATTGATAAAAGTTGATGATTCTTGTGTTATAAAATTTTGCTCAAAGAAGTTATCTAGTCCATGACTTCTTTTTTCCTTGATTTAATCTCAACGATTTTTAATTTTATGTATTCTTCTTTGCAAAGATATATTTTGGTGAAAATTAAAATGTCTTCTCATGTCAAAATCTGCTTCTAGATTTTTACAAAATGTGGAAGTAGAAGAAGAAGGTTTCTTCCTTGTTTGCACTCTCATATGCTAGTTTCTTTTTTTCCTCTGTTCAGATAAAAGTCATGAAAGAAGTTCTCATTCTAGTGTAAGTATTATTCATAGCCCAATTTCATTCCAAAGGGTTTTCTTCATTCCAACAAGACAAAGCAAGGAAAAAGAAATGCAGTTTGGAAGGAAAAGTGGAGAAGGCTTAAATTAGGAGGTGGATTTATGTAGTGGGTTTAATGCTGGCCAAATGCCAGAGCACCCACTAGAAATTACTTACTTTTTTCTTGCTGTAAGATATGTATTAGGAGGAGGGCAAAACAGGCTCAAAACTTTAAAGGGTATAAAGAAAACTGCATTAAGAGAATTAAAAGAAAAATGATAAGAAAAATCAGAATAAATCTTCAGAAAACTTCTCCCCCCACACCCTTGTTTTTTCCCCCCAACAACATAGAGAAAAAAACCTGGAACTTTCAGTCAGTTTACTACCTCTAAAATAATCATTCTTTATTCCACTTTATTCCAGTGGAGTTTCTCTTGCCATGTCATGGAGACTTCTCACAAGAAACAAGAAACAAGAAACCTTGTGGCTTCAAGGTCACAGCGAATCAGCTGCCTGGGAAAGGAAAAATCTGTTCTCAATGTGAAAATCCCACCCATGCCTTTCAGCATTCCCACAGCTGTGTTCATGGGCCATGTCAAATCATGGGGTACCACTTTAAGGATGAGCTGTTCTAGTTCTAGCATAAAAACAAAAGATTTCTTTTATCTCTGGGAACAGAGGTTTTTCTTCTTCTATCCCTGGGGTGAAGCTTCTCAACTCTCTTATCTCTTTCTGTTCAAGCTTCTCATTGGATTACAGCTTTTCAGCATCCACACGCTCCAGTATGAGTGCCCTTTTCTCATAGGCTGTGGGTGAATGATGAATTCCCCCATGCACTTCATGAATTACAGGGAAAAAATGAAGTCTAATATATCAAAAAACATATTTTCACCATAGCCTCACAAAAGAATTTCAGCCCAAAATGAAGGCATCACCTCAGTCCCTTCCCATCTAGAATTTGATTCCTTTTTTACTGACCTCAGTGTCTTATGTTGTTTTCTCTATGTGTTTTCACCCATTCCTTTCCCTGACTTGGGAGAGAACTGGTGTTTGTAGGTTTGTTCTCAAGCTTTATTGAAAGAGTTTTTATAGAGACCTGCAGTATTGAAAGGTTGATCTCATCCAGGCTCCACACCTGAGGAATCGCTGTGCCTCTGCTCCCGTGGTCCTCGCCGGTGCTGTGCGGGTGGTGCTGGCTGTCGGCGCCACCCGTGCGCCTTTCCTTCCATGTGGGGTGCTGGAAAAAGACAAACTGCTGCCGCTGCTTTTGTCCTTCTGTCTGCAGCACGGCTGGATAAAAGCGGCTAAGCAAACAAAGCCCACTGGGAGCCACGCTGAGGCACTCTTGTTCCAGTTGTGCTGATTTTCGGCTGCTCAGTCCTGGCTACGTGGCTGCTCCTGGACTGGGCCAATGGAAGCCACTCCTGGCCCTGGGTGCTCCTGGCCTTGGGACCATCCCCAGTGATGACCATGGGGCCACTCCTGCCGCTGGTCCTGGAGTAAACAAAGCTCAGTTGTGAGTCATGCCAAGATAGCCCCAGCCACGCATCAATTTTGGCCAAGCAGTCCTGACTGCATAGTTGCTCGTGGTGTTGGGATAGTCCCGGTAGCAGAGCCCAGCAGTGGCAGAAATCTCAGCCGAGGTGCAGTGCAACCCAGCCCCTCCCAGCCCGGCCACATGGCCACGTCAGCCAAGTCATAACTGCTGTAAATTCCGTTGTGGATTTTTCCCTGGAAAACTGTTGTGAGGCTTACAACTATTACCTGTGGAATCTAAAAATAATAAACAATTTTCCCTTATTGTTTTTTTTCCCCCTAGAAGGATGTAATGACAAAAAATGAGAGTTGGGACTTTATACAGCTGTTAGAGGAGAAGGTTTATTTCTGTCTTTTCTCCAATGGGTAAGGTCTTATAAAATTTTGAATTTTTATTTCATGGAAACGTGAAATAAAATTTAATTCCTATCGTGTGTCTGTGTGTCTGTACTTCGTCCTGACCAAAGTGCTTTAAAAATAAATGTGTGTGTTTTGAAAGTTGTTATTAAAATAAGAGTAAAAGATGGCATTTTTTTAAAAAAGAAAATCAGGAAATAGACTTTTTTAACCCCCCCCTTTTTTTTTGCTTTACTTTACTTTGTAAATAAGAATAAAATTTTACAGGCTTAGGACTTTTTCATCTTGATGTGTTTTTATGTCAGACTCCATCAAATGCAACACGAATATACTATTTTCCAGTGTGAGTCCTTCCTGTACACATGTTTTGAAGAATGTCTGTACAGCCCAAGAATAGGAAACATTGCCTGAGGTAGCAGATTTCAATGCGCACTTCCCAGAGCTTGAAAAATCCATCATGGGATTTGTTTTTTTTTTGTATTAACTCATTTTGTCAGAAACATACAATTTATATGTATCTGTATGTGATAGTGGAGTGTCTAAAAATATTTTACAAAGTTATATATTTCTGAATCTGAAATTGAGTATGGAAAATTGTTTGTCATCCTCAACTTTTAGGTGGGATTTTCATTGACTGGACATTGTATGTTTGCAGTAAGAAAAGCATGATATTGACAATGATAGATACTTTTCAGTTATTAGTGTTGTGAAAGGATTTTGGGAACCTTTCTCTTTGGTCTACCTTTCTGTCCAGAAACCCAAGTGGTCTTTTTCCCAATTTACATACTCATCATGGAGAACCACAGAGAAAGATCAGGCTCTTAATAGCTGAATCTATATTGTGTCGCTTTTATTAACTGCCACACATTTTAAAATGCAAAACTCTCCTGTCCTGGATGAAGTTACCAAGAGGCAGAATCTTGCTAAGGAAATCTGTTCCAGGACCAAACATTCTTCTTTGTCCCTTCCTCCATTTACCCACTATTTGTGGTGTAAGCTTAAACTGCTTGTTTTCATGACTGATAGCATACCCCTTTAGTTTTAATTTAGACAGTCTATAAGGCCTTCTCTAATGTCATAATCACTTTATAAATCACTGGTGTCACTCAGACATGAACACACTATATTAAGATTGGATTAGTAATTCTGGTTCCAATGGAATAATGCAGAGATATTTTGGTATCTATTTTATGGGGCAATAAAGTCTACTTTATTATCTATTAATTGCTATAAGTTAATACATTGTACTTCAGGTCTGTTTTAAAGGTTGTATCTCATGAGATCAACAGTTGCAGTCTTTTCATCTGTGTTGTGTGTTTGATTGGGTTTCAGTCTCATTTTCCACCCCCTGGAGTTTGTGACCTGATGTATATAATGGGGTCAGTGAAGTTATAATTATTGTTAGTCCAGGAACATAGCAAACCTTGACTGAGTGCAGCAGTTGATCCTGCAGAATTGCAATCTCTAAACCCATTCACAACAACTAGATGAGACTGTTTCATACACCACAAGTAACTGTATAGAAATCCACATAATCAGTATGAACCACATCACTGCTGGATGTGTTTTCATAGGTAGTGGCCCTTTTAGCCTTGAGGGAACCAATCCAAGAAAACCCATACTTTTTCAGATATAATCTGGGTTCATGACTGGGCAAAATCTGACTGTTCAGACCCTTGGTTACTGGTAATACTTATGTAATTGGTTCTGCCCTTACTCCTTTGTTAGCTTTTGTAATAAATCCCTTCTTTATTCGGGTGACATGGCATAGGGGGCAATGGACAGATGGAAGACTTTGTGATTAACCCCTGATCTCATAGGTAGGCTTTTGCAAACTGGTCAGGAAATCTCTACTAGCATCACACTACATTCTTTATAAATACATGAAGTGAAAATCACAAATATACGTGCACATGCACCTATATAATGTACAGAGATCAGTGTTTGCAGGACTGCAATAGGATACTTTGTTTTCTGTGTTACCTGTAGAAGACAAGAATACATGATGATTTTTATTAATTGCCATCTTTGTTCCCCATGCTGGAATATAGCCCTTTGTAGTGTTGCCTTAAGGGCTAATACAGAGGCCAAACAGAATTATAAGAATAAGATAGATATTTATTAAAGGCCTTCAAGGCCGCACCCCGGCAGCACCAGAGCCCCAGCTGTGGCCCTGCCTGGATGGCTCCGAGATGGAAAGCAAAAGAGAGAGAGTCACGAGACTCCCCCCCCTTTTACAAGTTTCAGTGAGCTGGCATATTCCCGTTCACTGTCCAATCAACAACTCCAAATCACGGCGTTCCACTCCTCCTGCTTGCCTCCTCTCCTCCACACCGTCCATCCTCGGGGCCTGGAACTTGAGGAGTGTGTCCTTGAAGAAACGAGTCCCTTCCCCCATCACCCTGTGATTGAGTCCCAGCACCAACACAAAAGCTAAAACTACCCACCAGTGCAAGACAGAAAAAAAACCCCCAGAACCCAAGGCATCAGTAGGAGTGCCCACTATACTCAATGACAGTCTTTTCCACTTCTTCAATTGTCTATTCACTTTCTTTTCTACATTAAACATACAAACTTCATACTTTAGCTAACACCAGCAATCATATTTATACACAGGTTTTATCCTCATCATGCTGTTCCCTTGCCCTTGCCCTTGCCCTTGCCCTTCCCTTTCCCCTGATATGTTTTCCTCTCTGTTCCAAACTTTCCACCTTCCTGATATCTCCCCTTATATGAACAACTGTTAAAAACAACATGACTGAAAACAACATTTTTGTTTTGATAGCTTGGCTGTAACTTTTCAAGATGGTGGTCTTTAAAGGATCATCCCATAAAACATAGCAAAAATACCAACCAAAGCATTCTGAAGATTGTTATAGCCTAGCTTTGACTGCTGATGCCATTATTTTTTAGATCACTCAAGGTCACATACAACTATAACTTAAGTTCAAAGTGTTTCTCTTTATTGATTTTTCTTTCTGTCTAGCTAATACTACACAAAAGGCTTTATTTTCTGGACTATATTTTGCTATTTGGTGTTGCAACAAAAAAATCACCAAAACCTATGGCCTCAGAGTTCCAGTATGGACGTAATGCATTCATACTGGTGCACAAATGAAAAAGCAATACTAAATTATTCTTTATGCCGTTGAAAACTACGTGTCTCCACATGCTGCCATTAAATTCTGCACAGTCACACAGAGGATGTGGTGTACATGCAGTGTGCATTCAGATACATACTGTGGAGCTAATTGCGTCTCAAATGCATCGTTACATACAGTGCACAGTGTTCGCTTGCTTAACTTGGGTCATGCTCAGAACAGAAACAAAGTCAGCTGTCTGCCTGGTTTGTCTGCAAGAAATTATTTTCTCATTCCCCAAAGTTGTGGTAATGATAGTAAAGTTGTGTGAAAATATTTTTTAAAAAATTGAAAAAAAACTAGCACTGAATTTTCAAACTAAACTGAAGTAATACTCAGAACGAATGTATACTTTTTCATGTAAGGAGTAATAAATGTCAGTCTCAGTTATGAGAACTTAAAATGCCCTAAGAAAGTATATTTGTAGAATATATATCTAGGATATTCTGCATAGAATTCATATATATTCAGTATTGGTATTTGAATGATTAATTGAATGCCCTACTGCTTAACTGATATCGCAGCAATCAGAATGCAAAAAGACACCATTAAGAGAACAAAACCCCTTGCAATAACTGAACCTTCCTGGTCATGTCCTTTTTAAATCATGTTGGATAACGAATGCTAGCCAGGAAAACAAATAAATAACTTTACCACTTTTCATTATTTGCTCTTATTAAAAAAAATTAACATCTATTAAAGGAAGTGTTCCATTTTAAAATTTAGAAGGGAAATAGAACAAGATATCCCTGAAAACAACCCCTTAAATGATTTATTTCAGAATGTGTGGGCATTCATGTAGATAATTACAGGATCAAAAAAAGCATAGCTGAAAGAACTTTAGAAGCAGCAATCCCACAGCCTGCCCAAAGTCAGAATAATTTTTGTTTGTATTGTTCCTCAGAGAGCTCCAGAAAGCTACTCTTAATAAATTCTGTATTCCGTTCATTTAACAGGAAGCCATTGATAAACTTTTTCCTAATATATCTAGATATTTTGTTCCACAATTAAAACCACTAAGTTTTGGCTTTATCTAGGTGTTTTTGAAGAATCATTTTTTCTTATTTTGCCTCCAAAAATGCCTGAAGATATTGGGGCAAGGCCACAAATCAGTCCTATGGAGAGTGAGACAGCTATTTTCTCCTGCACAAAAAAAATTAAACAGTTTTTACTAGACTCTAGCAATGATTCTTTCTACCTCATTATCTTTCAGGTGAGTATGAATTATTTGCTTGATTAACATTTCTGGACTTTCTAGCAGTCAAATAAGCAGCCTGACCTATATCCTTCTGGCTTATTTAACTAGTTTCCCTTCCTCTCCCAGCATGAACATCATTAGTCCCATCTGATTAACTTTTTTCAAGTACTTTCTCATTAAGTTTTAGTGGGTGGCTTTTTTTTTTTTTTTTTTTTTCCCATTATTGTGGCTGTATAGTCCTCTTACTCTAGCTTTTAGTGTTGCTGGCCACCAGTCATTCTGCAGTTGTATTCTTTGGAGAAGGCATGTGGTGAGGGAAAGCAATAATTTTTGCCTTAGTCTGTTCATAGCCTTCTGTGTAGACCATTTGCCACGTATTCTTCCTATGACAAGGAACGTAGAGAGAAAATTACCCTGTACTTTGTTGTACTCCATTAATGTACTCCATTATCATTTGGCTTCTAAGCTCTTCAACTTTGCTTTTACCTAGACTAATGCACAAAACGTGGTATCTTTATGGGATGGTATTCATATCCATCTGGAAGTACTGTTTTCCATGTCAGTGTAGGTTGTATAATACATGTATGGGGAATGTTAATCTGTTTCTGTTTCTGTGTTATTTGTGTGTGTCATTGTTGGACACGAAATAAAGAAGCTTGACTCCAGTCCAAGGCAGAAGAAAGATCAGAAGGCTTTATTTAAAATTCATCCAGCCTTTTTATAACATGCTGTGCTAAAAAGGCAAATCATTGGTCCATAGAATTGACACATCTCTCTGTTGGTTAAGTAACAGAAACAATATCTGGGAGACAGGTTGTTATGAGAACTTAGAAATGTTGAAAAGAAATTAGTTATTTGCAAGAACTGTCCTTGAAAGAAAATTCCCCCAAGAATTCTTCCCTTGGGAAGAAAATCAGCCACTGACAGGCTGAAAACCTCACAGACTCAGAAACATCAGGCCCACATGTATGTCCTGTGATTCTCTTTTAAAGCTTTAGAGGAATTCAACTTAATTGGAATGCTTTTAGACTCAGAGTGATTTATAGTCTTCTGTGGAAGACATATACGCTACCTGACATTTTTAAAGTCTGAAGAGAAACGGATAGCAATATATTTCTTGCAAGAAATTTGTTACCATAGCAGTTGTCTTGAAGTACCTTTCTAAAATATGGTCTTTGTTCAAATCTTGTGATTTTTCTAGGAAGTCGGGGAACTTTCACTGAATGCCTAGATATAACAATATTGTTTCAAAAATGTTTATCCAGATGTGTTGTTTTCCTTTTGAATGCTGGGAAAACAAAACAAAATAGTTGACTGCATCAAAGAATTAGGTGTTCTTAAATATGACTTGAGAAATACCTGGATTATTGATGCGTAACCAATGTGATATTGAGATGCATTTACTAATGGTGTCACAATAAACCATGGGACTGTGAAAGAGTCTGGTGCTCTGCCCTATAGGGGTGTTTTTGCTTAAATGAGATTTCAAATGATGTACAGTCAGAGAAAGCATGAGAAGAGAAAAGAAATTATGTATTATGAGCCCCAGACAAGAAATGGAGAGTAATAAGGAAGGGATAAATGACAACATTAGAATATCTGTATTGCATGAAGTTACTTAGTATCAAAGTATTGCCAAAGCTAATGCCTCAGTTTATGATGACAAGGTAAACAGTTCAAGGGATTAAAACAACCTCTAATGAAATATGCAGGTTATTTTGGGAAGGGTCTTGATAATTTTTTTAGCCATAGTAAATACACAATATTATCTCAAATAATTATCTTGGGGCTTCTTTTTTCTTTTATTTTAGTTATACAGAAACAATATTTTACCATGAGAACATCAATTTCACCAAGTAGAGAGGTGAGTATAACTTACTACTTATAAAAGTCTTCTGTACAGCTGTACATTTCCTATAATTGTCATCACAATTTCTAAAACATGTAAGTTTTGCTACATTGAAAGTAGTTGAGTTTTCCTGTGTAAAGACAAGAGCTGAACATTGATTTAAAAAAAAAAAATCTTTTTTCCACTCTGGTTACTGCTGACGTATCCTCAGAGCAGATAACACATGTGAAAATAAATCAGCTACGTATATTTAGCTGAAAGGAATAGTTTCAAATGGGAGGAATACTGCTGAGGTCTGAGTTGAATTTTTTATGGAAGTAACAAACCTAGATAGGCTTATGAAGGTAAGAACTAGAGTTCTTCAAAACTATTAATTCTAATTTGTGAAATGTTCACTCCAAATCTATAGATTTATAATAATTTGTGGAAGTAGATTTTGTTTTTTTTTCTGAGACCTCCTAGCCTTGGGCAGATTTTCACCATTAACAAACTGTGCACAGTTTTTATTTGATGTATTGAGGAAATGCATGCATATTTACTCATTTGTGTAGCCTGGTACAATGTGTAATATTTAGAGGTAATTTTATGTAATAAGCACTGTAGATAAAATTCTAATTCATAATTTAATGTAAGGAAGGACATAGGTCAATGACATTTTATAGTTCTAAGGTATTTAAAGATTAAGCTGGTGCCATAAATTGTGGAATAACTCCAGATTTGAGACAGAAATGCGACCTCTTGAACTGTGTATAGTTTTCTATTTTTTTTCCTCCTTTTTTCATAACTAGCGTAGTTCAGATTTCTGTGCTGTTTCAGAAGGAACAAAGCTGGATGAGGGGTAAAAGGTCTATGGGCTGTAACTGTTGCAGAACCTAAGGATGAATGTTGTTGGTGTCCCCTATTATACATTTGCTCAACACATCTGTATATTTTAGTCTTATATTGAGAAACACAAATATAATGCAGCCTGGGAAAAGTGAAACAGGAAAGAAAAATCAACCTGAGAAGACTTTAAACCACTGGTATGTTATTAGAAAAAAAATTAAAAACAGTAACTCATTCAGGGACACTAACTCTTGTGTTGCACATATTACTAAGTTCAGGTCTGTCATCCCATACAGTTTATAACCATCAGAATGTAACGGTGCATGTGAAAGATTTTCAGTGCTGTTGTATAAATAATTTTACTGTGATAAGTAACAAGTGTGAATTTTTGTGAACAGTTTTCATCTCATTCTCTAAACCTAGTAAAGGATTAGTAAAGAATTGCTAATTTTATATACCAGTACATTTGGATACTTTTGTCATTCTTAGATATCTTGAGGTTGTGAACAGTATAATCGTATTGAAACTGGAGAACTTTTAATTTATTTTATTTTTTTTTTAATTCATCAAAAAATTTAGTCATTTAAGCCAAGGATGGAGCATGAAAAGAAACTCTAATCATTCTAACAAAGTATATTAGAAATTCTAGAAACTACACTGAAAGTCACCTGTGTGCAGTTTGAATTAATTTTTTGGATGCTGCCTTGGAATACTACAGAATTCACTTTGTGTGCAGAAGATCTGTTTATGAAGTAAAATATTTTTGAAATAGCTTAAGCCCCCCAATTTTTCTTTGATGAAGACTTCTCTGCTCCCTTTCTAATGAAATTAATTCTAATATGCTTTTTTCCATCCAGCCCTTCATGGTGGATCTCATATTTCTCAATATATGTATCATCCTTCACAGATGACAAAAAGTTTCTCACCTTCCAGTTTCCTTACAGACTTCTAGTGGCAAGTCTCAATAACATAATTAGGGAATAGAAATTCTTACCCAATCAGAGAGTAATAATTAGACAGATGACTTAGATATCATCATGACTAAATTCTATTTCAGACACTAATTGGCTAGTCTGGCTACTAGTAGACACTTAGTTGCATGTCATATTCTCCTAGTGAAACCACAATCGCTTTTGATCATTTCTAGGAGTCATGCTAAAATCAGGGATTTTTTTTTTTATTAATCTGAAGTGAAATGCTAGTTGCTCTCTGCTTCCCTGTTTCTGCTTCTTTTTTCTGTTTTCATTTTTTCTTTTTTTCTTAGCCTAGTAAACAGAATCTGTGGTGATTGATGTCATCATAAAACCCTAGAATATCACTGAATGCTGTTGTTATTGCTCAACACTAAAAGCAACAGAAGATACTAAATCAAATATTAAAAATAGGGAGAGGTCAAGATGGAACAGTATTGAATACAAAGAAGCCATTTTGAGTTGAGGACAATTTTTTGGGGAGAAAACAAAGCATGATACATAATCATGCTAAGAAACTATTGTAAAGAGCAAAAGTTCTTGCTTCATCCTTCTCAGACAGGAATATTCATCTTGATTATAAGATATTAGATGACTAAGGATACTGATCCTTAGAAGGCAGTTTATGTTCTCTTGGTAAAAAAGGACTTTGGAAAAACAGTATAATATTTATTAAGTGTATTAAATATATCTTTAATAAACTCATTTGGTATAGACTAGTGTTTTAGAAGACTTTATTTCTGTCTTGGTACACATGTGAAGAAGGATAGAGGCTTTGAGTCATCAATGTTTGGCTCATAAGATTTATATTGGTAGCAACTCTATACCCACATAGCTATATAACTACAAAGCTCATGTGTCTGCATGTGTTTAAGTGTTTCTCTGGTGCCCAGTGATAGGACATGAGAAAATTATATGAAATTGCGTCAAGGGAAGTTTAAGTTGGATACTAGGAAAAGATTCTTCACACGGTGGTTGGTGAGGCACTGCAACAGGTTCCCCAGGGATATGGTCACAAATTGAGACATGGAAGAGGTCAAGACACATTCAGACAACACTTTCAGACACATGGGGTGATTCTTGAGGTGGTTTTATGCAGGGACAGGAGTTGGACTTTAATAATCCTTTTCTGTACCTTCCAGCTCAGGGTATTCCATGAATCCACGATTCTGTAATATTTTAATATCATAATGCAAAATAGAAGAATGGGAAAATTACTATCTTATTCCCGCTGAAGCTTTTCATAAGATGTTGTCTATTCTTCCCTGATCCTGAATTATGTTCTACTGAGGGTAGCCTGTGTATATTGTACTATAGGTCTTTTTGGTAGTAAATATTCTGGGTCACACCTACCTGTGATTAGGCACTATAAACCACAATAGGGAGATGAGTGTGAGATAATTAGGAGGTAACTGGCTGACTATGATGTTTGACATAAGTACTCTTGCCATGGTGCCACAGTGGCTGGGGGCTTGGGGCAGCTGTGGGTTGGGCCAGAGATACTCCCAGGCACCTCTCAGGGGACAGGGTCAGTAAAGCCCATTAGTGCTCTCAGGACTCTGAGATTTGCCAGTTGGTCTTTTGAAATGCACCCTGTTCAGTGAGTAAATAAATCAGCATCAATAGTAGTGAGCACACTTGAAGACGTCAGTGACCTGAGGTATTCTGTTACTGAGTGATGTGTGCTTGCACATTGTAGCGTTGATATTTGTCTGGATGCTGGGAGTGGTAAAGTTTTGTATAAACACACCAGAAAACCAAGGCCAAACTCTATTTTTTGTTATATTTATTAGTGTGCATTGTGAAACTCTGCTTTGTAGTTCAATGAAATCTTAGAGGTTTGTTCTCAATCTTCCAGGATAAAAGCAAAAACAAAAACAAACCCAAAACCTCAACTCCTTTGGCTCTTTTCTAGGACAGGGTTTTGGGTTTTTTTTTTGTTTGATTTCTATATTTCCTTCTTTGTTTCTGACAAGTAAACTTAGTTGTATCTTCCTCTATACATTCATCACACACTCATGCAGTGTGGTATGAAAAAATTTTTGTAGGAAACTATTGCAAAATGCTGGCTGCAGTTTTCTCAAACATGGAAGATGTTCCCTGTTTACCTGTCCACAAAGACCACCCTTTTAATTTCATTTCATTGGCATTATCTCTGAGGTTATTGATTTTTTTTCTTTTTTTGGGCTTCTTTTAGGCTTAAGATGGTGCTGATTTTGAGACAATGATCTGAGAATCTGAGAAACCATGGCAGATCTGATGCACATTGCTACAAGTAGCATGAAAATCCTCAAGGGTTAAAATTTCATGGTCATGGTTTTCAAAGATCTGTCTAAAAGAAACCCAGGAGTATCCCTGTAGAGAAAGCTTTTCAAGATATGTTTGAGAATCAGTTAACTGGTTGGTTTTCTTGATTTGTCCCATGAAAAGTAAGCACAAGTTAGTGTTTATTTAAGGTTTGCAAATAGAACTAGCTGTCCTGTGAATCCACATCTCATTTTTCCCTGCAAAATAAAACTTGGTTGTACTTGTGAGTATTCTGAGCAAATTTCTTACTGCAATACTTCTCGGAAATACTAAGTTAACTACTTTCCATTAAAAGAAAAGCAATTCAGGAGATATATAAATAGTCTATAAAAATAATTGAGAAGGTTGGTGTATTGAATTACTGTCTTGTTTAAATACTTCTTGATTCAGACAACTATAAAAGACATGCCTCTTTCTGTAAGCCCCTGTTCCTGGTAGAAACAAGAATTATATTGATTTATTGCAATTTATTTTCTCCCTGGATTCTGGTTTTGACATTGTGAGAAGATTAATTGGAATTAATGGCATTTGCACAGCTAATTAAAGTCACTCTTCCTTCAGTCAATGAATTCCTTTTATCAGAGACATAACAAAGTCTTGCTTAGTTCCTGCAGTCTGCATGTAAATGTTCCTTGCTTGAATAAGCATCTCTGCAGTCATTAGTGGTTGAATACAGACACTATTAATGATATCTGGTAATTTCTTCAGCACTTGAAAAGCACAAATAATATACCCATTTATTCTTATAGATTGTGCAACAAAATCAGAATTTTTTAAAACTGAAGTTAATAAAAGACAGGGTGTATTCTTACTCTTGAGAAGGATTCTGGAGATGAACATAGTAGTATCAGAGAGGGTACTGTCAGTTTTTCATACCTTGTCCTAACAGAAAAAAACTGTACAGTTCAAGGAAATTAATTCCTCTATATAACCAAGGATGCAGTCTCTCTCTCTAAGCATAATGCCAAATAGCTTATTAAGAAATTGCCATGTAAGAAGGTGTTGCATTGAAAACACAAACAGGGTGGGAAGCAGAACAAAGTCAACATGCTGCTAATCCGTGTGTGTCTACTGAAAATGCAGGAGGTATACCTTTTACTACACAGTAAGGCTTTGGAGGAATATTTTTCTTAAACAAATCCATATTGGTATCATAATGCTTGAGCTGGAATAGACTCTGTTGGCAAACATGCCGAGTGTTACTAACTACAGTGGCCCTCTGAATTGGTATTGAAGTCTGAACAAGGACCCACTCCTTTTTTCCTGTATAACAGTGGATTTATGTCCTACTTTGTTTTTGCTTTTATGTGACATGACAGTGACGTGAATCCAAGGACGTGTTGAAGATATTGTTTGGTTCTGGATTTATTACAAAAAGTCCCTGTTTTCTTCAGTATTAAGTATGAATCATCTTTTAATGTATATGAAATTTAAATTCACGTAATAAAAAGAGAAAATTTTTTGCATTTCAGAGATCATAGAATATTTTGAGTTGAAAGGGACCCAACAGAATCATCAAATGCAACTCTTAAGTGAATGGCCCATACAGGGGTTAAACTCACAATCTTGGTGTTATTAGCACCATGCTCTAACCAACTGAAGTAATCTCATTTCATAAGACTTTGGGCACCAGAAATGTGGGATTTTTCTCTTTTAGGTACCTTCTTAAAGCGGCTTGGGTCCCTGCCCAGCTCAGGATGACCGAACGGGGAAGGTCAGCCACTTCTGTGGGCTTTTCCCACAGGGATCCTCAGCACGGGACCAGGCTCACTCAGAGGGCCAAGTCCCAAGTTGTCCCGAAAGCCCAGGTAATGACAAACCTCGGTTGTACGGTGGTTGTATCAGGACCTGAGAGGCTGGACGAAGCAGCGAAGACAAGAAACGGGTTTCTGCTGAGGGCTCAGTCCATTGGTTTATTTCCTCCAGCAGGAGTTCCAGACAGATGTTATTTAGTTGCCATTCTCTCAGCAGAAGCCCTGAGGCAGGTGGGATC
>VYXD01002843.1:77884-89097 GCA_013397195.1 Hylia prasina
GACACCGCCCATAATTCTCCATCTTGCTCTCATCTACCTCCATTCTAAAAACTGAAAACTACAAATTTTAACCCTGTGACAAACTAAGCTACTATTTATTTCAAATCTCTGTTGTTTTTAATTCATATCTAAGTGTTGGGAGTTTTTCCCATGGACTAAGGTCAAAGGCAATATTTTCCTGGGGTCTATGCCAGGGTCTCGGATCCCCCAGGGCAGCTCGAGGGATTTTCTCCATGCCCTGGACTCCAACAAGAAGATAATACTTAAATATATGGTTGTGGGTACAAGTTCTGTTTCCTAGACACAGATTTAAGTTTTAGTGTCAGAATATATTCATTATCTTTGCTTTTATATTAGATATACTCTAAAAAATGTGATGAATAACATTAAAAAATTCTAATTAATCTCTCTGGGCAAAAGGTATAACTGGTATTATTCACATAGTCTCTCATGAATCTTGAGTAAAGTTCTTGAACATTAACATGAAAACAATGACATGACTGCCTGCAGTGGTAATTGCACTGTAGATTATGATTTTGGAAGATATTAACTCTTGGGTTTCAAGCAGTAAGACAAACTGAAATTTGTGTCTTGTATCCATTGTATGATAGATTAGCCATTAAGTTACAACAAGAAAATTGTGGAGAATCAGGAGAAGGAGGGGAAGAGGAAAAGCAGTTCTAAACTACATCCAAATCTTTTGATAAAAATAAGTTAGAAGTAAAATTTATTAAATTTATGGTTGAATCTCAGCCACAAAAGCAGACTCTTAAATCAATTGAATATGTTTCTTTGCTTCAAATAAGCCTTCCATAATAATTTAAAAACAATTTTTAAAGGACAAGTTGTAATATTTGTATTTCCTTGTTATTAAGTGAAGTAGAACCTACAATTCTAGTCCTGTACAGACATGCAGAAGGCTGTTTTACAGTGAGAGTAGATATTAGTACATTTTGTCTACAGAGAGACAGCCACAAGGCCTATTCAAGAGGCATCCCAATTCCAAGGTAATAATTTCTACTTTGGAGTACACTGGTCTTTGCATTGAGGCTGTTGTGTGTGAATGGAGCCTTTATATAATGTTGCAAGGACTGTAGCATGAAATACTAGTCAGTTTTAGATGTAAAAATTTAAATAATGTACAGGGCATGCAAAAATTTCCTCACATCCCCACAAATTATGTTGATTCTTTGATGCAGCTTGGGGTTGTTTGGCGTGGAGAAGAGATGGCTCTGGATGGACCTTATAGCAGCCTTTCAGTACCTAAAGGGGGCTTACAGGAAAGCTGCAGAGGGACTTTTTCCAAGGGTGACAGGACAAGGGGGAATGGCTTTAGATTGGAATAGGGCAATTTTATATTAGATGCTGTAAAGAAATTGTTTACTGTGAATTATTTACTGTGAGATTGGCGAAGCACTGGAACAGGTTGCCCAAAGAAGTAATGGATGTCCAGTTCCTGGCAGAGTTCAAGGCCAGGTTGGGTAAAGTTTTGAACAACCTGTTCTTGTAGGAGGTGTCCCTGGCCATGGCAGGGGGTTGGAGCTAGGTGATTTTTCATTGGTCCCTTCCAACCAAAACCATTCTTCTATTCTTCTACAATTCTATGAATTTATATAGGCAAAGAAAAATTGGAAAAAAGGAAAGGCTGAACCCAAAGTCTTCATGTCTGAGAAAAGCCAATCTTTTAACCCTCACCTGATACTAAACAAACCAAATAAACCATAGTCTTAAAAAGCTAAACAGTGATTGTTTCTGAACAAGGATATTCTGAGCAAGGAAGGACTCTTGAAGCTCTTCTTCCAATACTTAGCTACATAATACTGGATTCAGTTCATCCTCAAGTAGGATTGCAAATACATTTTTATGTGGTATTTCTTCCCAAAACAGCAAGTTGGCACCATCTAATGTATTTAGTCTGTTCAGGGAATCACTGTATTCATAAGGGATGAAAAAAAATTTAAACACTTTTTTTCTTGTTTAGACATTTTGATGCTGAAGTGTTTTTAAAGTTATAATTTAAAAGCCAAGTTCTGAGCCATGTGAAATACAGACTTCTATTACAGAGATAGTTTGGTAAGCTAATATGTTTTGGGATGAATGACTTATTGAAAACTTCAAGCAACAATTTGGTAGTTGTGTGCCAAGAAGTTATTTCTCATTCTTCAATTCACTGTTGAAAACCTTCTGAACTGATACAGACGAAATGGCAAATATCTTTCAGATGCCATTGTCTTAACTCAGAAAGTCTCTACAGCTTTTTATACAGTCCTTTGAAAATGTCACTTTTGAGTTATCTGAATTTGTAGTGAAAAGAAAACTTCCTCAACCACAACATTATTTCAAAGCTGCATTTTGTCATGATTTAACCTCAGCTGACAACTAAGACTCACATAGCCACTTGCTCATTCTCCCCTTGTGACATAGGGGAAAGAATTGGTAGGATGAAAGTGAGAAAACTTCTAGGTTGAGATAAAACCAGTTTAATAATTGAAAAAAAAAATAATGTTAAGAAATTGTAGTGAAAAGGAAATCAACAAAGAGAAGAAATAAGACCCAAGAAAGACAAGTGATGCAATGGAGCCACCAACCAACAGATGCTCAGCCCAGACCCTCAGCTACAGCACCCCTTCAATTTTCCCCCTCATTTCTTTTGCTGAACATGACAGCCATATAGTTAGGATATTCCTTTGGTCAGTTAAAGTCAGATGTCCAGACTGTTTCCTGCATCAGCTTCTTTCCTTCCCCCCAGTGCCTCTCCCCATTCTTCTTGCTGGGGGAAGAGAAGCAGAAAAAGCCTTTGCTGAAGCCCTGCTCAGCAGTAATGAGAACTTCCCTCTGGTATCATCCCTGTTCAGCACAAATCCAAAACACTGACTGATACTAGCATCTATGAGGAAAATTTACCCTACCCCAGACAGAGGAACAGGACACATTTTGATTAAGAAATTTTGCTTCTGTCTAGATTAATCTAGTAGAATATGTAGCTGCCTGTTCTATTCATACCATTTAAAACTCTTTCAGATTAGCAGCAGATTCAAGTCCTCAAATAAACTGACAAGAAAACGTAGAGCGTGATGCAATAGTCTTTCCCTGGTAGCACTTTGAGAAGTCATCTTTTTCGCTTGAGTGCAAAGAGTTTAGAAATCTTTTTCTTTGATTTAAATACAATCAGAACTCTGTAAATTCTGACCAGTTTGTAGAAAATTAAAACATTTTGACTCAGATATCTAGGGCTAAATTCTCCTTTTCTGTGAGTTTGGTGAAGCCAATGCCTATTTCAGCAGTTTATAGATAAAAATCTCTATACCCTATTTTTTTATTTGCCATACTGTCCAAATATTATTTAATTAGAGTCAAGTAAGTTCCCCCCTTTTCAACATATTTTACTATTCCGATATGTCGTAGAGAGCTTTTAAATGCTGATAAAAATTCCCAAACTTCTAAATAGATTTTTTCTCCTCTTAATTGCATTGAAATTTTATACACAAATACATTAAATTGATATAATATGATACACATTACTTATTACAATATGACATACAATATATAACATTACATGTATCTTTTGTTTTGAATCATTAAAATTTAATATAATTTTGACAGATTGTGTGATGAAAATTTTTCAATATTGAGCAATTAATCTTACCATATGTTCCAGAGTTGATGAGAGCTATTTTGTCTGGTTTTGTTTTATGGATTCAAGTATCTTCCCAGAGAAATGCATTGGAATGCATCTCTTCCCTCATGCATTCTTCACTTTAAAGCAGTTTCTCGGCTTCTTGAAGAGCTTGGCTGCTGTATATTGTGTAGAACATTTCTGTTAACATTCCCTGCTGAGCACCTGCCTGCAGAGAAGCTTGCTCTCTCTCACTCTGGAACAGTCAACAGCCTGAATCTCCATGTAGTTTCCTGCTGAAGCAGGGTGCTGGAAGAAGTAAGTTTGGCCTAACTAACGAGAATTTTGCTATCTGGGAAGAAAATCTGGGTGAAACTTGGCTGGAAGAGTGCACAATTAAGATCCAGGTCCTGTACAGGCAACCCTAAAAATCAGGATACAACTTCAACTGTGTGTGCTAAAAAATCCCACTGTTTCAGATATAATCTGAGCCTAGTTTTGTAGATGCAGAGCTCCTGCCTAGCACAAGTAGCAAAATCCAAGCCTTGCAAGAATGGGAGGCTAAATTGTAAGTTAGCATAAGAAAGGGGACATCAGGGAAAATGAGCATCAAAATGGTTCAAAAATGTGTTTGGAATGCTGTGGCATACACAGTTAATCAGTACAGGAGAGTCACTCCAGGAGCACTTTCCGATTTGCTGAAAATTGTAAAATTACTTTGATTTCTTTGCCCAGATTCTCAAGGTTTTGAACTCCTAATTCCATCTACAAAAGTGCCTTATTAGGCAAAAATTAGAAATGCTAGCCAGTGCAAGTGACAGTGGGTCATTCAGAAGAAACAATACACTTCCTCTTGTTTTGAAGAGAGAAAAATATTAAGCTCAACAAAACCGTGGTGAAATTGAGACATGGAAGCAATCCTGAGAGAAAGTTGTTGCAAACCTGAACATTCGGGAAAATTTATATTTCTAAGCTATGTTGTTAAAGTCTACAGTATTTCAGTAACTTTGTTTTTGTTACCTGGTTTGTTTATGAATACAGTAAAAATCAGCTGCTTTGTCACAAAACTCGAACAGAAAGAAGCAGCTGTTGCCACTTTTTTTCACTTCCTGTACGGCCAGCTGTTTGATGCAGACATTAAAGACAGAAGTAATTGATTTAATTTAGTGAGGCTGAGGCGGCTCCTACTTGAAGTGTGAAAGGAAAGTACATTGTATCATGAGCTTCTACTTTTGTGTAGAGCACTTCCAATATCAGACTTAGAGTGTTCTAGTCAGAGGAGGAATTGGCAGTGCCTGGAGAGAAGTCTAGAAATCACAGGGCATGGTGGTCACTGATGAATACCTGCACCTTGGAAAATAAATGCAGATAATATATCAAAAGCTACAAGGATCATTTTTTCCTTTACACATTCTGAATTTTATATATCAAAGCTTACAAATTGTGAATGATGAGCAGGAGATATGTAGTTATTTCACAATTCTTGAAACCATGAAACCCAAACTGAGAGCGCTTGCATGTGCTAGTTGATGTAATCAGCAGTGAACCAGCCTATGATTTCAACTCATAACAGAGTTAGAGAGCTGTCTGGATAGTTTCTGGACAAGAAACTCTAAAAATTCACACACATCCTGTAAAAACTGTAAAAACAAGTAAATAACTGTAAATAACTGTAAAAAAACTGTAAAAAAAACCAGTAAATGACTGTAAAAACAAGGAACTAAGTAAAATGATTCTTAAAGTGAAAATTATTTCCTTTTTTTTTTCTTCTTAGGGGCTTAAAGATGCTATAGTACCCTTTTGGACATGGTTATTCTTTCTATGAGAAAATATTGAATGGTGCTGAAATTTATAGGAATGCTACTTACTCCAAAAGTAACAAAGAAATTTTCAGTGCCTGGAGATGTCATGGACAATGGAAAGTTGACTCTTTTGTCAGTGTTGTCAAAGCAAAGTGATGTAAAGTGTGTGATTCAGAAGATGAAATTATGCTGCTGGATGGTGTGGTGCAGACTCTAAAAGGTTTGTGTTGAGAACTGGGTTCATGTTGGTGATGATGCTTGGTACAGAGGTAAATTTCATTTCAAATGACAGAAAATTACAATTTGATACACCAACTTTGCTCAAAGTTCTCTGCAGAGAGATATCAGGGCCTTCTGCCCAGATCTACTCCCTGTCCCACTGGCATCACTTCCACGGCTTTGCCTTCTGGGGACAGAGTTGCAGGACTCTAGCCCAAATACCATGGGGGCCCTGTTAGCCCCCTCCTACACTGGTCTCAGTTCCTCTGAACGGTGACACTCCTGTCACAAGCATCAGCTGGTCCCCTGCAGTTTGGAATCACCTGACATGACAGGCATGTACCTTGTCACCTACCCAGATCATTGATCTGGGGCTGCTGTGGGAGCACTCTTGTTTCCAGTCAACAAGCAGTGAATTATACATCAATCACCCCTTTTTGGGTAAAATTATCCAAATTTTTTTTTCATTCATCTGATGGTGCACCCATCCAGAACATAACAACCCAACACAGAAGAATACTGTGGGAGATGGTGACAAAAACTGTGCTAGTCTCAAGGTGAGGGATGTCTACACTTCTCCACCTAGCCACAAATACATGTTATGTATGTTATCAAAGAAGGCAGTTGTCCGGGACTGATATGGTTCACCCATGGTCAGTCTATGCTGACTATTTGTGCACCCTGAGCTGTGCTCCAACAGGACTTCTTCCATGGTTTTCCCTAGCACTAAATTGTCTGACAAGTCTGTAATTCCTTAGACCTTGCCCTTTTGAAGGTGGATAGAGTCTTTGTGTTTTGGGTTCTTTCCGTGATCACCATAACATATTGATGTTGCTAGAGAGCAACCTCGCATGGACACCCTCAGCCTTCATCCCTGAGTGCAGCCTGGCAGCTTTGATCCTCACAACACCTTGGTGTTTTCTGCAGAGGGGTGCAGTGATGCCTCTCAGTAGGGCAGGTAAACTTAGGCATGCTGCCTTAATTGTGCTGATTCCAGAATATCCAGAATCTGCTGCTGATTCCAGAATATCCAGAATCTGCTGCTGATTCCAGAGTATCTGTCACAACAAATTTGGATATCGCTGTTCTGTAACACAAGTGCTATGAATGTAATTTTCCTGGTTTCTGCTTTACTATACAAGGGGCTCCCAGCCTGCAGAAGAAATCCTTTATGAGCTTCTGCAGTGCTGTTGTGCTTTGGTAGCATCAAAATGTGGGACATGGTGACCTCTTTTGCAGAGTTGTGATCAAGCTGTTGGCTTAAGAGAACAAATTATGGTGATATTCTTCATTATCCTAATGGCTTTCAGGTTCTTCTGAATTTCAAATAATTGATAATGACATCACTTTCTCTTCCAGTTTAATATTATTTACCGTTATGTTTTTTGCCACTGGTGTTCAGAACTGTGTAAAACAAATAATTTTATGACATCAATTTTTTTCTATTGCTTTTGTATTGGAAGTAAAGAATATTTACTTTCTGCTTGACTACTTTACTTTTCTTATTACTTTGTCTTCATTTACATATATTTCTCAATCATGGTTTCTTTTAATCTTTTTATTATTCCAGTACTTGTATTAAATTAAAATAAGATTCAGATGCATACATATCCTCTTCAGTTTATGAAAATGGTCCAGTTATTAAACTAAGTGAGTTTTTGTCATGTTTTCATTTACTTACTTGGGATTTTTGCCTCACCAAAACCAGCCTAAACCAAATTAGGAAATAAATGTAATTTCACAATGAATAATTCTGGCTTAATTTGCTAATTAAAGCACATCTAGTGGAAAAAAAAGAGCTACATCATGTGACCAGTTAAAACCATTCAAGTGTTACTATTTAATATTCTGATCAAGCAGTTCACAAATCTATGATAGACAAAGAATTTTCTTTGTAACTCTTTCATGAATAGTTTTGAATTACTGATATCTTCAGAGATAATTTAAGTAAAAAAATGTAGACCAACCTGACCTGGAAAATTATTCCTTACAATTTATTTCTTCACCTCTAATTAAAAACAATAAAACCTGCTTCATGAATATTTAATCTCAACAAAAGTCATACCAGTTCCATTACTGTTCTTTGGAAAGGTTTATGTCAAGAAAACATATGATCTCCTATTTCTCTCTTTTTTCTTCCCTTTAAAAGCATGAATATTTTAGAGCAAATTAGACTATTTTTTCCTGACAATAAATTTGGCTTATGGGTTACTTTCTTTAGAAATAGTAGTATTCCAAGAGGATAAAAAACCATGAGTATAGATATTTTTACTCTTTATATGGAAGGGAAGAGAGGACAGATTTTCTAAAGGAAGACCAGGAACACTGACTTGAGGATGTCTTTATAAGTGTGTTTCACATGATGGCAAATAATAATCAAACTTTACATATCATTATACCTGATGAATTGTTGAGCTAAAAAATTGGGTATAATCCTCATCATTCTCCAGGAAGAGAGAATCATAGAATTATGGAATGGTATGGGTTAGTAATCACCTTAAAAATCATCTAGTTTCAGCCCATTTGCCATGGGCAGAGACACCTTTCACTAGACCAGGTTGCTCTGAGTCCCAGCTGACATAGCCTGGAACACTTCCAGGGACAGGGCTTCTCTTTTCCAGTACTTCATCATCCTCACAGTGAAGAACTGTTTCCTAGTATCTAAAAACCTAAACTTACTGTCTTTCAATTTAAAAACATTGTCTCTTGCCCTGTTGCTATCTGCCCATATAAAAAGCTGCTCTCGCTCCTTTTTGCAAACCTCCTTTGGGTGCTGGAAGGCCACAATGAGGTCTCCCTGGAATGTTCTCCAGGCTGAGCAACCCTGGCTCCCTCAGCCTGCTTTCACAGAAGAAGTGCTCCAGCCCTCTGAGGTCTTTGTGTCCTCTTCTGGACCTTTAACAGGTCTACATCTTTATTGTGTTGAGGATAACACAAGAAAGGATAAACTCCTCTATGTTGGGCTTTTGCTGCTTTTGACACATTTATAGTATTTTGTAGTGCTTCCTGTATTTCTGGCTTAACAAAATTCAGTCTTTTCCTTGAAACCTAATATTTCTACACCTTTTCCTGCTACAGAACTTAAAAAAATGATTGAAACCTTACTGTCCAGACTGTTTGTAGATGAAGCTACTGCAAATTGTAGCAAGACTAAATTTACCATAATAACTTGACAGACTAAGTGATATTCACTTCATTTTGACTGCTTTTCAGTAATGAAATGAAATATCAGGCTTATAAGGATGCTTATAAAGAAGATCAGACAAAAAGTTTGTAAAGTTTAGAAAGCAAAAATTGGAAGGTTTTCCTCTGGATACAGAAAACCTCATTTGTTTTTCCATTATGAGATGGATCAAAGAAAAAGGACTTCAAGCTAATTGCATGACACATTTGCTACATACCTTACTGCTCTGTACACCAGATAGCAAAACAGAAAGTGCTTGAATGTTGTGGTGCTGAATAAATTCCACTGATATTTACATTCAAGTTTATTTGAAATTATTATACCAAGAGCATAAACAGTGGGACTTTTTAGCAGTCACCATGATCCTGGCATTAATATAAAAGATATTGTGCATGTTCCAGACGATGAAGGGATTGAGATCAGCCCTGTGGAAATAGACTTGGGCATACTGGTGAGTGAAAAATTAGATGTGGTCTGGCCATATACGCTCAGCCCAGAAAGCCAGAAGTGTCCTGGACTTCATCCAAAGCAACGTGGGCAGCAGGGCAGGGAGGGGATTCTGACCGTCTGCTCTGCTCTGCTTTGCTGAGACCCCACCTGGAACCCTGCATCCAGCTTCGAGGTCCCAGCACAGGAGGACATGGACCTGCTGGAGTGAGTCCATAAGAAGGTTCTGCAAATGGTCAGAGAGCTGTAGCACCTCTCTTAAGACGAAAGGCTGAGGAAGCTGTGATGGTCCACCTTGGAGAAGACTAGGGAGACCTTACTGCAACCTTTCACTATTTAATATGTGTATTTGGCTTTTAAGAAAGATAAACTTTTTACTAAGACTTGCATTGACCGGACAAAGGGCAATAGTTTTAAACGGAAAGAATATAGCTTAGATTGAGCATAAGGAGAAGTTTTTATGGGGGTGGTGTGATGCAGGAAGAATTACCCCAGAGAAGCAGATGCTCCACCCATGTGGAGTGTTCAAAGTCATGTGGGATGTGGCTTTGAGCAGCCCAATCTAGTTAAAGAGATACCACATGTTCTTTAACGTGTCTTCCAACCCAAATCATTGTATGATTTGCTATTTCTGATTATCTTGCTGAAGTAAACTCTCAGTGCTCATTAAACTCTATACTTACTGTGTTTTAGTTCCACTCTTCAATTTGGTTCATATCATGAACATCTGAATTATACCTTAATTTTTGTTGTTGTTGTTGTTTCTGTTTCTGCATGTGTTTTGCCATTTTTGTTTCTCTGCTATCAAGCACTGTGCTTATATTCATGCCTACAACAAACATAAAAAGAAATTTTTCATGAATCCCCAGAAAATGTACTCAATAAGACTGTTTCATATTCTCTATATGGGCCAAATATAGACTCTCCAACATAATTCTGGAAGTTTCTAATCCTCAATTATTTTCAGTCTTCTGAGCTTCATCTATAACCCAACAAAAGAGATGCATTTAGGTACTTCAGAAAAAAGCATCATGTGCTGTTTTTCAATACTGAATGAATGCTATCCAGGCATAAACCAGGCATAAACCGGTACATTTTTTAACATGGCTTGTGATAAGTGACAACTATTCATCCTCAGCCCCTATGCTATTACTAATTTAATCACAATTTCCAAATGCTGAAATAATTTGTGAATATATTTAAGATTCAAGTTCAATATATCTTATTTTTTTTCTCTATTTTTGTACTTCCCTGACTAATCACAAAATATTGATTTATACGTTTAAGATGGACATCTCCTACAGTTCCTAAAAAAATTAGGTTCCCAGAGCTACCGCATTTTGGAGAACTCCTTTATTATTGTGAATGTCCCCTTTTTACCTCCACAAAACTTGATCTGTTTCTTCACACAGGTTTGGGTGCATTTTTGAATACATGTAAGAGGTTCTGGAATACTGATTAGAACATTTAGATCTTGAAATGATTCCCTGTCTTTTCCCTGTACAATTCCCAACTCTATTTTAAAGAAGAAAGACATTTTCATGCCTTCAGATCTCTGAGCAAAGCAAAGACAGAACTCAAGGGTGTGGAGGTGAAGGGAAAGTACACCCAACACAATATGAAGCCACAGAGCTTTGTCCAAGTGTGATGGTTTAGGGTTTGCTATGTTTAGGTATGACTAGGAGAACTCAAAAAGCAAAACAGGCTTACTTTAAAATTACAAGAGAGAGTTTATTCACACACATTAAAAAGAAGAAACACAAGAAAAGAAAAAACAAATGAAACTTTCAAAACATCCGTCCCTCCCCCCACAAATATTCATTTTCCTACACACAACATGAAAAGACAAAACCTGTAATTTCAGTTTTACCATTTAAAAATAATCTTTCATCAGTTCTTTTAGGAAAGGAGTCTTTCTGAGTCCTATAGAGACATAGTCACAAGA
>VYXD01002843.1:89430-137446 GCA_013397195.1 Hylia prasina
ATTCTCCATAGTTTACTACAAATGTCCAGCCAAATTAGGCTGCTCCCTTTCCTTTGCCCCAAATAGTCTTTTCACTCTCTCTTCACTGACTTTATTTTCATGCTATGTCTCTTTATGGTTCAATCACTTTGTCTTGTCTTCAGACTGGGAAAGGCCAGCGCCTTGAAAGTTCCTTCTGCTGGTAGAAAAGAGTTAAAGGGGCCTGCGGTGGCCCTGTGGTCTCTGCTGGCAGGAGCTGCAAAGTTCTCCAAGCCATGCTGGTGGGCAGGCTGGTGGATATCTTCTTTTCCACCCTCGGTCTCCTGGTGTGGGCCTCTCCGAGCTGCTACCTGAGGAAGGAGGTGGAAGGGGTGGGGAATATCCCCCCAGCCCCGGCCGGTGACATGAGCAGCTGCCGGGGCTTTTCGTCCCCTGCCCCGCTGTTATCGGGCCCAGGCATGGCCGGGTCACTCCCCCGCGGGGGCAGTGGCTCCCTGAGGCCCGGCCCGGCCGCCCAGAGGCAGCAGGGCCTGGCCCGGCCCGGTCCGGCCTGTGCGGTGGCTGCCACACTGTGTTACCTGGTGGATAACCCAGAGAAAAGAGGGAGGCCCCAACACATTCTCACCTTTATATGGGTATTACCAAAAGTCACATTCTGTTTTCTCAGTGGTCAAACCACATGCCAATAGCCAAGAACTGGCCTCTGATAGGTTTTTGTCCTTTCTAAAGAAATGTACGGTCCTGACAAGGTGATATTCCATATTTTTCTTCAACTAAAGACTAAACCGTGTTAACCCATAACACCAAGTCTGAAGAAACTGATGAAATTTTCCATGCTATGTTCTGAATCTGAGCCTCCATGATGAGATAACAAAGGGTGAAATGTTGGAGAAGGTGAAGAAAAGCTAAAGCCTAATGATGAGGCATCAGAGAAGCTGTGATGTCTGGTTCTGATGGGATGGTAAAAAGTGCTAAGAAAGAGCAGTGAAAAAAGGATGTAGCAGACTTATAAGGGAAGGCTCTGTGCAGAGTAAATATGCTTTGGAGTGTCCTAAATGCAATATGCTGTCCCAGAAGTGTTTTCTTAGAGGCCATTTAGGAAAAAAAATCACTTGCTTTCTGCACAAGAGATGCTTAATGGCGCTGATAATGTTCAGACAATTAAGAACTCACCAGGAAGGCTGGTGTTTTTCCTAATATTCCTTGTAATATTGCAAATTATTGACTTTTGTTCACATTCAGGAGTGAAGATCTCATTTGCAGCTAAAGAAGAGTAAATGACATCCTAATAAGACTCTCTCCTTTTTAGACAATGGGCTATCATCTTCTCTCTGTTTGGTGTAAATCTGAAGTAGTTTCATCAAATTAATATGTTGAGGTTTTTTCCTATAGTTGCAAAAACTAATTAATGTAACCTTGTCAGGGAAAAATCCAGAGGAGAATTCTGCTAATATTCATGTAGTTGCTCTGCATGCAACATAACATGTTTTTCAAGAAAGCTGATTCTGATTTCCTCTCTGACAATAAAGGAAGAAAATTTATCCCTATCTTCCAGTTATCCATATTTTCTAGTTGTGATGAAAGTACAATGATCTTTCCATAAATGTTTTTTAGTTTGAAATAAATAAGCATAAAAATTCCTTAAATAAATAAGCATAAGATTATTACAGTGAAAGTGTACTCTTCTGCCTTCAAACCCTATTCATGCCCTTCCCTTTTTCTTTCCAGAACCCTGCAAGGTTATGACCTTGTTGTCACAGAGGTCTTTTTGACAGCAATATCCAGAGATCTATCAGGTCTGATGAAGCCAGGATGTTTTCAGAACAAATGGTTGGACTGAAGCTGTAATTTTAGATTGACCTACTCCCAAAGCAGTTTTCAAAATAGGCCACCATCAGTCTGGTTCAGAATAACCCTTTAGCACTGGGGAAAAGACTGATTCTTGTTCTGAATTCTGCAGATTTGACCTGACAAATGGCAAAATGGCATTCCACCAGTAGAGGGCAAATTTTTACAGTTCCTGGCTGTTTTGCTTCTCTGTAA
This sequence comes from Hylia prasina, assembly GCA_013397195.1. Lineage (NCBI taxonomy): Eukaryota > Metazoa > Chordata > Aves > Passeriformes > Sylviidae > Hylia > Hylia prasina. The sequence goes on from VYXD01002843.1 coordinate 91,453, forward strand.
ATTTGGAACTGGCTTTCTGTAACTTTGCTGGCCTTAGATTGATGAGTCCTTCAAATGCCTTGTAAAGTGTTTGCCAAAGATGGCAATCCGAACTTAGGAGAAACTTTGCTTTCTTTGACCATGCTTGATAAAACTGCTCTGTGCTCTTTAGACTGATAGTGCCTCAATGCAAAGAAAAAAACAGGCAAATATGAAAGTCAAAACAATGGTTACATATGAAATTCCAATACTATATTTCTTGACTATGTGAAAAAAAGATTACCAGTAAACCTTCATACTGACTGAAATATTTAAAGGTTGGATCTTGCTTTCATTTGTTCCATTTTTGATTTTATGCTAAGAGCATATTTTCATATTCTGGTAGTGAAGAAGGTCTCTTGCTGCAAAACTGAGCCCGGTTTTACTCATTATCTATTTCTGATTTTCACATTAATATAGATTTTAATTTTGAATATGTAAAGAAATCATTTGTATTTTATTATCAAAGACCAGAAGGTGACAGCTTAGTATTAGTCTAGCAAATAAAACCTACATACTACCCAATCAGTGCAGGAAGGAAAATGGTACAGAGAAAGGCCTGGATATATTGAAAGCATATGAGTCTTTTTATGCTTTTAGGTTTTTTTAATTTAATTCAGCAAATGATCTGAGATATCCCTGCTCAGCTAAACTGTGGTCCTTGAACACATAATGATACTTATGACACTTGACAAATCTGATCCATACAAGGCAAATAAAGCATCATCATCATTGTCATCATTGTCATCATCTCTATATGCTACTATCTGTTTGTACCCACCAAATATTTTTCTGTTACAAGATTAGATGGAGTGTTAAAGCAAAAGTTTTTATAATACTATATAGGCCTTAGGATGACTATCTTAAAGTGCAAATGTGCAACTTTCCAGGCCCATTGTGTTTAGCGACATCAAACCCATTTTACCATCATCTCAGAAAATCTGAATTGCTTCACACATGGAAAAAACCACAAGCCATTTTGCAGTTTGTTTGGCTGTTTGTTTGTTTTCTGTCTCAAAGAAATCTAATTTTAACTGGAGTATATAATTGTATTGATTGCAACCATGAGGACTGTATTTAATATTTGCATGATAGCCTCAATATAGGAAACCCTTGGCATTATAATTTACAGCATTGAAAGGCCACATTTAATTCCACTGTTTTAAACACCAACAAAAGGAGCACAACAAAAAAAAAGCTATTGTGGTAAAGAATGAACAAATGAATCATCTTCTTCTTGCCAAGCATATTTGAATCAAACATTTGAAATAGATATTGCTTATAATATACCTAATCAGTGTAATTAATGTTGTAATTGATTTAAGTTCTCTGCTATGTCTTGTGCTTCATGGTCTTGTTATAGCAGATAATGCTCATTTAAGTGGTGTGTTCTGAACAAAAAGTTGTTTTATCTTGCTTTTTCTATAATGTTATTTTATAATGCTACTTGCCTTATTTCTCAGAAGATTAGAAAACTAAATTGTATTCTGTGGATTGATGCATGAAATATGTTTGATGCATGAAATATGTTCCTGTACTTTTTTGTCTGAGCTCCTTCCTCACTCATTACCAGTGGAATTGGAGGAAGAATCAGAACTGTATAAGTGCAAAAGACTCTAGAGTTGATGTAAAGACAGTTTAATAGAGAAAAGCTACATGTGCATGCAAAACAAAATGAGAAAATCAGTCACTATTTCCCTTTGGTAATAAGTTGTCCAGTTGTCCACTTCCCATCTTGCTCTCCATCCACCTAAAGAGGGAAGAGGAGTTACCATGGAAGACTGCAGCAAAAAAAGTTCTTCAGCGCCTCTGCTTTCTCATCAATCATTGTTACCAGTGTAGTAACAATGTTCCTCAGGGGACACAGCTTCTTTGACCTGCCTTTTCTGGCTGACATACCTTCCTGTTACTTTCTGTGTCCCTTACCAGGTTCAGTTCCAGCTTTGCTTTGGCCTTCCTCACCCCGTTCCTACTCATCCCAACTTTGCCTCTATGCTCTTCCCAAGTTATGTGTCCTTGTTTCCTCTGCTTCTGCATTTGCTTCTTTCCTTTTAGTTTGACCACCCATTTTTCCCTACTCCTCAGCCATGTCAGTCTCCTGCCTTCCTTGTCTGATTTCTTGGTCCTGGGGATTGCAACCTCTTGCTCTCTTGTGGAGTTTTGCCAGCTCTATTCCTCTCCCCTGTCCCTGAGGAGGCTTTCAGGGGATCCTATGGACTATCTTATTGAAGAGCTGGAAGTTTGTTTCCTTAGAGCTCAGGAGCCTATCTTTACCTCTTTCCTGTCCCATATCCCTGTGGACTGTGAACTCTTCCAATGCATGGTCACTGCCTTCTCAGGCTGCCTCTCATCTTGACATCCTCAATTAGCTCACACTGATGACCAGTATTGAATCCACTCTGGTGAGGATCTGTATTACTTGGGTCAGGCAGTTTTCCTCCATGTGTTCCAGGAGTCTCCTGGCAGCCCACCATGCTACTTTCCTAGAAGATATGTAGGTGGTTGAAGTCCTCCAGGACAGGAGCCTGGACAGGACAGGAAATGCAATGCCTGCCGTAGGTGAATCCAGAAGGTTCTGTCAATAGGCTGCACTTGATCAGGGGGCTGACAGTAAACACCCACCACAAGGTTCATTTTGTTGCTGTGGTCTCTTGATTTTCACCCACCAAACTACTAGTTGCTATGAGAGAATGTATTTAACCATGTGAAAATGTACAGTTCTTATCCTTTTTTTTTGTAGTTCTCTCAGTGATTGGTGGGTGTAGATAAGAAGAGTTTTAAAGGTATAGATAAGAGTATTTTAAAGGAGTTGGGAAAGTGCTGCTGTTCCAGGAAAAAAAAAAAAATCAATAATTCCTATAATTTGCTTGTGAGTGACTTGGAACTATAAAAGCAGGACAAGAGAGAATGCTAGGAAAATCTATGGAGTTTCTTTTTTTGCTTCTGTAGTGAAGGATGCTTTTTATGTTGCACCTAAGACTATCTTCTCCAGCAAAGGTTTTTGTAAAGAATCTAAATTTATTTTTATGAATTTGCTATATGTTAAGGAATATATATAAAGCATGCTAGATCTTCCTTTGATCTTCTGTAATTTCACAACCTTCTTTTCCATTTTGTGATAAAATCGTTTAAGCAATTCAGGCTAGTAACTAAAATGTCCTGTGTTCTGTCCTCCCCTCACTTCCACAAATTTAGCTGTTGAAAAATCCTGAAGCAAGTAAGTACATCAAAATACAGTTCTGATATGGATTCTTTATTTTTCTTAAACACAATCTTCTAGCCACCTCAATTTTCTTTACTGATCTTTTCAGAAGAGGCTCCATAATAATATTTGGGCATTTTAACAAACATTTCATGGTAAAATCTGAATCTTTGTAAATGGGAATATGGTGCATAGAAAGATGAAAGGGTTTGCCCAGGGTCATCCCACAGACTAGTAATAGGTGTGGTCAGGACCTACTGAGTCCAAAGCCAGTAATGCATAAAAAATTAGCTTTCTTTCAAACACAAGTTGGTGTTTTAGAAAATTCTTGGAATTAGAAAGCACCACAGAATAGCATTTCAGTACAAGAGACACAGGAAAATCAAATCTATTGATTGAGCTGTCTTAGCGATGTTGCAGCATGCACAAGTTTTAAGAAGAAGGAGTGAATGTCATTGCATAAATTTTATGAGTGAATGTCATTGCATAAATAATTGGTTAAAACATAAGTACTTTTGGCGTGTTTCATTCCTTTAATATTCTCTGAATATTTCATTCCTTATAATTTCCTTATATTTCAACTAATCATAATTACCTACTAAAAATGGGTGTGCTTAGAAGTAGATTTTCCTGATGTCTTGTCTATATATTTGAGGTAGAATAAGGAAAACAGGAACAAAAAAAAGCATGCTGAAGGTTTTTGGAGGTGATGGTTTATAAAGAATCTGATGCCTTGAGAGGCTACCTAGAACAGAGGTTAGGCAGTGTCAAAGGAATGAAGTAGGTATTTATTAAAAAGGCCTTTAAATGATACACCTTGGGCAGTACAAGAACCTGGCCTGGCCATCACCCAAGATGGATGACGGGTCACAAATTTTCACACTTTTATAATTTTTGGTCCATTTACATATTGGGGTGAATTGTCCAGTGACAGCTTCATGTTATGAAGTCCCATCCTCCCAGATTTCCCTCCTCAATTTGCTGTTGTTTATAATTTTTGGGCCTAAAGCTGCAATGGTGCGCTTGGTTCTTGGGCTGGAAAAGGAGATTTTGCTCACCATTTTGTATGTGTGTCACAAGCTTTGTTGATGGACTTCACTTGTCAGCCTCCAGATATGAGTATTGAGCATGCTAAATTCTAAGAGAAGTGTGTTTCGTGCAGACTTATTTTGCATGTTTTCAAAGGACTGAGTAGCCTATTTTTTTTCTCTTTAATAATTTGATGGAATCAAATACATTTTATTATAAAGCCTGAACCTAGCTCTAAAATTTCTGCATCATCTTGACAGAGAAAATGTTTTAAGAGTCTTAATGGATCATCATTACTTGCTCCTTCCTTCTTAAAAATCTGTGATCTCACTTACAGTGAAAAGGGTATGAATTCTGGGAATTGTGACATTTTCTCTCTCTGTCATTTTCTTTAAAATCTGAGAACATGTGAACATCTTTTGTGTTTATCTTCCAAGGATATGTGCCAACTTGATGGCTATCTTGTGCTTTAATGTATTAACCTTTTTGTAGTGATCTAAGCTTCTGTTAAATTTTAATGGTCCCTCCTGTGTTGATGTTTTCCTTAATTCTAATTATCTATACCAACAGGGATGTTTGAAGTTATGTCTTATTCTGTTTTAGTGTTTCAATTTTAACCCTTAGCCACATGTCAAAGCTCTCCAGTTACACCAACAACATAGGTGATGTGTCAGAGAGGATTGAAAACCCATCTGGCCAGGAATATATATATACTGTGTCTACCAGAGTGTGCGTAAAACAGTAACTCTGGCATCTAGTCTGAGAAATACCTTGGAATGAAGGAACAGAGACAAATTTAAGTATGAAGCTCTAAAGGCATATTTGTATTCCATGCATAGCTTATGGCTTCAGTGAGACTGTATAATATCTATATATGTCTCTCAATGGAGTGTAAAGCATTTTGAGCAGATTGTAAAGACAAAGAATTTGCACAGTTCTTCATAGAAGAATTTTTGGATGCTAACTAATTGGTTGGAAAATGCTTCAGTGAATGTCTGGGTGAATGCCAGGGAGTTCACAAATTTTATTGTGCTGATTTCTTCTCTTTCTCATTTACCAGGTAGAGACATAAATTCTAGTTCTTTGATTTCTTCCCATGAAAATACCAGAGCCTTGACACACCTGAATAGCTCTGGTTCCAATTTACAGGAGATGGAATTTGCAACTAGCTCCATTGCTGTCAAGCCAGGTCCTAAAAGGGAAGCCTTGTTTATATTGTTTTGTATTTGAATTACACTTGTAAATAGTATTTTTTTTGGGAGGGAAAGGATATTTTCCTCAAAGACATTGAATTTTTCCTATATCTTATATAACTTTTCCTATTCAAGGTGTGTGTGGGAAGGATGAGAAAATATAATCTGAAAGTAAATTTTAAAAGAAAGTCAAGTTCCAATTTACATTAAAAAAAAGAGTAGAAATTCTGGGTATTGAATGAAATTAAACTGTATTTGCTACTGATTTGCTGACTGAATATCTCTGCTTCTCATTTTGTGTTTCTATGTAATGATAAAACTTCTGCTTTCATTAAGGAATAGCTGGTGTAATGCAAAATTTTCACAAGTTGTAGAAATATTTTTGTCAAATCCAGGAGTTAAGAGGTAAAAGGGAACAAATACAATCAATTCCTTTATGCCACATGTATGTTATTTTTTCCCCTGTGGTGTTTGTTTCACTGTGTGTGTTTTTTATATGTTGGTACCTTTAAAATAAATGGTCATACTGTGGGTAATGTAACTTCAAACATATCAAGATGGTCTTAGGTTCTCATAGTTGTACTCTCTCTTCTACTACTACAAATATCAGTTTTCATTTATCTGATGTTAGCCACTAATTTATTTCTTAATCCCTCCTCATTCTTCCAAGGTGGGATTTTTTATGGGTTCTTTATGGAATGCTGGTCAATGAGGCATTACTTGTTTGATCTGGTGAGGCTATTGCAGTGTACATTACATGCCTTAAAGTTCAAATACCTTGCTTTATATTCCCCTGAAAAGACTTTCAATTTTGCCACGCACATCTGAGAATAACCACATTTGAAAATTTTATTTGAAAGTTTTATATTCTGTTGATATTTAAAAGGGATCTGAAGGGAAGGACCCCAAAAAGTAATGTAACTACTTTTGTATGCACTACTTAAAATGCAGTGCAATAGAATTTAAAGTAATTGTGAACAATAAAACTAAAAAGACATTATCTCTTATAAATATTACATTAATTGTGACTTACTGCCTGAATTTTAAAAAGACAGATATTTTGAAAGCTCTAAATATGACCAGCCGTGTGTTTCTTCCATTAAATAGTGTATTTGCAGTTTGTCCCTTCTAAAGTGAACATTTCAGACCTTTTTAAGCTAATGCTATGTTTGAAATTACTTTAGAAAGTATTGCTTGCTTCTATTGAAGATATTTGGCCAATTAATCCTGACAAATTACAATAGAAAGACTAATTTGTGCAGAGAGAGAAAGCTTTTGTTAAATAGTTTTATGTGTTAAGTTTCTGCCTAACATTCCTGTACTCAAGCAAAAGAGACAAGTTATCTCTTTTATAATGTGCAAAGTTCTTGAGACAGTATTATGGCTGAATTTGGTGAATGAAGTGTGTGTCTGCTATCAATCTAGATATACCATTTACACTATCTATGTGGATATGATCTAGATCTACTATAAATGTAAAACCAGAATTTATGATCCATTCCATATAAATTCACATATTTTTAAGTTGCACCTATTCCCTGTTCTTCAGCATCTTTACCTTGTCCTGGTTCACATTTCCTGGAGCATGGCAAAGCTTATTCTTTGATGTGAGAGAAAAATTGCTGGAAAATGAGGTATTTCTGCACAATATATGTGAAAGTACGTGATTGTGAGAACAGATATATTTGTTGAATGAAACATGAAAAAAACTATGGTGAAAGAATGCTCTGAATATGTATTTAAATACATTGTACAGTTTTATAATGGAGTTAAGTAATTCTCCTTTCCTTTCTCTCTTACCCTACTTCCTTCTTGTTTCTCTTGGTCTTATTTCTTCCTGTCTTCTTCCTCTTTTTAGCATGAAAAAGATGAAAAGTTGCTTGCATTTGTAGATCAAGTTGCACTGCTTCTATGTTTGAATTACATACACTTCAGTAGAATATGGACTGAATCAATGTGTCAGGTGGCAGGAATACATTTCAAAGATATCTTATTGATGAATTCTGGAAGAGTAAGACAGGCTGCATCCTACAATGGGTTTAAACATTTATAACTTTCTGAAGGTTCTTTTTTTTTTCATTTATCACAGTGCAGGAATTAAACATTATTTAGGCTGTTCACTTCATTAGGCTTTTGACGGTAATCTTCAGCAAGTGAAGACAAGTCTTCAACCTATGTGATTTAGGAATAAATCAAACAGGTATAGATTTTTAAATGAGGTGAGTATTCAAGAAAATGTGAGACTGAAGTAATATATGCAGAATTATAGATAGCGTCAAACAGAAAAGATTTCAAACGGGACTTTCGCCACATTGGTCTGAACAATCTGGGAGACAGGCTTAACTTTCTGGAATCGACTAGATGCACTTAAACATTGGCAGGTTGTGGTCCTTCAACTGGCACAGAATGTACTGCAAGTTTTTGTAAAATATACATTCATGTCAATTCCAATTTACAGTTGTAGTTAGAGTCCAAAATGAATATGAGAGACAGGAGAGAAAAAATGGCCCCTGAAGATATCCCAGGCTCTATGCCCAGATTCTTGACACAAGTCTTTTCCACCTCGGACAGATACTTTTAAGATATTTCAGAAAGTGTATGAAGATCTGCCAAAACAGAATGAGGCAGAAATCTTAAATACATTCTAAAACTATAACCATACACAAACAGTGAAGTATACACTGTCTGAATAAATTTAGAAAAACAAAGAATGACTGCATTGGAATGATACCTGGAGTTCTGTATCCAGTTCTGCACACCTTATTTTCAAAAAGGACATTGAGTTTCTGGACTATGTGCAAAGGAGAGCAAAAAATCTGGTGAGGAGGATAAGTCATATGAGGAGCAGCTGAGGGAGATGGGATTGTTTAGCCTGGAGAAAAGAATGGACCAGCTTATCATTCTCTACAACTCCATTCTCAAAGGACATGTATTTAGGTGAGGGTCAGCCTCTTCTCCAAGGCAACCACTAACAAAGCAAGAGGAAATTACCTCAAGCTGTACCAGGGGAGGTTCAGGTTGAACATCAGGAATTATTTTCATGGAAAGGGTTGGTAAGCACTAGAGTGGACTGACTACAGAAGTGGTGGAGTCACCAGCCATGGAGGTGTTTAGAGAAAAGACTGTCCTTGGCACATAGTGTCATGGTCTGGTTGACAGGGTGGTGGCTGGTCAAAGNACTTCCTGTATGGACAACTCTTTCAGTTAAGTTGAAAGAAACTATAATTGAAGACCTACAAAGTATGTGTCCTAGTGATTCAACAAAAAGGAAGTCTCAGGAAGTACACTCCAAAAAAGTGAGTCGAGTAATAGCTGACCTATGCTGCTAGGAACAGGTATCTAGCATACTACACACATATTTCCATTTTTTCTTCATGGGAAAAAGGAGATTTTTGTTTATATTTTTTCCTTCTTTTATGAAAAATATCAGTTTTCTAAGGGAAAAGAATATCCTGCCCCTACATCTTCCCTTTTGAACAGCAACTGTGAACATATTGAAATCACAGTGTAGCTCCATTTGCCTCAGTGTGAGACACTGACAACTCAGCATTCTTATGGTATTGTAATGGTATTTTAAAATTGTGTGGGGGAGCTGAGTTAGCTCCTTTTCATTTGCAATGAAATGTGTTTCAATGAGAGATTAAAAAATTGTGCAGGGAGTAGACAATTTTGGAAAAAAAAAACCTATCCAAANTAAGTGTTTTTTTTTTTTTTTTTTTTTTTTTTTTTTTTTTTTTTTTGTACTGTGCCTTCTTTCTTTTCACTTGTGTAAGGAAAATGACAATATTTGTAAGCCTGGATAAATAGATGACTTCTCAAAAATTTTTTCTGAAAGATGTGTAATGGCATTTGCAATTATGCTCTAGTATGGGCTTCAATGGGAGCAGAATTGAGCTAATGCAGCATACTTCACATACTTTAGCTACTCAGCAATTCACCTGCCCCCTTGTTGTGTGTTTTTGACTCTACTTTATAATGTATGCTATTACACTGTACTACACAAATCGAAATTCAAGAACTTAATAAACATTTTTTCTGGAAAGATTTCTCTTTATATTGTTCTTCTTTCAAGTAACCTATTTTTTTTTTTCTGCATTTCTCCACTTCCTGTATGGACAACTCTTTCAGTTAAGTTGAAAGAAACTATAATTGAAGACCTACAAAGTATGTGTCCTAGTGATTCAACAAAAAGGAAGTCTCAGGAAGTACACTCCAAAAAAGTGAGTCGAGTAATAGCTGACCTATGCTGCTAGGAACAGGTATCTAGCATACTACACACATATTTCCATTTTTTCTTCATGGGAAAAAGGAGATTTTTGTTTATATTTTTTCCTTCTTTTATGAAAAATATCAGTTTTCTAAGGGAAAAGAATATCCTGCCCCTACATCTTCCCTTTTGAACAGCAACTGTGAACATATTGAAATCACAGTGTAGCTCCATTTGCCTCAGTGTGAGACACTGACAACTCAGCATTCTTATGGTATTGTAATGGTATTTTAAAATTGTGTGGGGGAGCTGAGTTAGCTCCTTTTCATTTGCAATGAAATGTGTTTCAATGAGAGATTAAAAAATTGTGCAGGGAGTAGACAATTTTGGAAAAAAAAAACCTATCCAAAAAATGCTTAATGGTTCATAAGTTACCTTTCATGCAAATAAGCGAGGAATGGCAGAGAAAATATTACTTGCTGTACTGGTTTGTGCTTTGATACAGTTAATTTTGTCCCTAATAGCTACTATGGGGCTGTGTTTTGAATTTGTGCTGGAAACAGGGTTGATAACACAGGGATGTTTTAGTTCCTGCTGAGCAGGGCTTACACAGAACCTTTGCTGCTCCTCACCCACCCCACCAGTTAGGAGGTTGGGGGTGTGCAGGGAGCTGGGAGGGGACACAGCTGGAGCAGCTGACCCCACATCACATAGTGTCACACTGAGATTATAAAGGAAGAAAGAAGGAGAGGACATTTGGAGTGATGGAGTTTGTCTTCTCAAGTCACTGTGAGGCCTAATGGGGCCCTGCTGTCCTGGAGATGGCTGAACAACCTACCTGCTCATGGAAATGGGTGAAGGAATTTCTTGTTTTGCTTTGGTTGCATGTGAGACTACTGCTTCTCCCTATTAAATTGTCTTTCTCTCACCTCAGGAATTTTCTAGCTTTTTCCCTCCCAGTTTTCTCCCTTATCCTTCCATGGGAGAGGCTGCGGGATGCTTAGTTGCTAGGTGACCAGCAACTCAACTGTTAAACCACAACACTTGCCTATTTAAAAAAATTACTGTATTCACTGCTGATGATCTTAGTATATGTCATAAAACAGGTGTTCACTAAGGAAAGCTTTTCTGTGTTATGCAATTATTTTTCTCATTTTCCCATCACAAAATGATCTCCAACTTGTGATAGCACTGAATCTTCACAGACTTCTACTTCGACAACCAATGTATTTTCAAGCTATAATGAGAGGACCATAGATTTTGCACTCATCATATCTGCTTCTTTCCCCTCTCTTATTTTCTTTAGTGCTTCTTTCAGCTTGCATTAAGCCTATTATTTAGATACTTGCGTAATGTATGTTTTATTCTATTCCTGGTGATAAAGTTTCATCTCTCCTTGTATTTTCTATTTTTAACCTGTGTGTGTGCAGTTTGACCTGTGAAAGGTTTACAGTGGTGATTGCAGGAGGAAGCTAAACTTAGCTGGAATATCTAGATTTTATTCTGCTGTAAATATCTATGAGACATAACTAAACATTAGTTTTGCAGTTAATTTTTTTACAAATTTCAGAAGACAGAATTAATGTCTTGAGTCATATTACCAATCTTTCCTTGCATATTTATTTCTGTATGCAACTCATTTAAATGAGCAAGTAGAAAGGCTATGTACACTGCTGGTTGTATGTGTATTTCCCACTCTGGAAAGTTCAAACTGGCCTCGGGACCTAGTGCATGTGGTTTCCAAGTTGCAGAATATAGAGAAGGAATCTGTAAAGATTTTTGCAGCCTGAGTAGTGAAGGGTTTGGTTCTTATCTAGGTGACAGTGCACAATGGCCAGCAAAATAGGTTAGGAAATAAAAAAATAATATAAAAACAAATAAGTAAATTAAAAAAAAAATTCTGCTGAACTATTGTGACTTTCTCATGAAGTGTTGTTGATAATATCACACACACTTTTAAATTCAACTAAAGTCTCTTAGGATGCCCTATCCAGCTGTTGTGAAGCAAATAAGGGAACAGGCAATATATTTTTCTTGTCTCTTTTGCTAACCATTTTGCATTATGGCAGCTCATTAACATTTTATTTCAGAGAAAATAGAAAGTGATGGTAACTGGCAGTAGAATTCAGAAAGTTCAGAGGCACAAAAATGAGGATGAGAAAATATTAAATTAAAAGAGGATTTTAGGATCCTTCTTTAGCAAATGATCCACATCAATGCTGTGAAGCTAATGTGGAGGTGGTATGAAGATATTAATATGTTAAATTGGAGCCCATGTGATGTGGTCTACTGTAGAAAGCCTAGTCTCAAAGAATTCTTTGTTGTAGCAGTGTATGTATTCTACCTTAGTGAAGCAAAGAACTGTTTTCCTGCTCAGCTTGAAATTTCCACACATCTTTGAAGAAAACAAGTAACCCAGTATTGAGTGCATGTTAGTTTTACCAGAAAGATGAATTTTCTAGTTAAGCCTAAAGCCTGAAGACTGCTGAGCCAGAAGTTGTATCCATCGTGCTTACCATATGTTCCTTTTCCATTTCTGCTGTACTGCAGCAAATTCGTGTTGCTGCCCTCCTTCTTTAGCACCTTAGATATTTTTGGCCACACTTCGGGATTGCTAGAACTGTAGTCATAATAAAAACAGATTCCTGGCTTCTTCTGACTACTCAAAATGTTAGTGTAGTGGTCAGCTTCCTAAAATGGAATATCATTTTCCGACTGTCTGATCTCATTCACCCTGTTGTCAGGACTAAAATAATGGTGTGACGCGAAGGTCTTGTCACAGATTTTTTGAAATAAGTGGATTGAATCTTGTGGTGGGATGACTCTGGCTAGTCCACCAAAGCTGCTCTGTCACTGCCCTCCTTAGCTGGACAGGAGAGAGAAAATATAGTGAAAGATTCATGGATCAAGACAAGGAGATATCACTCACTAATTACCATTACAAGCAAAATAGATTTAAGAAATGAATCGAAAATATTACCAATGGAATCTGAATAGAATAATGAGAAGTAAATCCAAATCTTATGAACATTTCCCCGCACCCCTCCCTTCGTCATGGGCTAAACTTCACTTTTCGTTTTCTCCATCTCTTTCCTTCCAGAAAGACATGGAGATGGGAAAGGGGCTGCAGTCAGTTCATTACACGTTGTCGTACCTCTTCTTCCCTCCCAGTGGAATGGATCCCCACACTGTTCCCCTACTCCAGCACAGGGTCCCTCCCATGGGAGACAGTCCTCCATGAACAGCTTCAATATACATCCCTCCCAAGGGCTGAAGTTCTTAATGAGCTCATCCAGCATGGTTCCCTTCCACAGGGTGAAGTCCTTCAGGAACAGATCACTCCAGCATGGTTCCCCTGTGGGATCTCATGTCCTACCAGTAAACCAGCAAACATTGGAATGTGGTCTTCTCCCCACTGGGGCCATGAGTGCTCCCCGCAGCTTGCTCCAGTGCAGGCTGTGCACAACATCACATCCTACATTGAGTGTCCCCTTGCTCTGGCCTGGCATCCTCTGTGGGCTGCAGGGCCAGAGCTCCCTATCCATGATCTTCATCACAGGCTGAAGGGAGATGACTGTTTTGGTGCCTGGAACACCTGATCCCACTCCTTCACTGACACTGGTGTCTGCTGGGCTGTTCCTCTCACCTGTTCTCACTCCCCTCTTCTCTGTCGGCAGAGGTTCTGCCTTAACTTTTCCCTGCTTCTTAAATCTATTATCCTGGAGGTACCACCACTGTTGCTGACTGGCTCAGCCTTGGCCAGTGGCAGGTCTGGCTAGTGGTTGTCGCTGGCTCCATTGAACATGGCAGAAACTGTTATCAGCTTCTCACAGTAACCTCCTCTACAGTGTGTGTGTGTGCGCGCACTCATGCATGAATGCCACCCTCCCTTGTGTTAGGCGTTAACAGTCTAATTTCTTCACCTTATTTTTTACATTGACAGTTATACATGGGCAAATGGGCTGCAGTCTCATTTAAGGAATTTGCTTTTCACTGCAATTAGATCTGTTTAATATGTTTTTCAGGGTATAAAAGGCAGTGCAATCATAGATTAAACTTAAATTTACAATAACTTTTTGGGGTCTTAATGCTTTACAATAATTAAAGCACATTTAATGCTTGGTAGTAAGTCTTGAAAAGTTATAGTAAATTGAGAAATTCTATTTTATTAGCTGACATATTTAGCATGAATATTCAAAGTGTTTTGATGTAGATACCATGTTGATAGCTGAGTTTTTTGTAAGAATAAGACAACCTATCAGAGAATGCACACCAACCCTTGTTCACTCCAGTCTTCAGTCAGGTAAAATTTACAGAGGAAGGAGCAGTGTGAATAAAACCCACTAAAATGAAAACAAACCAAGAACACCAAGAACAGGATTTCAGAAGAAATTATTTCAGGAGAAAAATCATGTTTATCAAAAATTTGGATGCCAGATTAAGCTTCATCAAAGACAAGTTAGACAGCAGATAACTGGCAAGAAGATAAAGGATATATATTTGGTTAATAAATTCTATCTCTGAACTCCTAGAGATAACACCTCCACATGTGTATCGTATATTAAATGATTGTATCTATAAAACACACACACACACATGCTCCACCCCACTGTATACTCAGTCTATTAATGTGTCAAAAACACTTGTCACATCATTGTCTAAAATTTGTGGAATTTAAACACCACCATAAATATTTCAAAAGTTCTAATTAATTGTCCTTATGCCAGACAAAATGATAAGCTTCATTTTCTGAAGAAAAATGACTGTTGCACTCCTGCTCTCCTTTTAGTAAATGGCCGTTGTTTTATAATCCTACTTTATTGCTTTCACTCAGGCCCTTTGGGAAAGCTTGAGTGATGAAGCAGGTCTTCCAAAATAATCTAAAGATTGTAAGGTGATGACTTTTCTTAGATCTAAGTCTGGAAGATATTTCAGAGTCTTGGACCTATGCTTAGCTGTTAAGTGTACTGCACTTGTTGATCAGCAGTAACAGCCGCAGACAAAAGCTTGAATCTCTGCCAAAGCAGTACACTGCAACAACTGAGACCTTCTTTCTGTGAGAAATAAAGCAAAATTCAAATTTTTGCAAAGCCCTTCATATGTTTCCCAAATGGTTCCTTTCCCAAAGTATAAAAAATTTATTTATGAAGGCTTGCTTCTTTGCTATCATTTAAGAAACCCATCCATCAGTATCACCCAAAGGCACATGAAATACTATTATTCAAAACACGACAACTTCTTAAATTACTGGAAAAACAAGATAATGCATTTTTTCCAATTACAATGACAAATGCCACTCATCCAGTTTTTCTTTTTTATTCATTTTTATTTTGGGTGGGAATTTGCCATGGTCCTCAGCCAAGCAGCCAAGTCCACTTCTTTTCCTTTGCTGTGGAGACCCCAGCAGCAGAGTGTTCTGTACACAGAAAAAAGCCTGCCTTAAGCCTTCACCTCATTAATTTCCATTTCACACCTTCCTAATGTGCCAGATAGAGCCATGGAATAAAAGAATCACCTGATTTGGAAGGGACTATAATATAATCTAGCTCCTACACCCCTTCCATGGACAGGGACACTTCCCTCTAGACCAGGCTGTGCAAAGCCCAACCTGACCCTGAACACTTCTAGGGATGGGGCACCCACAGCTTCTCTGAGCCACCTACTTCAGTGCCTCATCCACACAATAAAGAATTTCTTCCTAGTATCGAATCTAAACCTACTCTCTTTCAGTTTGAAGCTATTCTCCCTCATCCTGTTGCTAAATGGCCTTGCATATGGAGTCTCCATCTCTTTTGTGGGCTCCCTTCAGATAATCTAATTTCCTAATTCTGCAGAAAAACCTGAGTGGTGCTGAATTAAGGTGGACAAAGCAGAATAGCGCCATGATCTAGGGCAATCCCTAAATGAAAATCTGGGGCATCCCTAAATGAATTGCTTGCAATGTCTAGCATTACATCAAAAGTGCAAAAGCTAATTAATTGCTGCATTACAGAGTAACGGAAGGATTAGATTTATGAGAATATATTGTAGTCACTATAGAAGTTAGCATACATTATTATATTTTCTGAATAAAAGTTGTGTGGAACATTAGTCCATGCAATCTTGTGTGATGTGCAGAGTCTGCACTGCTGGTTTTCACTATAGGCTTATCTGTGTTATGACCCACCCCAGGAGATGAGGGTAACAGGTTATTTTTAATGGATCCCTTGGGGCAGATTAGAATCAAACAACACTGAAACCCCATCAGATATATATATCTATATATCTATATATGTATCTCTATATCTATCTGTCTATATATATATGTATATGTAGGTGTAAATATATATATGTAAGTTCTATTTAGAATAATTTAGTTGTAATGGAAAGGAGGTTAATATTGGCTATTGTTATTTGTAGTAGTATAAACATATAAAAGCATAAAAGCAACACTTAAAATGTGTACGGGAAAGGAAGAAAGGAAGGAAGGAAGGAAGGAAAGGAAGGAANATCCAGTGACAGATTTGATTATCGCAGTTTCCAAGTCCACTGGTCACAGTCTTGGTCTGTCAGGAGTGGGAGAAGCCCACAAAACACAGTGTTCAGTGGGTTAATATACCTTTACGTGGGTTGTGGGAATGCCCAGGTACTGCACTTTGAGTGGGTGGGAGTTTTACACCATCTGATGGGACACTGTGGATAATGCTTAGTTCCCTGGTGGAAGGCCCCAAAAATGAGTCTGGGGACACTCTGGGGGTCTTTGGTGGTTTATGAAACCTAAAACAAGACAGCTGCCTCTCATATCACTGTAGTTGAACCAGTTTTGCCCCACCAGAAGGGATGGACATCCTCAGGCCTATGTGTGAATGTCCCAATATCTCCTTGAGAAGCTTTACACTTGAGCCACTTGTGTACGGGGGACATTGGCGCGATAAAAAGTATTACTGTACCTCAGCATAGTCAGCTTCTTTTTCACCTTCTCCCTTATCTGGAACAAAACCCAGCTTGTGTCCTCCTGTGGTGGGTGTCTGATGCAGATCAGAGCTTTCACCACCACACAAAAACTCTCCTCCTACCCTTCTTTTGGGAACAGGAAGTGCAAAGCTGGCCTCAGCAAAGCACTCACTGCTTTTGCACATTGCCAATTATTTGAGTCATTTAACCATTAATGTTTCAGTTTCTCACAATCTGTAGTGTTAATTAACTTCAGACCTGCTTCTCTCATTTGGACTCTGCAGTTTTTCATGTGGTGAAACTTCAAATCCTGCTTCTACATCAGTTTTGGCCCATGGGCTTCTCCTGGCTTTCCTAGGTCATTCAGTTTACAGAAAAATACATTCATATGCTTCTCTTCCTCCAAGGACGCATTGGTAGTTACATTTTAATTCACATGGGTAATTAATATCTTTAAACAGCAGAGTGTGGACCACTCATTTTCTCTTATATTTTTGTAGTATGGCAATATTCAAATGGCATCGAAATAATTTTGAGATTGCTCCAAAGAGGGAGCTTTACAAGAACTGACACTTAGTTACCTGAGAATTGGTTTATGTATCACTTATTTCTAAGGGACAAAACCCTTTCTCTTTTGTGAGAGTCTCCATAAATAAGGACTTTTTTCATGCAGAAACCGAGTCTTATGGATGTCCACAAAATCACACATGATATCTTCTTTCTGCTAACTCCTGTCTGCTACAGTGGATTCTAATTTCTGATTGTCCACATAATTATCTATTTCACAGGGAACACATGAAACACAATAAAATCCTTTAGTAAGAAAAGCAAGTCCATACAGAGACATTTTATTCTAAAGAAGAAATGCAATAGTTGAAAGTAGGACTGGAAATGTTCAAAACCTATGTAAATCAAAAGCATCAGTTGGCATGTAACAGCACCTTAAGCAGTTTTTATTTGTAGAGCAGGAATCCTGAAACTGAACTGCTCCATTAGGATCATAAAACAACCTGGCAGTGTGAAAAATCTGGGTCTGGAGACCATGATAAGGACAGATGGTGAATGCAAAGATATTATCTTGAGTCCTATGATGAACAAGTTGTTTTTCATTTGTTTGCTCGCTTGCTTGGGTTTTTTTTTTTTTGTCATGTTTTGTTTTTGTGTTGTATAACTTAGCCAGATGGCTCAAACCATCAAATAATTTTTTATTCTGGTGTGAAATCTTTATCTTAATTTACCTTGTGAGGACTGTCTTGCACCGCAATAAGATACTATTATCTGACTGCCCCATCTAAGTGGTGGGACTGGGTAGGAGCGATCTCAGGAGATGTCTGGCCAATGTATGTAAATACCTGAAGAAATGATGTGAAGAAAACAGAGGCAGGCTTCTTCCTGAGGCAGTGTGCAACTTCAGAAGAAGAGGCAATGGGAACAGACTGAAACACAGGGGGTTTCCTCTCCAGGAAACCAGGAAACCTTTTGAACTTGGAAGCTAATGGAGCACTGGCACAGGTTGCTCAGAGTGGTAGTGGACTCTCCATCTTTTGACATATTCAAAAGTCTGGGCAGTTTCTTTGAGTGTTTGGATGTGAGGATTGTACAAGGTAAACTTCAGTGATTGTTTCCAACCTCAAGTATTCAATGATCCTCTGTAATGGAAAGAGAATTAACCCTGGGGTCACTGGGGGCTCAGAAGAGTAATACCGCAAGTCAGAGCATCATATCAGAGAATCATATCAGAAAGAAAGCGCACTGATAAATCTTTCTTATATGTTTTGGTGGTCTTGTTTTTTTTTGGTGTTTTTTTTGGGGGGGTGGGGGTGGCTTTTTTTTGGGTTTTTTTTAGCCCTTTCCTTCAGTTTGGGCATCTTTTGCCAGTCTGTACAGAGATCACAAATGGAATAGTTCAGTCCATTTTCATTTCAGAGCTCTAGTCAGTTTTGGGTTTGGTCATCCCCCCTGCTGTAGAAATGCTTATGTGTTTTTATCAGCTTTATGATTTGCATGCCCCAGCTTATGTTTAGAAAATGGGACGTCCAGTTTAAAATCTAGGGTGAAAAAGAGGACAGTCTTGAAATGACTTCTTTATGTTTGTCAGATCCCTATTAACTGTGAGCTAAGAATGGCAAATCTTTCCTTTATTAACTAGTGGCAATGATTATTATGTAGTTCATATGCATTTTTGATTTCTACAGCTTATCTCATTTATTAATGTCAAGAAAAAATAGTGTGCCAGTAGTATTCCTGGAGCTCTGAGAGCTGCCAATCTTTCAGATACTTCCTACTTAGATTCTACTACTTGCAGAATCTTCACAAATACTTCCAGAAGTTGATAAATTATTTTTTTTCTTTCTTATACTGACAAGATGCTGAGGTGAATGATAAGTTTAAGAAGCCTGGATGCAATTAAAAATTTCTCTCAGCCTTACTGTTTGAGAAACCCCAGCTTGTTTGGTTGGCTTTAGTTTAATTTCCACTGTCTAAGTATTCCTTTCCTAGTCCAATAAGTTCATTGACTGATTTCACTAAAATGGGACAAAGATAAGCACATAACAAAGACAACCAAGTTTTTATGTGAAACTAGGAGGCAAAACTGTGGGGAATGAACTAAGCCACTTCAAAAGTAGGAAAAGCTTAAACTGTGACTTCACACAGTTTAAGAACAGGAAAAATATCCAAACACAGCTAATGCTTCAGTCAGAGCCAGAAATGGAATAAGAGACATTAGCCTATAGATGAAATGTTTATGGATGTTTTCATCCCCACAGAATTATTTGTAGAGTACAAGACTAAGTCAAAATCCATCATTTTTTCATTTAAAAAAAAATCAAACCAAAACCAAACAAAAACTAAACAAAAAACTGATCTGCCTCAAACTCTCCCTTGCAAAAAAAGGCCCAAGCAAAGAAACCCCTCCCCCACAAAAAAAAAACCCCAAAGCAGAAAACTAAACGTACCAACAATCTGACTCTTTTACTTTGGGAGATTTTAAATATTTTTTTGTGTTTTGCATAGAAATTTGGATTTTGGCTGTCAGATAGAGCAAGTTCACAGAAATTATTGCAAAACATTTAATGAAGGAATGTATGAAATAGTAGGATGAGAGCGAGCAGCAGCTGACCTGGGAGATCAGAAGGCTGGAGAAAGAGGGGCTGATGGGGTAGGAAACTTTTGACAGGAATCTAGGCAGGAAATCTGCTGCTTATAACTGAAGGAACAAGAGAGAGAAGGCTGAAGGAAACCTGGATCAAACAGAACTTGAATACAGGCAAAACAGCTGTGGAGCTGTACCACTGCTTCTTTCTATTTTGAGTTTTCAGGTGTTTTATTTGTTCCCTTTCCTAATATTTTAAATGTTAGGTTTGGGGTTCCAGAAGGCAAAGACTAATGGAAAACTAATTGAATGTATGTATACAAATTGCTATGGTTCATCCTATATACAAAAATAGTAGATTCATAAACCAAGATTTTGACTAGCACCTGGCTGCCAGAATAAAGTAAAATAGATACTGTCACATGTGCTGTTTCAGGGACAAAAGCTTTTCAGGGACACTCTAATACAGTGTATGTTTATGTACTGAATTAAAATATATTTTTATTCTCTTTCCTTATCTTTCTTAAAAATAATAATATTAAAATGATTTTTTAATTTGAAAGACGCTTTCCTTCAAAGGGCTTTAAAAGCTTCTTTAGAATAATATTGTGCCAAACTGAATGTGTATGCCCCCAAATTAAACAATTTGTGTGCCTAAATCAGAATGTATGAACATGGACTGCAGATGATGCAGTGTCACTTGATTCAAGCTTAATTTTTGCATTAAGTTTTGGAATTTTGATGTTTTGGAATGAATTCCACATAATACATATGTATTGCCATGGCCTTAATTTTTTAGAGTTGGAGATAAACTTATTTTAACATTGCGTCACTTGTGGAACATCACTCATAACACAGAGTTATTCACACATCCTACATGGCACTGGCAGGACAATTTCCTCTGAACTCCTCAAGCACCACATCTAGTGAAGGCCTCAACAGAAAAGGCCTGAGTGCAAGTCAACCATGATGTCTCTTGGGGTTTTTTGCCCATAAGTTAATTCTTTGTATAGACACTGTTGAAGCCAACAGGAATGAAGGACTGAGATATTTTTGCTCCTTATCAGTCCTGGTGAACTGCAGCAGATTATTGGCTTTTGTTGTAACTTTGGATTTCTGTGCTATTGTGGAAAAATTATGTTAAAATCATGAGGGTTTTTAAAAAAATTTACTACTCCTTTGTCAACTTTGTTCTGCTATTTTTTATGTTATATCCCTCAGATAATAAATGTTAATGCTGTTTAAACCATGATAAGAAAATCAATCCATGAGTTACTTTTTCATCTGTTGTTTTGCAGTACCTATTCAAGAAATTAAAACTTGTCCCAGGACTTTACTTTCTGGTGTGATTAACTACAGTGATTAATGATAACCAGGTCATTCAAGGGAAAAATCTGCAAGTGATGTTATTTATGTGTCTGGAAATATTTGGCATACCATTTGACCACAAGCGTGTTACATTACAGGCACCATTTTTATATATAAAATCAAATTATGTCACTAGTGTGTTACAATTTTTTTTTCTCTCCTGAAGAACTTGCTAATATTTTCCCTGAAGCAAGTTTGATGAGGCGCTTTGGTCAATCTGACTAAGAGAGGTGTCCCTGCTCATGGAAGGGGAGTTTCAGATAGATGACCCTTAAAGTCTCTACAAAACCAAACCAATCCAAACCAAGCTAAACCAAACCCAACCAAGCCATTCTATGATGCTGCGACTCTCTATTTCTGTGCTACTGAATATTATTTAAAATTAATTCAACAAGTTTTGAAAATGCACTTAGGTGAATTCTGACCCTTGAAAACTTAATGTATGTTCTGCTCATGGTGCTGATGGTCATGCCATGCTGGTCTGAACGTTTCTCTGGTGTTATGACTGGCTGGTAATCCTTTTCACCTCTGAGCCTTTCCCTAAAATGAGGAACTTCGCATGCCACTGTGATAAAACAGTGAATGTGTGAATGCTTTTTTATCAGACAGTATGATCTTTGAGATGACTCAGGGAACTCATGATTTGGTAAGGAGATTTACCCTTTACCCCACCTAACCCTTTCTTAAGAAGCAGAAAATGTAATAGCAAATATCTTTCTACTAAAGGACAACATTAATAAGAATTTTGCATAAATTTCCTTTGACATTTTTCTGTCCAGATACTTAAACCCCATAATTTTACAGAGGCAGAATGATCCCTGAGAAGAAAGTGAAGTCTATAATATTCTTGAAACCTATTAAGCATTTAGCAGTGAGAATATTTTATTTTGACATTTATGTGCAGCATTGCAACAAAGAGAAAATAATAGGTAGGTGCTCATTCCCATTTATGGGGAGCATGTCCTCTTATGGAAATATTGCTTTTACAGATGAGGAATTTATCTGTACTTTAAGAGTTTTTCTTCCTGTGGAAGTGTACAGCAGAATATGGAATATAACAGAAAATTGAATTTCTTCTCAGTGGTAGCAAGATAAAAACTTCGGCGTCCTTTGAGTGAAAGAATTTATGTCCTTTCCCTGAGTACTGCAGTGCTGATGGCTTGGAACTGGTCTTGGTGCCATGACTCCATATTAATCAACCCTGTGATTCCTGTCTTGTTTAATCAAGTATTTAATGTACAGTTTTTTGAGCCCTACTACCTTTCCACATCTTGAATCAATCAAAAGCTGACTGGCTCTTATGTTAAGCAAATTAAATTCCAGTTTCACACAGCCCTTACTAGATTATTCTGCCATAGAAAAAAAATTATCATTTACAGAATTTGATTGAAAACACATAGTTGTGTAGCTCTAATAGCTAAAATTTATGCACTGCATAAACTAATCTCCAGGTAGTGTTTCATACATTCAAGTAGCACTTCCTTAATAAAATCATATAGAATTTTTCAACATTTTTTGCCTATTATTAAAAAGTGTGTTTTAAAATATGCTCTGTACATTTTAGTCATGGCTAAATGGCAGTTGATATGGTCAAGTGAGGATTTTAGTCTTTAATTTTTTCACTTAATTTCATTGTAATTATTCTTTCTTCCTTTTACTCTGTAGGCAAAAATCTTAATACTCTGGAGAAATAAATTATGGAAAATAGTATGATTTGAATTTATTCAGGCTGTTATCTAATATACAACATGTTCTTTAAAATATGTTTTCACTGTATCTATTAATCAAAGTGTAATTGTTTAAATGCGGATTTTTTAACACTATTGCAACTGGTAGAGTAGCTGGAATAAACTCCCTGAGACAGTCCTTCTAGAATTAAAATATATATTTTTAATTTAATCTTTTGGTACCTTGGAAATATTTTTCTGAGACAAATATTTGAAAATATAAACTCAGATTACTTTTTTTTTTTAATAGGAATCTTTTAGACTAGAGTGAAGCTAAAAAAGAAATACAGAAAATAAATGTAAGTTTTTTATTTTGTGATTGCAAATGGTTCTGAAAAACCATAGCAAAGGAGTAATGGGAAAAACATGCACTTATGGTATAAGTCTTTAGGTGAGCTTCACAGAAGATTAATAGAAAGATGTTTTTAACTCATTTGTAGTTTTACTGTTCTATCAAAGTTGTTCTGTTCCCATACTCGAAGGATCTCATGAAAAAGCAATTCTTCAAGGTGGCTTTGAGCCCAGAATAATGTCTTGAGCCTTCATGAAGCTAAAGGAATTACTATCTATGTAAAAGACACTGTTAGTTTAATTTAAATATATTATTGTTGTTTAGTTAAATTTAAATATATTATTTGTGTTAATTTAAATAGATTATTTATGTAGCATGAGTTTAATTAATTAAGTCATTGGCTTTCAGTCAATACATGTTTAAACTGTCTGCTCACTCCCCAAAGACCTATGAATTGTCTAAGAATTTACTCTTTCAGAGAGGTAAGCAGATAAACAAACTTTTTTATTCTTCTGTTCCCAGTTAGTGGTCCTTCCCCTCTGTCTAAAATGATTTTATCAGTACCTGAATATTGTTGGGTTTCTTAATATATATATATATATTTTTCAGATGTAGTAACAGTGGGTACTGAAAAATCCATTAGAAAGTCAACTTTAATTTAACAGGCTAGTTCTGTTCTAATCTGTCTCCAGCCCTTACTTTTAATAAAGGCATTTTTTAAAATCACTCCCTGATTTCCTGTGGAAACTTTTCACTGCTTTCCTCATAGTCTGGTGGTGTTTTTTAGTGTAAGGCTGTTAGAAAAGGAGTTTGAAAGAGAATTTTACTACTTGAAACAGACTGGGAACCAATACCTAGCCCTGGAGGGCCTATGAGGATTGTTTGTGGAATAGTCTGTACTGGGTTTTATTAGCTTACTTTAAACCGTGTTCCACCTGTGGGCAAGTTTAGTGAAATAATGACTACCAAAATATGCTGTACATTTTTTTCCCCTTTCTTTTCATTCCACAAGATGGACTGAGGAGGTGGCAATGGAATTCCTTTTCTCTCTCCAGAGACCTTCAACACCCTTACAACATCTCCTTGAATTTTTTGCAACATTGTTGATACATCTGGGCATAAAACATGATGGTGGTTCAGCATAATAAGAATGCTTCCAGACACGATATTTTAAGTCCAGAATCTAATTTGAACCTCTGCCATGAGAGCTTACCTTGAATTTCTCTGTTTCTTCCCATAGTATGGCTTTGTTTCAATTCTCTTCCAAGTAATGAGCAGGAATATCTTTGCTGATTTTGGAAAAGTCCTTGAAGACAGGCACCTGATTGTGCTTCTGCATTAGAGATCCAAAGAGGTGCATTTAAAATTGTGAGTGGCAAACTTAATACAAATTAATTTGCAATATATTTGCTGAGAAAAAAAAATAAATCAAATAACAGCTTTCTTTATGATATGTAATTCTGATGACTCACACTCTGTCTCTTTTAGTGCACCCCCTCACTCACCCATTTCTCTATGAGCTGTCTAGTGGTTCTGGCTGAAAGGCTCTGGTGTTCCTTCCTATCAGTGTGGTAGGAGGGATGGGCCCTTAGCAGGGTGCAGAGCCCTAGACCATCTCTGTGTAAAGATAACAACGCCAGTGAAATTCTTTAGATTTCTTTAGCATTGTAGACTACATTTCATTTGACCTGAAGTTCTTTCTTGAGTGTCTTCATCAGCTATATTGTGTGTGACATTTCACAAAGTGCCTTTTCTCCTTCAGATACAGCACACTGAAATACGTAGTAGAGAGATGGAAAATGACGAGATCCGAATGCTCAGCTAAGTGTTTGCCTAATACTTGCTCCTGCAAAAAGCAAACTGGAATAGAGCCTAAAATTTTGTAAATTTGCACTAGTTTAAATTTCAGTATGAAGAATAAATAGGTATGTATGACTCATCAGTAGTGACTGCAGTGTGGACTCCAACAAATAAGAAACAAAGGACTTTTGTCTTGAAAAAAGAATTGTTAATAAGTAAATCAGAATGGGTTTATTAGTGGTTCTTTCAGCCTTATTTTTATGGTAATTGCATAATTTTCTATTTTCAACTTGAATTCTAAAAGATATTGGATTGATCACAATTTGGCTCTGAAATTCATCTTAATAAATGAAAATACATAGTTTTTCTGTTCTCAGTTGAGATAATTTCAGCAATCCTATTGATCAGTTTCCTTGACACATGAATAATGACAGGGCAATGAGATGAACACTAGAAGTTCGGAAACCCAGCTTTTCATTTTAATAATTTTAAGTGTTCAGAAATTACATGATATATGTGTTTGCTTTAACCTTTTAGATTTTGGTGATTGATATTACAATATCAGTACACTGATGGTAAAGGAATGGCTTTACTTTTTATGTTCTTCTTGACAGCTACAGCTCAGGAAAAGTACTTAAATTTCTCTCAAGCTCTTAAACAATATTCAAGTCCTTTCTAGTGGCATGTCTCCTTTTCAGTCTCTTTCAAGCTTTTTCAGTTCAACAGAACAAAGTTTTTGGCTGATGCCTAAGGTAATGCCTTAAAGAAACTGATAAAATACTCTAAGTGGTACTGTACACTTGTTTAAGTATCCCCCAGTGCACTAGGTACTAACAGCATTGCTTGAATGGTAGCTCATACATATCACTTCCATACTACCAGTAAGTCAATTAAGTCATATGTCAACACATATTACCAGTACAGAGCATCCAACTCATATTCTCAACTTTGTAGTGGTTAAGCTACCCCACTTTACAGGTATCACCCTATTCTTGTCCCAGCTTGAGAAGGTTTCAACCCAATCAATTGTGTAACCTAGGGCCAGAGCGTTAACTAATTAACAAAAGGAATTTTTCTATGTCAAAGTCATGGCTATGGTATTTTCCTGTTTTCCTGGTGTTACCTGGGAATGTTGTAAGTCAACTGTTCCTGTTATGGAGGCCAGCTTCCCTTGTATTTGTGGTGTTTCCTTTACCAGAAATTTTGAAATGGTCAAAGGTGCTGCTCAGCTGTCCTGATATGAATATGAAACTTCTCAAGCAGATTTCTGTACTGCATTGAATATTGTTCAGTCATTGACATTTGTGTAAATGGAGCACAAAGCATTCCCAAATTGGAAAGATCGTTTCACATAAATTTTTCATAGATATAATAAGGTACCTAGTGGGCAAGAGTTTGGCTGCTAAAAGCTGGCTTGTGTTTGCTTTCAAGGCTGTGTTTAACTCCACCACTTACTGTAAAACGTGACTTTCACTCTCCTTAAAGCTGATGTGGAAATGCTTGCATTACTAATGTATGACCTTGTGCTTTGGAGATTCAAATAATTAGTGAGAGCAGCCTGCTCATCCATGACAGACAAAAACTCACCTTGACAAGAACAGGGGGATTCCTTCTGTCTGTGCTGAGCATTTGATGCCAGAGGTCAGGCTGACCCCTGGTTATCACATCTCTGTCTGCTGGATGTTCAGACATTAAGTCAGTGCAAAGCCAATTGACCTGTTGAAGCTTGGAGGAAGGCGTTGTGGACAGATGGGATTTGAAGCACAGCAAGCATGTATGTAGGTGTTTAGTTTTCAGAGACCGTAGCAGAAGCTGCAAGCCTTTCAGTTGTGAAAAGAAGGACAAAAAATAACACAGTTTTATAGATTTTAACTATGAGAACTGAAATTGGGATGTTATTAATTGATTGTAAGTAAAAAAAGCTTTCAGTGTCTTACTTTCTCAAAGTTTCTGTATAGGGTTCTGCCTCTCGCTGTCACTGTGCATTTCTGAGGGAAGGAAGGCATTAAGATAAATCTTTAGGAAACTAAATCCATAGCACCTTTCTGCTGTAGTCTACAGCCATTAAAAAGAGACAGATTCCCAAGTTTTTTTTAATGATTTTGGCACTGCAAATCTAGTTAATTAAATACAGATTTGTAAAACCAAGCACAAAGACTCTGTGAACTGCGGTGTCAATTACGGGATGAAAAGTCTTTGCATTTAAATAAAGACTGTGAGTTTCACCTTAACCTGTCTGTGACAGGAAAAAGAGAAACACAAAAAATAACCCCAAAACTCTTGTTAATGAAAGACACTGTAGTAGTTTGATAATGTATTTGAAATGTCCAGGGATTCCTACATCTCTAATATTCATATAATTTCCTTCTTTGGAAAATGCTGATATTTGCTGCCATAATTCATTCCATGTCTCTGCTTGAATATTTGATATTTGTCCCTCATTGTGATATACATATAAAATGAAGTTTTTCTGTCCTGAGACAGGACTCATTGCAGAGGAAAGGTGATAGCTACAACAGTGAAAGATAGTTTCCCTTGCTAATTATTTCTTTCTCAAGGAAGGCAGGCTTTACCTAAACATTGAAAATGTCTTCTTTGCCATTAAGCAACATAAAGGTCCACATTTCACTCCTTTGAGTGTCCTGTGATGCATTTTAATATTAAAAAAAGTCCATATTCTAATTCTGAGAGCAACATGTGTAATATATATTTTCTGTTTTTTTCCTCTCCTTTTATTTTTTTAAATTTAACCCCGAGAAAGTGCACTAGTTGCAGAGGTTTTTCTGAAGAAACTATAAGAATCAGTTATTTCAAAGAGGTCGATTTCTTCCACCATATTCATTGGAAAGTGACAGTACAATCTAACTGTAATTTAAAATATACAGGATATAAACACCTGGTCTGTTTAGAAGGATGATGGTTAAAAAACATTTACCATATATGGAAAAATATGTTGATGCAAGACAAGGGAGACATCATTAAATAACTGTATTTTCAGCTGTCCACGGAAAAAAAAAATGAAAAGCTTACCAGAAACCTGAAAGCACAAAGGAAATACACAGTAACAAATGGTGGTCCAGGTATTTGTTCACATTTATGTCAGGACCACAAGCTCTTTGCAGAAATGTTAATAACTCACCAGACACTAGCTCACATGGATATATTTTCATAAGTGTTAGAGTCTTGACAAGGAGTTTTTAGCAACATCTCAGAAGTTGCTTCTGACTTA
Organism: Hylia prasina; assembly: GCA_013397195.1. NCBI lineage: Eukaryota > Metazoa > Chordata > Aves > Passeriformes > Sylviidae > Hylia > Hylia prasina. Next base: position 119,545 of record VYXD01002843.1, read on the forward strand.
AATTATGGGAAGATGAATTAATCGCTAATTATTGTGGGTTCTTGGGATATATGCTACAAAAAATAAGGATCTCTGAAGTTTACATCTAAAATGGACATTGCATATGTATTCATTTTACCTGCATTAGAAGATTTTTTTTTCCACTTTTCACTTTTCCTGGGCATTAATAACTTCTGCGGTCCTGGACACACAGGACAAACCTGTTTTAGAGTATTTTTTCTCTAAAAATATGGCCTAGATTAGAAGAAAAAGTAAGTGAAAACATTTTATAGGCTTCTCTTCTCAAAAAAATAAACAATCCTGTCCTCACCAAAAAACCAACCAATTAAACAAACAAACAAAGCTACAGATATCTTAGTTTGATACTTCACATTTTTTAAGCTCTCAAGAAATTTCAATCAAGGAATCATATAAAAATGTATTTTATGTTGATATAAAAAAAATGAAAACTTCATCTAGCCTTGGACATAGTGTTTTTCTTTTGCCTTTTGGTCATGGGAAATTAGGATTTTCTAGTGTAACTCAGGGCAAGTCAGGCAGCTGCTGCCCCTACCTAGTTCCATTAAACAACATGGTAAGATTCAGCCTACCTTACTCTGACATGAAACATCTTCTCTCAACCTAATTTACATGTCATTTCAATCACTATTGTATTTCTAATTCCTAAGCAACCAAGACATATATTTGGTTTTTTTTCACCCCTTCTGGCATCAAAGCATCACAGAGAGCTACTCGCTCTCTGCCACCAGCAGGACTGGGGAAAGAATCAGATGGGTAAAAGCTGGAAAACTCATGGGTTGAGATAAAGACAGTGCATTAGGGAATCCAAAAGCCTCACAAGCAATAAACCCCAAATAATTAATTCACTATTTCCCATGGACAGGCAGGTGTTTCACAACTTCAGGACAGCACAGTGCCCTCACACCTCAATCTGACCTGGAGACACAAACACCATCATTAGAAACGTCTCCTCCTTCCTCCTTCTTTGCCCCAGCTTCACATACTGAGCAGGATGTCACATGGTCTGGAATATCCCTTTGGCCTGTTTGGGTAAGCTGTCCTGGCTTTGTCTCCTCCCGTCCTTTTAGGCATGCACAACTTACCAGCTTGTCAGTACAAAAAGCAGAAAAGGCCTTGGATCTGTGTAAGCCCTGCTAAGCAATAACTATAAAGAAACATCACTAAAGATCAACTCTGTGTTCAGCAGAAACCCAAACTCATCCCCATACCCATCACTGTGTAGAAATTTAACTCTATCCCACCAAAACCACTACAGCATGCTATGTAGTAGGATGGTTCCTCAAGTCCTGACTATGAAGACAAGCTAGGACGTGAGGATAGTAAAGAGGTTTTATGGATAGAAAAGAGGACTGGACATTAACACAAGTCATGAATACTTTAGCTGCAGAGATCATAATGGAAATCTACATCTGGATCCGTTCTGTAGATGCACATTATTATTGACCCTGATGAGTCACAGCTGTATTCAATAAAGGTGTGATAAAAGGGGTGGGGTTGGCTGGTCAGGGGAGGACCTCAAGGAAGAGGCATGATCCTGAAGAAGGAGATCCTGAAGGAAAGATCCAGAAGGACTGGGCAAAAGAGGAGAGAAAATCACTGCTGTCAGTCTGGGTCTGCTGTTAGAGCCTGTTGTTGGAACCTCCAACCATAGTCTAGCAGGAAAGAATCAGCAGTCAGAGGCTGCAAGGGAAACCTACAGTAGGAGTTTGCTGCAGCCAGAATCAGTAAATAGTTGGAGTCAGGATGGCTGAGCTGTAAAGAGGAATAAACTAGGACCCTTTTTTATGCTGTGATAAACAAGAAGTCTGTGCCTTAGCTCATTTCTACCCTCTGACAAGAGGGCTCCTGCAACATTCCTTCTCTCAGTTTAGGGTCATTTCCTCTTGTCCTCTCATTGTAGAGGAAACTCTGCAGACTACTCTTACTCTGATAATCCAGGTAACAGATGAAAGTCTTGTACACTTGACAGTATGGACCAGATATCAAAAACAATTAGACTTTGGGCCCCTTTGTTCCTGATCCCTCCTCCCAAGAAACATCAAAACCAAAAGTTCTTTTATTATAACATTTTTAAGGTTTTTTAATGTTTATATTACCTGAAAGTCAGTCCAGGCTTTTGTAGGAAGAGCATGGCTACCACTTCCTTTATGAAATGCTTTTCTATGTTGTCAGCCGTATCTAAATAAAGGTAAAGAAGGGATACCTGCCTCATTTAGTTCACATTTCCTCTTAGGGAATTTCTGAAATCTGCACGATAAATGTATGTGATCTGCACAAGATTCCTTCTCTTCCTTTGTAAAGAATGAAATTGTTTTAGTAAGTGTGTAGGGAACAATATGAAAATCTAATAAGAGTACAAATTTATATGGAATAAGCTAAATTATTGATGACTTAAATTCATCAATCCCACCTAGAAACAACTGACACAACCATTTAATTTGTTTGTAAACCACAATGTTTGCAGATAACCATCCTCTTTTGTTTTGGACTGATTATTCTTGGGATACTTTCATTATATTTTTGAATATAGCTTACAAATTTTTGAACCTATGTGTTCCCGAGAAATCTGCATTATATTCAAAAGAGAAAATGGAATTAAAATTTTAGTTTTGTTTTCTTTTATTTTCAAGAAACTCTCTGACATAATGAAACTAACAAAAAAATAACAAAATTAACAAGAAATGGTCATGACCCAAATGGCAACTGTGAAGGAGAGATAAACTGGATGGTTTTTGTCTCTGAAATGAAAAATTATTTCAGCGAATACTGATTTTTTGAGTCTGAACAAAATTAAATCCAGTGAAATAAATTTGCTAAGAAAAACCACACTTCACAACTTTTAATTTTCTTTCTTGTTGCTGGAAAAGTTTAAAGAGTTTCTCAAGTGACAAAGCTCAGAATTTCAATATAGTGAGTTTATTTAAGTTTTAAGATATTGATTGGATTTGTAGCCGCTAGCATTTGTGGATGTAAAGCTACAACATCAGTGTCTTGGGTCACAATGTGTAACCAAAAGCGTGTATTCTATTTTCCATCTGTTGAAACTGGTTGAGGAGGTGTTTTCTTTATCTCTCCTATCACCCATTCCTCATAACTCCAGGGGGGAGGAGGAAGGTGTCTTCTGTTAATGGGCCAGCTGTTAAAACCAAGTGGAGCAATGTTCCCTAGCTCTTCCACAAGCCATCCTCCCTCCAGGGGATATCTTCTGTTAATGGGCCATTAAGGGTCACCACACGACTGAAGACATTACATCCTCCCATTGTGAGATGCTCCACCCAGTGGGGGGAGCCAGGCATTCCTACCTAGATAAAACTGAGACTCAGGAACACCGGGACAGCCTGTTTTCTATGGGATTTCCCAAAGGAAGACTGGACTCTTCTTGCCACCACTGGACCCTTCTATAGTATAATCTCTACTCCAACAGAACCACATATGCCACTCTGGGACTTATTTGGACTGCTCCCAACACCCTGACCAACAGGGTATCAGTTTGTATTCTTACTCTGTCAGTGTTTCTAGGATTTTTTTAGTTTGTTTGTTTGGTTGTTTTTTTGTATTACTACATTTGTATTTTTAATATTCCTAGTAAAGAAGTGTTATTCTTATTCCCATATCTTTGTCTGAAAGCCCCTAATTGCAACACTATAATAATTTGGATGGAGGGGGTTTACATTCTCCATTCCAAGGGAAGCTCCAGCTTTCCCTAGCAGACACCTGTCTTCCTAAACCAAGACAATCAGGTAAGAAACTTTAGGTCTCCATCCATGTTGTTTAGAAGTTTGTGAACAGTAGGGGAGTTACCTAGAGGAGAATTGCAGTTTGACATAGTGCTGAGGTGAACTCTTTTCTTAATTTTGCTATAAAAATGATATATCAATAAATAAAACAAAAGAACCTTATTTTTTCTCTCAGTTAAATTATTAGCTGTTTCCTACAGACAATGACTTCTTAAGTTATGTAGTTTAAGTTGTTGCAGCTCATCTGAATGAGGTATGGTCTTTTCTGTCAGCTGAGAATCTGTTGCTATAGAGGAAAAAAAGGATCCAAGATTTGTTAAAAAATATTCTAACCTCAGCTACAACAATATTTTTGCTTGCAGATAAAAAAAAAAGGCATCAGAAATGTATTAATAATCAAATTTTATTGCTGTTGACAGCTCTTAGCAAAAGATCTTTTACAGGTATTATTGAAAAGGATTGCCTTACTGTACAGGAAAAGACTTGTAAATGTAGTTCCTGAGTTTTAAGGTGTCACAATGAAATTTTCAGGATAATGTGGTGAGAGAGTGGTCATGAACCTCATTCATCATGGCAACAGTTTTTACTGTACTGTCCATGCACAGTGGTATAAATATATTCCCATAACTTGCCATGAAGTACAAAATGATATCTTCCTCTCATATTCAGCAGGAAAGATATCTCAGAGGGAGCTAGGTCTCTGAAGGCTCAGCAGTCCCAATCACAGGCTTTGCTTAGACTATAAAGGTTTCAGCTTCTGGTAATAAGTCCTGTCTTACATCAACCTGAAGGTTCCTGAGTCATCTCACTTTCTTTGGATCAGAGCGAATCCTGCACAGAACATGGGGTTTGCACTTTGAGGCTATGTGAATCACAACCTTCTGCCCCAGGCCCTCCCTTACGCTCATGCCAAGTGCTCAATTTCACCTTTCCCTCTTTATAAATTAAATTAGAAAGCTGCTGAGGCGTTCCATGCCTCAGCAGGCTTTTATCCCTTCCATTTCTGTTATGCAGGGTCTGGGTACTGTATACACTTCCCAAATTTCTGCTGGGCAGTTTGCAAACCCAGATTTGCATTAGGCTGACTTCCAGCTTCAGCAAAAAAACCCTCTGCAGTATCTCTGTCATCCTGCAGATATTAATTTAACACCTTGTAAATGCACTAACACTAATGCTTACCAAAGCTGGTAGAGTGATCTTTGAATGCTTCATGAAGTTGCGACATCCTGCTTTGACTCAGAATAAGCATTTTACCAAAGTTGTAACTGCTCCTGGAGAAGGTTGAAGCAGAATAATGAAGCATGGACAGTATTAGTGTTTTTGAGGCCTTTTCTGGATCCTCACTACACAAGGCAAAGTACTTCATATCTAAAATTCTTTAGCAATCAGCAGCTCTGTTTCTCTGCTATATCTATGTTGAATAAGGATGAGTTGACTTCTGTTCACCCTCTGTTGGCTTGAAAATACTATAAATATGCTATAAATCCCAGTGTTATGAGTACCATCCTGTAGACAATGTGATTTAACAGCTCCGTCTAAAATCAGAACAGTTGGTATGCTGAGAGCAAACCTGGATATGGCAGCATTTAAAAACATGTTCCTAAAAATATATCTATAAAGGTGTTCAGTATTAACATTTGAAATTACAGAAGTTAATAACACAAATGCTCACATAATCCCTGAAATTAATTTTTCATAGCTCTTCTGTCTCTTATCATGTGTGTCAAGTTTTCTGATGGGTCGGGTTTTCCCCTCAATCCTGGACTTTCCTGAGTCACGCAAATAAAAAGTACTCTTTTTTTGAAGAGTTATATTAGTAAAATGCTAGAAGGATTAACACTTTGTGCTTTAAAAGACAGTGTGATGTGAAAGATCATCCTTGAATTCTCTTGCTTTTAAAGTCTATTTAATACATTCAAAATTTAGTTGCAAATAATATTTCATGGGACTAATGTTATAAGAGACTCATTCTGGTGTCTCAGTCTTCAAATGGGAAAGTTAACATTAATATTAAAATCACTGTATGTATACAGTGCCTACATAGTCACTCAGCAGTCAGTAGAGACTGAGAAGGGTTTGGTGGTAGTTGAGTGAATTAGTTACCTGGCTGGTTAATTGAGTCCTTGATGGTTTTACCAGGGACTTTTCATTGCTGACCTATACTCTCCTACTGATGCTTCAGTGTGGCAGACTCCCATAATGCTTTAACTGCTAGTCCATGTACATGTCTCTCTGACTGCAGAATTTCTAAAAGCATCAGGAGAACACATAAAGACAGATACATTATATGTAAGGGAAAAAAAAATCAACTTTTTTCTTGTCAAAGTACAGAGAAAAAAAATAAAAAAAATTTGGTTTCTTACCAAATGCATCCTAAAACATTTTAAGGTGTTTCCAGGGGCTGTGTGAAAAATATAATTTTTAGACAGAACCTAGAATGGAATAAAAAAACTAAAAAAATGTCAGCAATAGATGTGGTATTTATTAGAATGAGTTTCAAGTCAAGAGAACTGAAGTGTTGAGTCCTTTTGATAAATATTTTTATCCCCAGTGCTCTGTAAACAGTGATGTCTCTGCGCAACTTTGCACCCCATCCACAAAAAAGTCTGAAAAGAGTGTTCACTTGCAATTATGCAAATAATGATAAACTGTACTAGATTATTACAATAAAAAAGAGAAAGCTTAAATTTTCAAGTAACAAAAAGGCTAAGAAAATTGTCTGTAAACTTTATCCTTAAAATTATTTTTCTAGGCTGGAATCACTGTTGATCCAAAAAGAGACATCTTTATATGGTTTGTCACAGAGGTGGTAGAACCAACTAAGTGTATGTGATATTAGTCCTGAAAACAAAGAAAAAAATCTTATTGAGAAGAAAAAACTTTGTACTTTATAGAACTTTGTGGTTTAATATCACATTCAAAGAATGTTAGAATGTGGGGAAATAATCCATTGTGATGGATTTCATATGCAGAACTCTGCATTGTACTAGTAGATATGAAAGAAAGCACAGATTAAATCCACAGTATTGAGCAAAGATCCACAGAAATTGTGTTGAAGAGGATGTAGTTGAGATATAAGAGGCTCTTAGAATAATAATTTTTAACTGAAGGTGACAGCAGGCGTAGCAGTTTGTTCCTACAAAATGGAGTTAGAAGATGTGCTGAAAGCAGTGCATATATAATACTCAGCAATTGTGGTGGTGCTCTACCAATCCTTGTGCTCAGCGCCCACTGGACAAACTCCCTGGGTATGTTGGAAGCTGCAGCCTGGATGGGGCTCTCAGGGGAGGATGCAAGTCTCCAGGCACAGGGCTGCAGACCTGTAAGCAGTGTGGGACCTCACTGTGGCCAGGGTGGGGGGAGATGGTGCTGTTGTTTGCAGGGTGGCTGTGTGGGTGAAAGATGTGTGATGCCAAATAAAACTGCTGCAGTGCTGAAGTAGAAGATGAACTGGAAAACAGAGAGTCAATGGTGAAGGCTGAGAGATTTCAACTTCTTGTACCAGGAGGACAACTCCTGCTCTCCCTGTAGGTCTGCATCAACAGATCAGGTAGCATTCTGAGAGTAGTGGAGGGCACAGAGGCCATGACTAACCTAGCAAAAGTGCCATCAGAGCCTAAACTAAGCAGCAGAACCAGAAAGAAGGGGTGGTTGTAGGTGAAGACTACAATTAGGGATATGCAAAAGAAAACTAAACAAATTAAGTTTAAGCAAAAAACTAAATCAATCATATCTTAAGGTCTTTTTTAGATGAGTCAGTTCAGAAATGTCTCTGTAAACTTGAGGCTACAGGTGTCAGATTCTATTTGCCAATATAAGTCATCATAATCTTGCTTCATTTTTCATTTATTTATACATCTCTGTTTCCAGGTGGAATTTGTATATTAAATTTCAACCAGCATGAATTCAGGGAGATTAAATATCCTGCACTGCTTTTTTGTGTCTGGTTTTACCTCTGAAAATGTGTTTAGCTTCCTTGGAAGAATGATGTGCATACCCTACCAAAGAAAATTCTGGGATATATAATGGTATCTTGCAATATTCTTCTTAATCTTGTAGAACAAAGCAAGTTTATATGGCTCTTCAAGGAAAACACTGAGGGGTTAAGCAGAAGCTCTTTTTCACAATTTGTTTCTATTCCCTATCTTCTAGTTCCTAGCACACCCACCCATTCTCTAGACACACATTCTCAAATGGTTTTCCATCAACAGAAAATCTGACTTTTCTAAGTAAAAAAAAAGTTTTGAAAATTTGGAGTTCTATATTTTTCTGAACAAAGAGTTCTTTCATTTTAGAAGTTGTTCTGTATTTTGAAAGTGAGCAAGCTTTGTGATTTAGAATTATTTGTGTGCATATACATGTTTATATCTGTGTGTATAGATAAAAGCCTCCATCTTCTTTTGTGCAAATTTTTGAAGCAAAAAGAAAAATTAAAAAGCATGTGAGTTGAGAAAATGAAATATTCTACATACATGCCATAAAAATACTACCTTAAAATAATAGTATTCAAACAATAGTTCATTTCTAAAACAGTCTTAAGTAAAATCAGTGCAACTTATATAACAAAGTCACCATACACAGTAGAGAACTAAGATGTCAGACTTTATGGGTATCAGAAATGGGAACTGATGTAAGATGCTAGATCCATTAGCGCCTGAAAAAGTGGCATGAGAATTTCACTAGGTGCAGGCAGCCTTTACTGACTTTGGATATCTGACTGCAAAAGGAAAAGTGCTTAGCTAAAAAGCTATCAAAAGCCTTATATTATCATATTTTGCTCAATGTTGGATAACAAATTTGTGAAAAAGGAAGTACAATAAAGGACTGAAAAAAACTAACAGTCTTCTCATATCTGTTTCATGGGTTCAAATAATTTGCCTGCTAGAAATTACATTGCTGGGATACTAAACCTTATGTATGCCCATGCTGCTAGAATAGAAACATCAGGGTTCTTCTGGCACAGACAGCTACAGGTTTAGAGGTGCTTTCTAAACTGGCTCATGAGTGGCTACCCAGGCTGGTAAATTGTTAAAATGCAGGGCAGTTTTTGCATGATGGCTGGTTTTGGGCCTGCTGAGCAGAGTTCACCATTCAAACACTGCCAGTAGCTTTCTATGTGTATAAAGGAAATGGCAGATAATAAGTGTAAGTGGAAGAAGGCTCAGGGGGGACCTTATCACTCTCTACAGCTACCAGAGAGGAGGTTGCAGCCAGGTGGGTATTGGTCTGTTCTCCCAGGTAGCAAGTGACAGAATAAGAGGAAATGGCCTCAAGCTGTACCAGGGGAGGTTAATGTAGGATGGTAAGAAAAACTTTTTTCATTGAAAGGATGGTCTGGCACTGAAACAGGCGACCCAGGGAAGTGGTGAAATCACCATACCTGAAATTGTTCAAAAGGGATGTAGATGTGGCACTTGGGGACATGGTTTAGTGGTAAACACCATGGTGTTAGGCTAGCATTTGGATTTGATGATCCTAAAGGTCTTCTCCAATGTCAATGATTCTATGATTTGAAGTTGCAAATCCATCCAGTGAATGGAATCTGTCATGTTACTAAGTGTGAAACCCTGTGATTTGTATTTTATGTTGCTGCATAAATGGTTTTCAGATAGTGGGAAACAGTAGAACAAGAAATTGAAATATGTACAAAATAATTCATGTTTGTCTCTGCTACCTGAACATAGACAGTTCTAGAGGAAACACACGGGGCTTATTTTATGAATTTTTATGTTCATATTCAATGACAGTGTTATTATTGAATGTGCAGTCCTCAGCTCCATTTTGCAGACTCCTTTTAGGACAGGGGTAGTATTAAACCTTGGTTCCATTAACTCCTGAAAATTATCAAATTAGGAGAGGAAAATGTGAGTAATACAGAAACTGGAGGCAGATCTCAATAGCTTATCAAAAGGACTAGACATAGGGAGTTGTGTAAGAAGGCAGCTCTGCCTCGGTGATGAGCTTCTTCACTTGCTCATTTCTCAGCAAGTTCACCTACAGGAGGAATGTGATAGTAGTGGAGCTGAATGACCTCTTATATTTAAAGAATCTCATGTTGAGCAGATTTTAAGATGTCTACATTGTACTGTCACACAGTGCATACTTTTCCATTGCTAGTCTGTGGCCATATTAGGGAAGAAATAAAATTCTTTTATCCACAGAGAATTCAAACAGAAAGAGATTCTAATCTACTAAATCTACTAATCTCTCTAATCTAGTCTAAGAAACTTAGTCTTCTGTTTTCCTTCCACAACTGTTCCTTTGACAAGGATTTTTATACAGAAGTAGTCCTACAATTAGGAATGATATTTAAAGACTTGGTAAAAGTTTTTTCAGGTTAAAACTTTTGTTCAGTTTCATAAAGAAATGCCAAGAAATGTCTTTTAAAGTCCTGAAGCACAGAGGAATTTTTTGGAATGAATTCAGAGAGCCCCGAATGAATAATTCAATGCACAAAGCAAAGGAAAAATGTTCTGCTTTTCTTTGTGCTGCTTTTGTGTGCTTACTGATCCTACAGAAGAGAAGCAACTATCACAGAGAAAGCAGAAGAGAGTATGTGTATGCCGTGTGTGTTTTGTGTACACTTACACTGGTGGTATGCTGTTGGTAGTGCAGCATTAGTCCCTTAGTCATAAAAGAAATACTGCATCGAAAGAGGGAAATGATAAGAGCTCATGTCAAAAAGTAATGGCAGTGTGTATACTCCAGAATGCCAGGAATTTCTGGAAATTTTCAAAGTTTTGTGAGATGAGCATTTGAGTTGCTGTTTGGTGAGCTCTAGCTAGATGCCAGGTGCCCGCCAAGGTATTTTCTCACTCTCCCTGCCCAAAAGCACGGACAGGAGAAAATGCGACAAAAAGTTTGTGTATCAAGGTAAAAACAAGATCACTCAGCAATTACTGTCATAAGCATAACAGGATTGACTTGGGGAAACATTTAGTGTCTTGCAAATTAAAGCCAGAATCTTTAATTCTAGTACTAACTTCTTTGCCACATTGCCATGTGCAGGGACACCTTCCACAAGAACAGGCTCCTTATATCTCCATCCAACATGCCCAAACCGCATTCAGGGATGGGACATCCACAGCTTCTCTAGGCAACCTGTTTTAGTAGTAGGTTTTATTCAGAGCCAACTTGCAGAAGTCAAGACCTTACCGTGAATTTTTAAGTGAGGAAGGTAGCATTAGAGTAAATACTAGTAAAACCTGGATTTAGCTCCTTGAGACTTTACTGTCTTCAAAGGGTACCTTAGCTAATAAAGGATGATTCACACTGAGGAGAAGTGGAAGATTGTGGTAGTCTCAATGAGGAGTACAGGCAGTGGCAATTTCTTAAGTGAATGGGTTGAAAAATCAAAAGAAAACAAAAAGAAAATAAGAGTATTCTTCTTAAGAATCCCTTAAGTATATGAGGACATCTTTTCAAGATGGAAAGATTTTGTGGTAATAATATTCTCTTTTTATATGTATAATTCTATACAGATAAGTTGGCTTTATTTTTTCTATCAGTATAAAGGCTTCTGTTTTTTAATTAAATTAATATTTTAATAAATATTGAAAATGGAAAAATTAGATGAATACAGAAAAATATAAATAAAAAGTGCTCTGTCCTTGTATTTTGCACTTTCAACAGAACTGTAGAAAGTTTTCATGTGAAATCAGTAATCACAATAAATATAACATGATGTTTCAACATCTGTGTTTAATGCAAAAGTCACTAGTGAGCTTTTTACTGACACTCTTGAAGAAGTAATGTAGAATCACCCCTTAGGTATTTTTATGCTTTCTTTTCTGCTCCAGCAAAATGCATCTCTCTATGTATCTACTTTATTCTGAACTCTCCCCCTTTTTTTTAAAGTGAATCACCAAAGCAGTTTCTCATTCTTGGAAAAATATGTTTGACATCCTGTGAGTCAAACCACTCAGAAAAGACCTCTATCATGGACGACTAATATGGAAGTAGTCATCCTGGTCAAGTATTTCCAGATGATAGTTCAGGTAATGGGAAAAAGTACAAATTCAAGCACTGCTGTTGCCTCATTAATTGGTCCCTTTGGAACTGAAAGAGGCAGTTGTTGTAGGACTGTTGCATAATGAAAAAAGCTGTCATTTTCCATCTAACCTACTTCAGGTTTTTAGTGTGTAGGGAGGAAAGTTTTGATGGAGAAGGTTTGATTGGTGCTTTTTTTAAAAATTATGATATTTTCTTTCTGAAAATTTTATAGGTTTTCTCATGCTCTTGTGTATTTGTCCATCATAGCAATGTAGTTCCAAGAAATTATATAAAGCAGTAGGTATGGTGCAATTGCATGTTGTCTTATGAAGCAATGCTCTCATTCAGAGTATATTTGGACCTAGAGTATGTGAGATTTTCTTTATTGGTATTCTCTGAGAAAAGATTATATATCTTTTGTAATAGTGACACTTTCTGTGAATGAAGTTTGCAGCATGCTAGGGGATTCTCAGAATTTATGATACCTCAGAAAACGTCATCTCAATTTCCAGCAGCCTCTGAGACAAGGTAGACAAGGAACATTTCTCCTTGTATTTCCAGAACTAATTTGGCTTGTGCTGGCTAGAGATCACTCTAGTTTCTTCATTCCTCATATCTCTCACACCTGCAGCATAGGAAGCAAAAAGGACAATTTTGTGGTCTACGTGTGTATGCAGAGCCACAATCTCAGTGGGATCACAGAAATGTGGTGGGTCAACTCATACAACTGGAGTGCTGCTGTGGGTGGATAGAGTCTCTTCAGTGTGGGCAGGACAGGAATACTGAGGAGGAAGAGAAAGAATTCCAACTGATGTGACAGCAGCTGTTATGGAGTTCTCTGCCTAGGGATGGATAATGAGACAGCTGATGGTTCATGCGTCAGGATGAGGAGGCACACAAACACCCATGATGTTGCCGTGGGAGTCTGCAATGGACTGCCTCATCACAAATGAAGAGTAAATGATGCCATCTTCAGACAACTGGAGGAAACATCACATTCACAGTTACAGGGAACTTCAACTATGGTAATGTCTGCTGGAGGGACAAGACAGCAAGACACAAGTAAACTGGGAAATTTCTGGAGTGAAAGAAGGAAAACTTCCTAACTTTCTTCTGGAGATGCCCATGCTGACAACAGGAGACCCCTGTGGGGAGGTAGAGGGTCTGGGGATATCCAGGGAGCTGTCCTCCTGCCCCTTTGGAATTGGAGGTGTCCTTTTGGCCCAAATGCCTCCAGTCCTCTTCACTGCACTGATGCACAATGACACCTATGGGGTAGTGCAAGAATGTTGCTATGTGATTTTGTTGGCTGGGCTGCAACTCCTGGACTATGGCCTCCTTGTTGAGTTCTAGAAGGCACAGACTGATCATGATCAGGGTATTTGCTGTAGCTGTTAGCCACCACCATATCCCTTAGATCTCCTGCAGCAATTATTGCAGCTGGGGCACCATGAGCTCAAGGGTTTCTGGATAGCCTTGGAAAATGCTTGCCGAGATGCCTCGTGGGAGGCCACCCACAGCAGCCCTCGGTTCTGTCTCTGCTGCCTTGAGGAATGGTATCCTTAGGGAAAAAGATGGTGAGTGTCTGGGTGTTCAGAGCTGTTTCTATATAGCTGCTGGCATCCAGTGGCTTTTTGGTAGGCATGTTGGTTTCATCTAAAAAGTCATCTTTCCACCCACACCAGGGACTTGATGCACTGGAGAAGGCCCACACAGAGTGGGACATTCTGTTTTCCTACTGTCCACTGTATCAGGCATACAAAGCAGACTTGGTGTAGATGTAGGATCATGAGGGTCAGACTGAGCTTTGCAGGAGATGGAGTATGTCCAGCCTGATGCTGTGGGTGTGATCTCAATGTATTGCAGAAGGCTGGAGAGAGCTCAGGGCAGCAGCTGCTTTCCCATGGCAACCAGGGAAGCACAGCCAACAGCTTCAGAGACAGACATGGAGAACTGCAGCCAAAAACCACCAACACACCACGCAGCACCAGCCAGAGCCCTGTTTGACTCTCTAGGCAGGAGTCCAGGCCTTAGTCAGGGTGGGACAAGCTCTGACAGCTCCTGGGCATGCGTAGTGGGAGTCTGTGTCTGCCAAAGTAGTGACAGTGGTTTTGGGGAGAGGGTGGAGACCAGCTGCTTTTCTTGTCATAACTCCTGGTTTGGAAGCTCCTGGGCAGCAACTGGTGTCAGTGCCTTCGTGAGACAGGAGAAAAGATGTCTCACCACCCAGTTCCTTTCTGGTGCTTGTTAGTAGGCAGACAGATGGAATAAATGAAGACTGAAACTTGAGTGTTTACAAAGAGGCAGGGAAATGAGTTAATCCAATTTAAATTCCTCTTGTCCATTTGATTGGAGTGAGCATTTCTCATTATTTCATACACACCTAGTGTATCAGGATGTTTGGATCAGAACCTAACATCAATTTGATTAAGTTTTGGTTTTTGTTTTCTGTTTTGGATTTTCTTTGTTTGTTTGGGGTTTTGTCTATTTGTTTTTATTTTCTTTTTAGATTTTATTTTTTGTTTTGTTTGAAATAACTTTTCTTAATTAAAGAACATAGTCACACCACAAGTCTAAAGTTTACCCAGACTGTATTTTGCAGAATTGTGAAGGAAGAAAAAGGAACTAGGCATGGTAATGACATAAGGAAATCTATTGTTTTAAGAATAATGAGATGGGCAAGGGCTTGTGAGACTCTGAAGTAACCATTGTTTCTTTTCATGAATTCAGACAATACATCTGTCTTCATAAACCATGATTTCTTCAACATTTGCACTACAGCTAAGTATACTCTTTGTAAAAAGATTTTGTATCTATACTCAAAGTTTCGGGGGTGAATAATTTTTGGACGATCTTACTATTGACATTTGAATAGGTTAATTTTCATGATGTGATATTATGCTTAGTTACAAAACTGTAGAAATATTTCAGTAAGGGTACTTCTGTGTGACTAGTTTTTTCCATCAACAGCAAGATGCCCACTCTCCCTTGTGGCCCTGAAAAATAAAATCTGCCATAATCTCAGATATGGTATGGACTTGCCTGTTTGGACTTGTCTGTTACTCCCCTTGTTCACACTGGTCACATTAGTCAGACAAGCATACAGCTGAACTGACGTGGCACTTTACTCTAGGTAATTCTAGTTTTAAGCTTTTAGAGCTATATGGCTTTAGACCAAAAATTAGCTGCTTTAGATTCTCTGTGCCTCAGCTCACTCAAAGTCATGACCGTGGTATTGAAAACCTGGGCTGATTAAGATTACCTAAAAATCACAACAGTGGCTCAATTTTGTTAGTTTGAAAATTCAAATGTTATATTATAGCAGGAATGAGCAATTTTACCCAAATACCAGCAGAATAGCTGATATAAAGCTAAACATGAAACCCAGAATTCTTGTTTCCCAAAACATGGCAAAGGCCATAAACCAGTGGGGTTTTTTTGTATTTCTAATATAAAATTACAAGCTTTGTTCATGATTTGGAACTCTGAATTTCCACACCATTATTGAAACGAATGATTAGAACAGTAAGGTCTAATTTTCTGGGTTAGTATTTTCCTTTTCTTCCAAGGTTTTAAGAGGCTCTTCATAGGAGTTTTGACATGCAGGTAGATTGGAACAGCTACTTATGAGTGTGCTCAACATGCATTTGTCTAAGTAAGGCACAGTGAGCACCTGATCCTATTTCGTTGTTGAAATAAAGCACTGAAGTGATTCTGAAGTGAGCTCCTGTGTTCTGTGCTAGACATGACCAAGGATATCTGATATGTATGTGCAGTGCTTTCACATGTCATTGTAATTGTCCAGCACTGTTGGCATAGGTGGACAAGCCACATGTAGGCTGGAGCAGCCGTGCAAAAAGTTATATGGAAATTGTGCTCTGGTGATTGATGTAATCAATGTCCTTTTTTTTTACACTCAGATTTAAGTTGCTATTCTTGTTCTTAAGTCTTCTTACTGCTATCTTGCCTCTGTGTTTTTCCATTCTCTATCTTGTGTGGATCTATTCTGTGCACATTCTTATCGTCCCTCCTCACAGCGCAGAAATTTACTCAGAAATCTGAGCTCTGTTTGTCTCTGGGCTGTATGAAACTTAGGCTTCAGTTTTCAGCTAAGGTACTTCAAGGTAGACTGGGGGACAAAGCAAGACACCAGGACATAAAAGGAAAATAAACCAAGACATTTGAGTTAATAAACTGGCCATCCTGGAAAAGTGGAAGCTGTTGATTAGGATCTACTTATTTGATACATTCTTCATATCTGGAAAACAAAATGAGAGCAGAGCAAGATGAAGAATTGCAAGTGGAATTTGTAGGAAGATGGTTGACCCCTGATAGCATTGTCTATATTGCAAATTCACTCTCCTTACTAAGATGGTTACAGAATTTCCCAGAGCGCTCAGCTGAAATCGCTGTTATACATCAGTGAAATCTGATAGGTGAAATTCTACTTTGGAAAAAGGAAGGACTAAATCAGAGAGTCTGTTAAGAATAAACCTTTATCTTAAAGCCACCTTTACAATTATTTTCATCTTAGGATACATGTGTATCATATCCCATTGGCAAATATAACTTTTGGTTGCTTCTAATACCTCTGGGGTTAAAACAAATATTTTTTAAATTATAACTCTAGCAAGGACTCCTAGTGCAGCCATTTGTTGCTCTCTCAGCAAACCCAAGATATGGAAGAATATATTAGAAACTAAGTGTTTCTTTTAAGCAGTGGCTATAGCAGTAGAAAACTGTAATTTGCTCGCTCTTCTGAAAGAATGCAAGATCATTACACAAAAATATAGGAAAAGACAGAGTTGTACAGATTTCAGTCTTGCAATAGCATGCCTGGATGACTCCTTCCTGTTTCAGGATTACTGCTGGTATAAGTTTGCAGTGTCAGCTGGCTTGCAGATAATAGAAGAGGGAAGAAATTGGACTTTTACACTGCTGCTTGCTCCACTTTGCCTGTTGTGGGGATAAAAAGAAGAGATAAATCCTTCAACTGTTACAGAACTTTTCTGCTATGCAGCACACAGTAAGAAGTGTAAGCCCTAAGAGTTCACAGCTTCAGGAGTAGTTTTAAGTCTTGGTAAAATGAGAGCAAAAGTGGAGCCAGAAAGAGCCAGGTAACCCCTAGTGCTGAGCTGTTACACATGAAGGCACCTGCTCCAGGCACTATGGGGGCTTTGCAACTGGATTTGTATCAATCATTATAAGGACTGTAACTTACCACTACATTCACTTAGCCTTTTTAGTGATCCCAGTTGAAAAAGGCACACAATTACATTGTGTGCCAATGTTGAAATAGTTAAATGAAATGGTAATTTCTTTTCTTCCTATAAAACAAATTTTCTGAAAAAACCCCACAGAAAATCAGAAAAATTCACATTTTAAAAAGGCTAATAAATGAGATTTCCTTTTTCTATCTTGTTTTGAAAAACAGAGTAAGACAGAGGATGCTAAACAAGAAAGTGTTTAGGTTTTTTCCTATAAAAATTTATATCCCTTTCAAGATGTCACTTAATTGTATTAAAGAAATTTAAAGCTCAAAATCTTGATAACCCATCATTTTTGTAAAAGTGTTTTTGACTGATATGAAACAGTTCACTCAAAGTTAAAATCTCATTTTCAACTGCAATAATTTTTTTTTGCCCCGTGTGCCTGAATTAGTAAAAAAATTGAAAAGTGTGTCTATTTCTAAGCTTAAAATGATTTTTTTAAAAAGAATATTTTGTACCGTCTTGGTTTAGAAAGACAGGCATCTGCCAGAGAAAGCTGGAGATCCCTTTAGAATGGAGAATGTAAACCCCTCCCTCCAAATTATTAAAATTTTGCAATTATGGGCTTTCAGGCAAAGATATGGGAATAGGAATGACAGCTCTTTACTAGGAATATTAAAAAATACAAATGTAATTGACAAAAAACCCTAAGCAAACAAACAAAAATCCTAGAAACCTTGTTAGAGTCAGAAATACAACCTGACATGCTGTTGGTCAGGGTGTTGGAAGCAGTCCAAATAAATCCTCCTGGAGTAACAGTGTGGTTCTGTTGGGATAGAGATGATACTGTAGAAAGTGCAGTCATGGTGAGATGGGTCCGATCTTCCTCCGGGAATCCAGTGGAAAAAAAATGTATATTTGTGTTCCTGAGTCTCAGTTTTA
>VYXD01002844.1:0-85927 GCA_013397195.1 Hylia prasina
GAGCACGTGCCAGTTGCAAGTGGTCCTCCCTAATACTTGTTTAACTTTCCTTTTTCAACATTTTAACCTTTTTCCCTTTTTAGCTGTTTCCTTTTCCCCCTTTTTTTCTATTTTAAGTGTAATTAAAACGCCTCTGTCAAGACACACTGCATTTACAATGCTACATACCTGCTGACACTTCATTTCCAACTAAGCAATGAAAGTTATTAAAGGAAAAAGAATTCATGCAATGGCTCTTCACCTCAGCCAGAAGGTGACATTTTATTCCTTGCTGTAATCTAGAAAAACATCATTCTCTTGTTTGATATTAAAAAGATGGGGGGAAAAAAGCCTGGGCCAGGAACCCTTACTATCAATCCAGCACTGCTCACCCTCAAATTATTACACCTGAATTTAAATTTGTTGAAAATGCCACACAGCTTCTTATACCAACATACTCCTGGCCAACAATTCCCTTCCTTCTCCTCAACATGCCCTCATACACATTTTGGAAGAGCAGTCAGGCCCATCCTTTATCTTCACCAGACATTATCTACCAAATGTGTTGCTAGTCCTCCATCACCAACCTTTCAGTCAAGCACTGTTCTTTTCTTAAGGCACGAAAGAGCTGCAGGTATCCATACAATGTAAGAAACAACAGACCATGAACTAAGACAATCACATGGATGTTCTCTTTTCAATAAATGTTCCTGTACAGAATTTCTTGTCATAGAAAAACTCCATCAATTAATTTAAAAAAACCAACAAAAACCAAAAACAAAACCACAGCAAAACCAAACCACCCAACCCCCCCAAAAAAACAGAAACAAACCCCACCTTCCTCCCTCCCTCCACCAATAAACCCAAAACTTCAGGAGAAAAAAAAAACAGGTGAGCTCCACACAGTTGAACAGAGTGCAACACCAGGTTGGTTCCCAGCTGAGGGGATGCAGAATCCACATCAGACAGTACACAAAAGTAGGCTCAATGTGACAAAAGCAGCACCCCACATACATCAGTCTGATCACTGATACACTTTCCTGTTGTAATGCCAATGTTAGCCACCAAGAAATCTTTCTTGGGAAAGGAGCAGCATAAGGAGAAAAAGTCATTGTAGTTGCAAACCTTTTTCTGAAGGCTAAGGGTTTGTTGGTATGCCAAGCAGGGAGTAAGAGTCTCCCAAACAGATAAAGTCTGGTTTCCAGTGGCAGCAGACCATGGGCACAGGGTTGCCACAGCACCTCCTAAACTGCAACAAAGGGACAAGTAAAAAAATGAAGAATACAGCAGCTTCAGGAATTGCTGTGGTACATAGAAAGCAGTTGGAGCTGCTTTAGGAGCCTTGCTAATTTTCAGGGTCAGGAAGGGCACCCTTCTAAAACAAAACGTTAAAGGTGGAAAAACATCTAGCAACTGTGGAAGGAGATGCAAAAAACCACAAACCAAAGATCATTAACATCTTCAGCAGGACCTCCAGCAGACAGCTCCTGCTGGGCTGCACCCCCAGTTCAGGGGCACCAGTAGGCACTGCCACACATGAGGCCATTCCAGCCCGCAGCACTTCTCTTTCCACCACCAGCAGTTACAGGAGATGGCTGGGTGATAAAAATATAGTTCACTTTTTGGGGAGCACTGGCATCAAGGGGTATGTACACTCACCCAAGTAACCAGGGTACATGACTCATCTGCAGCAACGCTGCCAGTTTAGAAGCAGCATATACAGGCTCATAATACAGAGTAGTAAATACAGCACTAAAATGGCAACGCAGGTGAGAGAAGAGCAAAAGCACAAAGTCACAAAGTGATGTTTTTTGCATAATAGGATATTTAGAAATATTTTACGCAGATTCAAGACTTGGCTCCTCTGTCCAGTGACTGATTCAGGATGTTTCCACTTCCTGAAAGGCCAGTTCCTCACCCCACCCTATCCCCATTTAAGTGTTCACAGTTCATCAGTGGAAATTCCCTTCCTTGCCCCTGCCAGCAGCAAACATTTTCCGAGGGCTGACAGACTGAACTACACAGGTCACACCAGGTAAGAAATCCTTCTGCACAGGCATCTTTAGAATTTCAGGCTCTCTGCCGTCCTTGTAAGCTACATCAATCAGCAGCCAAACCATAAGGCTGCAGGTTTTAAATATGTCTGCTTCAACTCTAAAAGCTTACTACTGGAGGCCTTCTGTCCATTAAGAGCTCTTCATCCCCTGTTGTGCAATGACAGTATTTTACACCTTTATGCAAGGCTGCTGATGAACACAGGGAGTCAGAAATTTTCTGCCATATCTTCAGGCATATTATTGCATGCTATCTACCCCCAGTGCCATGGCATTTAATTAAGAAAAAATAAAAACAAGATTTTCATCCATCAGATTTAAAAGGATAATCACCAATAACAGACACTGACTGCCTCTAGCTCTTGCCATGAGTAAAGACAACAGAATCCCTTTAAAAGACTTAAAATGTTATGCTTTTTCCACCCTTCAATACAGAAGTTACCATACAAAGTAGTATTTCCAATGATAAAGTAGTTCTGGGTTTAGATGAATTAGAAAACCCCAAACATGCAATGGCATACACATTTTACCAGATGCAGTAATTAAAAATCCAATGTTAAAAAACCCAAAAAGCAATCATGAAGTCATCATCAAGTTTTCTTTTTTATTTAAGATTTTAGTTTTAATTCTGAAGAAAGAGGTACATTTCCTTGGTTTTAGTTTTAGCGTCAGGTTATAACCATGTTTATTTATCTGTTTCTTTTTTCCTGTCTTTTCAATACTGCACAAACGTCCAGAAACTACAGGGTTAAGTAAAAGCTGCAGGCAGAGGAGGTCAGAGGTTGCTCCTGATGGTGATCATGTGGCCCCAATGCAGTGCTATCCCAGAGTGCCCTAATCAGGTGAATCTTAAAAAAAAAAAAAAAAGAGAGACTGACAGAGGAGACAGAAAGACTGAAGTAAATATCACTCGTGTTTCAGCTGCTTATAATTATATTATGTATATGCTAGGTATTAAATCTGTGAATACTTTTAAAACATTAAAGTTTACTTGAAATCTAAAGCCAAAATTAAAGAAAAATCTTATTCTCCCCTCTTTAAACCACTCTCTAGCAACATGCCAGTTACTCATAGCTGTAAGTGTTTTGTCTCTCAACACACGTCATGTCAAACTCTGACTGATGCAATAAAATCCCCTGCTCAAAAAGGAAAAAAAAAAACCAACCAAAAAACCCCCCCCCAAAAAACCAACCAACCCCAACATAGCAATTTCCCTGTGTAGTGCCACACTGAATGCAAAATAAATGCTGGGCCTCTGCTTGCCCCACATATTCAGTAACTTCATTTAAATTAAATACCTTTTTCATGTTCTTGCATTTGATTCTGCATTGCACTTTTTCCCCTACTGTAGATTAACACTTTTCTACTAGGCAGAAATACTCATGTGCAAAAGACATAAGACAGTAATTAATATTCTCCTTAAGCATTGAGACTGCATTTTGATTTCCCTCTCTCTCTTTTTTTTTTTTTTCCTTAGAATGGTTAGAAAGTATTTCAAACAGTGTATTTCAAACACTGGTTCTGCAGAAACTTAACAAAAAGAATGGTAATGACCCTGTGATGGCATTGCATTTGGGGGGAAGTTTGATCAGGAACTGTATTCTTCAGAAAGAAAGATATGACAGGGAACAGTAGGTGGGCATGGGGAGGAGTCAGGGTGGGACACTTCCTGCATTTCTAACGTTTTGGGTCTTAATTTTTTTCTTTTTTTCTTTTTCCTCCTTTCCTAATGACGATCCAGCGCTGAGCTCTGTAGTAGATCTGTGGGGGTTTTACTGGGGGGTCTGAAGGCTGTCTGAAAGCCTGGAGGTGGGGAATGGAAACTGGTGGGGTTTGAAGGAGGAGAGTAGGGATTCCAACTGGCTCTGTGCAGAGGGATCTGTGTGCCGAAGGGGTTACTGTGGTGTGTCTGTGATGGTGCTGCACTGGGGCCGTCCACCTCTGTGAGGGCCTGAAGAGATTTTAGCCAATGTGGAGGATTGTCATCTTGAAGGCTGTCTAAACTGTTTCCTGTGGAGGCTGGGATACCTAAGAAAAGAAGAAAAAAACAGGGATACAGGCAAGTCAGAGGAGGAGCAATAAATTGACCATGAAGGTGGTCAATTTAACCTAGCAAAAAGCAACAATGAAAAAACATTATTAGTTTGTACAGAAAACGCATTTTACGTTATTATGCATAATTACCCTGCCCGCAAAAGCATTTAACATTAAATCAAGACAGGAGAAAGTTCACCCTCAGAGCATTTCTTCATACAACACACATTTTTCTATCAAACATTCTGCTTAAGAACTGCATCCCTGTCAACGTGACCTTACCACACCAAGCTGCCAGTACACTACATGCTTCACCTTTTACTCTGTCTACTTGAATTCATGCTTTAGCCTCTCTAACAGGGGAACACAACCAGACAGCCTTATAAAAGAGAGCTTTATAAACAAGTGGAGTATGTCCCTTTTTAAATAACAAAGTCCAGTGATTGCCTTCAGTGCCTCAGGACCAGCGACGCACATACCGGACGTGCCATCCAGAAGAAGGGACACCTTATAGATTGACCCTAGAGGAAAGCGCTGATCCACCTGACTGCCTGCAAAGGTCCTGGGCATGCATTGCAAAGGTCTAAGTGATGCTCTGTTACACCTAGAGGTTCCACAAAAATTCCTGGACCCTTGAGGTTTTGTGATGGAAGCTGGAAGAGACCACCGCATACTTTTTTTTTTTTCTTTTTTTCTTTTTTTTTTGTCTCAGATGTAAATCAGTTTGTGCCAAATACCCATTTGATGGTTTGCCAGTGGAGCTGAAGGAGTGAGAAACGGTTACCTGTGATGATTGCGGGGTCCATCCAGCTGCCAGGGCTGTCCCAATTCAGGCTGTCGGTGGTGGCAGTGTTGGACGTTGGTACACTGTGGTTGGCGTTGGAGGGGGAAGAAGCATTGGGCAGTCCACCAAAGTTGATGTTAATGTTCGGTAGAAGTGCCCTTAGCCCGTCCTGCCATTCCTTCATATTTAAACTCTCTACAGAACTGCTGTTGTCTGGGAGATTTACCAACAAAACAAAAATGAAAGATAAAAAAATAAAAAGCTGAAGTTAGAAACAGATGTCCTTCTTTGGTGGGGTATGGGATTTTGCTTTTACTCTTTAAGCTAAGCATTTAATACTTTCCCTGTCCAAAACCTAGGGTCAATGTTTCCATAACTGATGAATTACTCTGAGGGGCTGGCAGGGTTTAAAGTGTAAGGGAATGGGAGAAAGATATAACTCCTCCCCCAATATGTATTTGCCCATTTTGATTCAGAGACTCGAATAATCAAGGACACAGTGGCTCTCCCTCTATTACTAAGAGGGCAAAATCTACCAGGCACTTGATGAGAATACCTCTGCTGCAATTTGGCTGCTCTGTTGATGGCAGCAGGCTCAAAAGGGTTGTTTTGTTTGACGTGTATCAAAATAAAGAACGGCTAGGTAGGGCTTGGCAATAGAAACGGAACGTGAGAAACCAGGGACGCTGAGGAAAATCACAGATGTCTTTTGTTTTGTTATAGCTTCCTCATTCACATATAGCCCTATAGATGCTCTTCTGAAGGAAATGGTAATGAAGTTGGAGGGAGTGAATTTTCCTCTTGCAGTTGAAGAATAGTAGTGGAAATTCTTTAAAGACCTTTCAAAATAATTTCCGACACAGAAATATCCTCAAAATTTTGGTAAAAAGCAAACCGGCTGGACACCAAAGCAGTCAAGTCTCAACTACTTGCCTGAACGTTTCAAGATACTGATAAAGGACAAAATGTGGCTATTAGCACTACAGCAAATGATCCCTCAACACAAAAGTTATACCATGCTACCTAGAACAGACTATCTGGTTCTATGATCCATCTCTTGCTTAAAGTATCTCTAAGCATTCCAGTATTTATCATTAAATACAGGAAGTCATACTTTATTAGCTTGTAGTCAGTTATATTTGGAAAGAAGTGTTAGGCAGTATGTTGGCACATGGTTGTCTTTTTGACAAATATCTAGAATACAACCTTTTTTTAAAAAACATCTCTGCCTATCCTAATTGAAGAAAGGACCTTTATCTCAATCAGAATTGTTATAAATAGATACTTTCACAATACTGCTACTTCATCAACAACAGAAGAGATTGAAGTCTTCCAGAAAATTAGAGCATATCACTAACTTGCAACCTTGTGTTGGAGAGTAAAGCAAGCAGTCTCAATTGCTATTGAAACCTACCCTGGGCAGTTTTTGTAAAGCTGCGTGTTCAGAAAAAAGTGGTGCCTTGAGAAATTACCTTTTTGTAACTAGAGTGGAGAAAAAAAACCCAAAACCAAATAAAATATTACTTCTTGAAATCCTGTCCTTTCACAGCTCCTTTTTCCTTTACAATACTAATGCACAAAATAAATGCTTTTAATGAATTTGGTGCCATACGGTTTTCACGGAAACCTACAATCCTGAGATTAAAAATAATAAATCAAAATTTTAGAAAGTATTAGTAGAAAATGTCCTCAAGAGATATTAGTTCACAACCCTCTTGAACATCCATAAGCCCATTCAAGACAAGTTCTAAATTAACTTTCTGGAAAAAATGTAGCCAGCTCAGGATCACAGAATTAATTGCAACAAATTCTGCATTGCACACCCTTAGTTTCCATGTTTTTTTTCCTGCTTCAAAAAGCCTGTGCGAAGAAACACAGCTGTGTTTAATTATTCACTTCTACTGCAACACAAAAAGCATACAAAAATGCTTACCGGGTTCATGCATGAGCTAACATACTCATCTCAATACCTGTGAGCTAGGGATCTGCAAGGGTCTCAGTCTCTAGTCTGACTTAACTAACCCACAGCAAGCCCTTAAAATTCTTGTGTAAGAAAATTAAAGTGTAGTAACTACCTGCAATATGTCATTCAGGAAGACTAAGACAAAGCCTGCAGGATGTTATATGGAAGAGGATAGGGAAATTAATGTCATAGGGCATTAGGCCACCTTGGGCTAAGAAATTATGTAATTTTTTTGTCATGTTATTCTNTGCATTAGGCCACCTTGGGCTAAGTAATTGGGCTAATTACCCACCTTGGGTAATTTTTTTGTCATGTTATTCTCCATTTAAAAAAGACATAATACAGCACACCTAAGGGTCAAGAAAGGTAGCAAGTATTTAGATACAAGACTCGTATGGAATGGAAAAGGCTGGCACTTTCTGGTGAGGAGACACTGCTGTCTGAGGCAAGCATAGTGCACCAGTGCTGTATATCCTCTCTAACACGAAACAGGAAACTGAGGAGAGTGCTCTTTACCTCAACTGTCTGAACAAAATCTACTTGGATTCACAGAAGTCAAGAGATGAAAGGCCTAAAAGGATTCAGTATCTACAAAACGGTGTTAGCTAGCTATAAGAAAGTTAGTTTAATAAAATCTTGTGCTCCTAGGAATAAAAGTGACAAAACAGAGAATTACAAAAAATTTATTGTTTTTCCCAAACAGGTGTGTTTGTGAGGCTGCAAGACAAGTTCAGCCAAAAACACTGTCCCCTGACACAAAAAAACACAAGCACCACATGTCTTTGCTAGAGTCTGGCAAGTTTTAAACAGACTCAGTGAAAATGCAAATCTATCCCAGAGACAAAAGTTACTTCTACCAACTGAAGCAAAGTAATTTCTTCAGAAATCATTACTCATCCCTCAGCTAGTTTGTTCTTCCTATTAAATCAGTCTATGCCTCACGATGAAGCTAGGACGATGGTTAAAATGAGAAAAAGCTAACTCTCAGTTAAGAGATCTATTAAAAAGGGCATTTGCCTATTACCATTACCTACTTCTAAAGTTAACTGGTTGGAAGGAGTAATTTTCTGGCCCTTAGCAGACTTCTCAGTTGGACATCACAACCTAGGGGTGTGAAAACCAATATAACGTTTCCCTGCCTCAAGGAGTGAAAATGCTGTCTCCTTCCATAGGCTAATCTTAAAAAGCTTAAAGCAACATGCCCACTGACAGTGGGAAAACACAGAAGAAAACAAGGTAGAACCCAGATGACTGCAAAGAAAGTATTTTATATACCAAGATAAATATGAGATTCCTCCCCTCATGCCCTAGCTTTGTCTCCCAAAAGCGAGAATAACTGGTGAAATGTCACAGAAACATCAAAAAAAATCACACACACCCTAAACTCTGGTCTTCCCTTGATGTACACTTCATAATCCCGTCTGGTCTGGTGGAAACTTGTGTTTACAGGAGTGAACAGATCCCACAGTTCTAGCACTGACATCTTCCTGTGTCTGAGGTGGTATGTCAATGTGAAATAAGAGCACTTGTATGTAAGATTTGCCAAGTCAACCACTATCTTAGAATGAGAAAAGGAAAGGAAAAAAAAGCTTCATCACAAATCCAACTTGTCCATCCCATCTAAATAAAAAATAATTTGAAGTTAACTTAAGAAAAAGAATAGATCTGAGGAGCCTGAACATTAATTTGTACACAACTAGTCATTTAATGAATTTCTAAATAAAATCATTGCCCCATTATTACATCCTACCAGACAGTCAAGTAGTTTTACCTCATTCTCTAGCTGCAATACCTTAATGCTATTTCTTCAAATCAGGTAAAGCAGTGTGTATTTGGGGGAGAGGCCATGAAGAGGATTAATGGCTGAGCCAGAATACTGTTCTGTTGCACATAATCAGTACTTTCAAAGATGTTTGCACCAGGGTCTGCTACACTGATACAGGCTGTTCTATGACTTCCAAAATTCTTACAATGATGCTACAATAAAGACCCAAAGGTGTTTCAAATTTTGCTGCATCACTTCGGTGACACTGACGCACTCAACCTTTTATACTGATGGGATAGCAGAACTTCCAGTTTCTTTGGTGTGAGACAAGCCCACTAAAATGAATATTCCACAGTGACTAGACCATTCAAATCATTGCCCCAATTCTGATACAAGCCTATGATAAAATCCAAAGCAAAATTCACCTAAATACATGCTTAAGTAAATATGACCAATAGGAAAGATCACAAGACTGACATTAAGTGTAAACCAAGTGTATTTCTTTGCTCCACCAAACTTATATTCCAAGCCATTACAAAAGCCTATTTTCATGCTCATTGAGTAAAAAAATCAAATACCTTTACATCAAGTCTTAAATATTCTAGTCCCACTGAAAAGCAAACAGTCCTGCAAATCTAGGTTGCAATTCTTTATTTGTTTCTAAAGAACCCATCAGTATGCTGTATGTGTGACCAAGACACACAACAGTGTGTCAACTACAGAAAAGCTTCAAATAAGCAAAATCAGAGGAAAATCATCATATGAGAGAAAAATAAACTTTTACCAATGCCACATACCTGACTGCAAAGAGCGGCAACAAAAGAAGTAAAGAGACTGTGAAGGTGTATTCAGTAATAGAATAGCTATTTCAACAACCTGCCTGTAAAAAGGCCCTTGTAAAGTCTTCAAGGACACTGTACAATAAATAAAATTTGAAGCCAAAGAAAAATAAGAGAAAAAAAAGAACAGGAAAGACTACCAGGAGTTCACCAAAAGTCCTTAAATTCAATTAGAAACAAATGGGGCTACCAAAGAAGCATACCTTTCAAGTGACACATCTGGTCCCCGTCTCTGCCTTGTGCTACCATGTTCACAGACAGCAGAGATCGCACGTGCTTTCCCTGAAACAGCCTGTTGCCCTATTCTGAGAAGTGACTGGGGCTTCTCTATTTTGATCTCAAAATGACTTTCAAGTATTGGTATTTCTGTTTTGAAAACAGTTGTCAGTACTTCTCTTTGAGCAGGAAAGAGAAGGAAAGGATAATTTGTCACATCCAAAAAAGAAATGATGACCATCGTATGACAAACTCAAAAGCTTTTCATCCAAAGGTTGTATACTTAAAAATCAACAAAACAGTTAAGATAAGAATTATACTGTTTCACTTTAGTATGAGTAATAAGCTTGTTTGCTCATGAAATTTTTTTAACCATGAATAAAATCCCATTTAAACTTCTAAAATCTGAAGGATTTCTCTGCTTCATTGACTCTCTATATCTATGATTCCTAGTAATCCTACAATGCTTAAACCAAACAATGAAGTTTCATCCATTCAGAGGCCTAAGAATGCTACTGGCAGATTAGAGAAGATGGAAACTGTCCACATTTAAACAGCAGTGCTGCCCATCAGGAATACAAGTAGCCACTTCATCATATTAGGGAAACATCAAGTGACAGGAGCATTAGAAGGTAAAGCTGTTTGCAGTGAACTTTTAAAAGCCTCATAAACATTATCTATACATGGGAAACAAATCGATAATTCACAAACCCCGGTTTTTTATTCCTTCCAACTCAGTGTGAATTTCAAATGAGAGTTTGAAAGTCATGAACTCTAAGAACAGGGCAAACAAAAGATGCACACATACAAACAATTTATGTATATACACACAGAAAATTGGCTCTGGTAGACAAGAGACACCAGTCTACCCTCAGCTTTAAAATGCAGCAAATAAAGCACATTTTCTCTATTCCATATTGATTTCCATGGTTACAGTAATTCCACTCAATTTAAAAGACAGCCATGTAAACAGAAGCGCACTATTCTTTAATGTCAAATAAGTCCAACTGCAACTTAACTTGCCAGTTAGCAAAACTATGAAGCAGAATATATCAATTCTGAAGTATACACTTAAAGGGGGAAAATAAGATTTTCTAAACGAACTTCCTTTTTGATGATGATCTGACAGTACAACTTTTAAGCTTTCTGTGCCTAAATAAGAGTTATGAGTCAAAATGTCATTTATTTTCAGGGGAAATCCCTTCAACAACATTAGTATGGCAACAATAAGACGACTCATATTTGCTTGCATGTACAGTGATAGAATTTTATAAACCTTGAGAAAAGCAGTTTTACTGGAGTATTCTGGAGAGCTCCTGTGATTGACTTACCACAGCTCAAGAGACCAAACCATAATTATAGCAGCCAGCAACCCAATTTTAATCTATAAGCAAATTTCAAATTGAGATGCCAAGTTGCTTTGAAAAACACGCTTGACTTCCTACAAAATGTTTCTAGAGAATCCCACTATTTTTATTACTGACTCCATAAGAAAATAGGTTTTGGTGCTGATAATCTTTAATATTACCATAAATCTAAACTAAGGGCACAAAGACTTAAGATACTGAAACAAAAGAACTAGATACTCGAATCCTACACACAGAACAGTTTGATGAAAAAGCTCAGAAAGCATGTGATACCATTCATCTGAGAAATAAAGTTCATTTTAACCTAAACTGCTTCCTCTCACATCATGCATCAGGGTTCAGTCTCACCAGGTTACCCTGTCTGTCAATACAACAAACTTGGACTTCAAATGAAAAGCCTGCATGTACAAATGTACTTGGATAGATACACACAAACAAAAACAAAATATTTGAAATCTGCCCTATGGACAATGCAATAACTAGGAATTGCAAAATAAAATAAAAAAAAAGTTAGACCTTCCAAGCTATAGTAACAATTAGCAAGAGCCTATCTTGTTATAGAGATTCTGGATTCCAGGAATATCCAATCAACCAAACCTCTGACTTCAGGCTTTGAGACCAGCATTAGTACAATGAAAGCATACTCTGGCAAATGATAAACTCATTTTTAGTCTTTACACATCTGCAGACAATTAAGTCTTATATATATATTTGTAGATGATTTCAATAATTCTGTGGGAAAATTAGATAAACTGCAAGAAAGCCAAGTTTTCACCTTCCATGACATGAAATTCATTCTGATTACTAGATGCTGTCTTCTAATAGAAGCGACCTATTTTTTAAATAGATTTTTAAAAAATGATTTCTCTGAGGACCAGATGAAGTTCTAATGAGGCTGTGTAGAAGAAATCAAGAGATAGCAAGGGATGGGAATTTTTTTTTTTTTCCTCCTCAAATGTGATTTGGCAGTACTGGGAGGAGAAACACTATTTGCAAAGTTGCTCTTTCCATTGCTGCTATTCCTTCGTGATTCATTTATGCTCCTCCCCCAATACAATTTTCAATAAAATGTTTGTTCTCAATTGTTTTTCAAGCTGGAGCACTTAAAAAATGTTTATGCAGAAAGCCTTTGAATTATTTGTACATTTTGCTGAAATGCACCAATCATACTGGTGTTTTGATAAGTGGACTAAGAAAGAGTCAACATTGCAGGTCCACGCCAAGGCGCAGCTTTTTGTTAAGACACTAAGGTGGCAGTGCCAAGTGCACTCACTTTCTCACTTTTAAAGACTGGAGTCTTTAAAAGAAAAATACCATGTTTTTAATATCACTAAGACAGTTGCATCTTTTAACTCATGCCGGTGACCTACTGCATATTTTGAAGTGATTTCACAAAAGCATCTAAGAGAACACAGCATCCCAAGGCTAAGCATCTACCTGCTGGAGGAAGGAGATGCACTATGTAACAAAACAGAACTGCCTCTTACACAACTGCAGGGCCATCCCAAGATCTTACCAGTTACCTGTGAAAGGAAACAACCTTTCTAGGTTTTGGTGAACCAGTCCTATTAACAAAAAATGCAGTCTTCCATCCATAAAACCCAAGCAAAAGCCAACACTTAGTGTAGCTGAAGCTCCTTTGGTGACACTACCACAGACACAGTCAGTCACGAAATTTGATGTGAAAAACCTCCTGTCTGCTTGTTTCTTCCTGTTTCTAAAAAGTTACCAAAAGCTGTCAGGACTAACAGTTCAGAATGCAGACTGAATCAGCTACTCAGGCCACCTCTTTCAGCCAACCCCATGGTTATTTCAAATGTAGTAGTTAAAGTGATTAGTCACTCTTCTGATACATTGCAGCCAAGTTGGAGGATTTTTTCCACTTTTTCCTTTGTTGCATACATATTCTTCTCCCAAAATAAAATTACACATTTAAAAATAGGCATCTTGCTACCCAAAAAAGCAGGATCCCTGTCTTTCAATGTCATGCCTAAAAATCTTGCAAAGATTTTTAAAAATTTGTAAGAGCTTAAAACCAAGCCAGAGAAATGAAGACAGATATTTATGTATCAAGCCTTATTTGAAACAGTATCACCCATATAATAATAGAAAAAAAATTCAACAGGATTTAGAAAATCATAGAAAAAAAATTTAACAGGATTTAGAAAACAGTTGCAGTATTAGCACTGAAAAGGCACTGGAAGGAAGGGTGGGTGTACATGATGAGATTTTGAAACAGATGAAGAAGTAGCAGGACTTAAAGGACAGGTGCTGTGGATGAAGTTCTCTCAGAGATCATGACAAGATTACACCAAGGAAGCCAGGCCTTTGTAGTAAATGTAGGAAGTGTATGGGAGTTAAGGGACAAGACACCAGAGCTAAGAAAAGGAATATCCACAGTGGATTTCAATCTTGACACTGATCTAATATTTTGGAAATTAATCTGAAATCCCACTTCCATTTAATTTAGTTTAAACCTGGATGCATTAAAAAATCCACTAAACTCCAGAGAAACAGAAATGAGCAAGCCAGAAGTTTATTTTCAAAACAGATTAATTCCATATTGTGCTGAACACTTCTTCATCGGTGCAACAGAAAATTAGTTATGATGGAAAATAAAAGGAGAATGAATTTCAAGGTAGGGCTACACACAAACACAAAGTATCTCCTTGAAGAGGAAGGATGGAGGACTAAGAACCTCCATGGAAAAAATGAGGTGCTGTGAGCAAAAGGACTGATGAGAAGAACAAAATATTCAATAGCAAAGGCTGTATTAACAGTCATATTTATGTTTTTAGGATATACAAGAACCAGTGAAAACACTAATGGAAACAGCTGAGGGTTGTTTAGAAAATACTTTTGATTTTAGAATTTCAAAGCAGTTTCGAATGAGGAGTGACTCTGTTATCAGGGCAACACATCCACTTCTGAGAGCAGCCACTCTGCACTCTGGAAAAGATACAATCCTTCGGAAATGCAATACATGGCAGCTACTATTGTATAAGCCAAGATGTTCACCAGATTTCCTATTTTCAATATTTACCCCTAAGCAGAGAAAGACTTCAGTCAGGCATGGATCTAACCAGGGGGCACAGAAAAGATGTCATTCAGCTGCCATGCTTTCTGCCCAGTTGCTGTTAGAAAGCCAGTATCAAGGAAGACCACCAAGTGAGCAAGCAGTCTTCTTTTTAAAGATTAGGACAGAAAATTAATTTACTAATGCCTCTCTTAAGAGTAAGGAAATGAATACTTAAAACAGGCATTAAAGCATTCAGATACTGTCAAGTCAAGAGAAAAAGTATAGGAAAATGTTCGACCATGGCATCTAAATAAAGGGGTGTGAGGCACCACTGTTTAAGTCACATTCTTGTTGCTAGGGTATGAGATTAAATGCCTTTTTTATACAGCAACTGGAGAATTTTCACAACATGCTGACCTCAACAGCCACACTACATGGCCCAAACTCTCTTTTAAAAAGGCACAGTAGCAGAACACACCCAAAACCCCATATCAAATTAATTATCCTGAGACTACAGGAAAATGTCAGCTGCTATGCCACAAATTCTGTTTCCTTCCATGATTGTATAAAATAAGGCATGGGTTATGTGTTTGTTTGTTTTCAGGAGATAGAAACAACCCAGGGAGAGGAGACAAAAAGACAAAGACTAAATAAAAAACGTGTCTCAAATGGAAATGCAATTATGTTATGGGAAAATAGCAAGTCAGACAAGGAATCTTAGTATTAAAGGGAAAACGTTAACCCTTATTCTGATATTTCATCCTTTTTTTGTGCTGTAAATAGTCTTTAAATAATATGACCACAGCCAACATGTAGGGATCTTCCCTTGTTTTACTAAAGTCTTGTCCAAAATGGAGCCTTAGGCAAGAAAGGACTCGATGTTCAAGACAAGTTCAATGGCTGGGAGCATAGAGGCCAGAAAACTTAAAGTAGCAGAAGAGGCAACACCATAAATTGTTCAGAAATAGAAGAGCTCAGTATTTAAAATAAATGGGAAGATGTTGGACCTCCTTAATAGAACTGCTATTGCTTTGTCTTCTCTGCTACCTGCTACTGCTTCACAAAAACCTAAAAGCAGCCGTGACATGAAAATACATATGCTAATCTGTGTCTGGATAAGGAATGCAACACCATTAGCACAGATACAGCTGGGGGACACCCAAAATTAATAGAGCTGTCTACCCATTTATTGTCTCATCTTTAAATATACGTAATAACAACAATAAGGATGCAAATATTCAACAGATATAAGCCACAACATCAAAACTAAAAGGTCTTAAGAGAATGAAATTTTGATTCTTCATTACATTCTACTACACCGACTTATTACACTCAACCCCCCACGTTCCTGAAATATGAGGAACAGCTCACAGAAACCTATGGCAGCTTCTGTATCAGTCAGCTACATGGTTAAAGTATCTTGATGAACTTGACAAAGTTATCTTCAAAGACAATAAATAAAACATTTTTTTCCCATCTAAATAGTGTTTAATTCTTCATATCTGTGTCCACTTGACCCTTTCCTCTATTTAGATTTTTAATATATGTATGATATACATAGAGTGCTTCTGTTCAATTCTCAAAGCATTTGGACAATGCTTTGAGACATACAATTTAATTTTTAGGCTGCCCTGTAGAGAGTCAGAAATTGGACTTGCTGATCCTTGTGGGTTCCTTCCAACTCAGCGGTTTCAATGAGTTTTTGGGAAGAATATATGTATATTATTCTGTAGAAGTAATCTTGGAAGAGTTAGAACTATTTCATTATGGACTACAATTAAGCTTACAATTAAGTTTTACATTCAGGGTAATTATCAAATTAATAAATGAAGTAATAGTCAATTTTTCAAAACGTCAAGTACTTCATCTTGCATAGAACTGATGCGGAAAGTGGACTAACCATTTTCAACTTTTTCCTAATACTTTTAACGCTGAGTTTGTTACTGTACTTACATGTAACAAAATCAATGACTACCAAACACTCAGTAAATTCAAGAAATAAAACCATATATTTCAATTTTCAAATTAATATGCGTACCTCTCATTTTGTAAGCATCTGTCTCAAAACACACTGTTAAACTGAATCCTACTTTATTCTATGATGTCATACTATACCTATTATCTTTGAACACACCACCAGGCAGTAGGGTAGCAAAGATGATAGTGTACTAGCTATCAAATGACAAAGAGTTTCCTGTTATCCTATAGTAAAATAAAAATAAAGGCACATACCCACCCACACTACTGTCAGTAAATCAATCTTTCCCTTGGCATTATCTGGAGAACAAAGCATAGCTGCTGGCCAATATTCTTAGGATAGCTCTCATACAATCTAGGGTAAGATTGCTTGCAGCAACAATCACACCGTCCCTGAAGAAGTCACTGAACTTTTCTCCTGAAGCACAGTTACATATTTATAATTTCACAGTAAACCATCGAATCAATCCCACTGCAGAGAGCACTAATAAGCTTAATTGTCCCTGAAAATGACAACATTAAACATCTGCTACAGCTTGAAAAATGATACAGTGGGGCAAGGGAAAAAAAGTTACTTTGGGAATAAATCAATAAAGTTCATTTAAATATGGGTTGGGGACAAATGTATGCCTGATAAATATGACACATTTCAAGTACATGCATAATAAATCAATGAAGTCAATCGTGTCATTTCACTGGAAACTGCAGAATTAGCCAATAAATACTACTTCCTTTGAGAAATAAGCAGCCAAATTCCACACAGAAATTATTTTTAAGTGAGAGCTTAATTAAAAAAAAAGAAAAATGTAGTAGTGCCTATGTTCCTCCATTTAAACTGGGTACACAACACAGAACAGCTCTGCAAGAAGCCGTGAGCTTATGAATACAGCACAGCTCTGATTCTCAAATAAAAAAAGGCAGTTTCAGCAAATTACATTTAACATGTCACACATGAGCATTTCAAATTCATGTGAATAACAAAGCAGAAACAGCAGCCGTTTAAAAAACACCATTTTCGTAATACAAGCCTCCATACAAATAAACCCAGTGAAACCAACTCGAATTTAGAAAGCCCAGAAAACAGTATACTAACATATGAATTTATAGAAGTTATTAGATCTGCTTCTTTTGACATAAATAAAAAGCTTCAAAAGGGTTGATAAAATAGAGCAGGCAGACACAGAGTAATGTGCCTGTTCTCAACCCACTTTTTTTTTTTTTTAACCAGTAACTGGTCCAGTATTAGCTACTTTAGGAATTTATAATCCTGTAAAAAATTGTGATGAAAGACCTTAAGAAACAGGCAGCTTTTACAGCAGTAGAGGGTCTCTGCTGCAAGACAGAATGTGAAGTTTCACCTGCACTTGGTTTCTTTTCCTGTTACATCTGAACCAGCCAAGCTAGTAACATTTACTAAAACACCCTAATATGTACTAATAAAAGAGCCAAGAAAAAGGAGCTGCAGTTGTACTACAAGTAGCAACTCCATACTGCTAAACAGCTGTTATATGCACTGCCTTTCTAGCAGGTCAACTGGAGTACATTATAAACTACTGTAAATAAAGTCTTATATGTGAGTTCTCTGTACTTGGACACCACTTGCTTTCCCCAACCCCACCAGATAGACATATCTGTAAGTTACACAAGGAAACTAGGAAAATTCTGTAATTAAGTACTTGCTACTGATAGATTAAAAGCATACAAAGAACAGGAATTGTGTTCAAACAGAATATAAAAGGGATTCACTGAGAGACCTATACTTGAGATGCAGATAAAAAAAGAATAGTCAATAAATTGGAAACTATTAAGTTAGCACACAAGAAAAGAGCTATGAGCTCATCTCCTGACTTTCAAATTATTTGTACTTCTGAAGCAGTTAGAGCACTAAAATAAATATAAATAAAACACAAACACATAACCCAGCAAACTAAACCAGAACTGAGAGTTCAGTTGATTTCTGGCAGCAGCAGAAGAAAAAGGAGTCATCTGTCATTGCACATATTACTCTTTTTTTTCAAGATCCATCAAAGCTGACGTACATCAGCTGAGAAGTATTTACACTGCAGCAACTGCTATCTAATTGTCAGCTGGTCAACTAGCAATGTTTTCTGTAACAAGAGATTAAAACCAACGCAAAGGAACTTTCCATGGTTACTACAGAAGATATTTATTTTGGTTTTAGCACAATATTAGCCGAAAATTTTTTTAGATTAATTGGTTGTAGCAGTTGCATACCGAAAAAAAACAACCAAAAAACCCACACCAAACTTAAATATCAATTCTGTTACCTTAAAACACACGGGGTAAATACATGGCCTGGGATGTGCATCAACCAGTAGCACACAACCTGCCCTTCAGAAGTTGAAAAAAAAAAATCTACAAATCTTCTACAAACACAAAGTTCCACTTTCAAACTGCTAACTGAAATTAAAATAATGCAACGGTTTTGCAAACCTAGAATCAACCTGTACTATGAATAGATCCTTTTCAACACTAAAGGATTCTGCTGGTACCCCAGGCCATAAGATAGTCTTGTTACTGACCCCTCAAAGTAGAAGTTTTAACAACTGAGTGGTAGAGTTGGAAAGTGATGTCCTGTTGTTTTTCTGAAAGTTCTATGTAGTTTAGGGGAAAGGGAGCAACAGTAGCTGTGGATGCCAAACTTGGTTACTCAGTGCCAGAAACAACTTTTTTTTTGTGCCACCAGTATCTGTCATTTTATGCGTAAAACTCTGCTGTTGCCTGTAAAAAGAGGTTTGAACTGCTTGCATTTGTAGTACGGACCATGTTTATACTTGAAGCAGCCTAAAGACCCTACAGCAGTACAGTAGCTGCAACAAGCCTTCAAAGAGGACAAAGTACAGCAAAGTAACAGCCAACATTATTTCTTGTACTAGATCATGAAAAATCCACTACCTTTTCCTAGGTCTCTTTCTTATAGTAAAGCTAGTACTTCTAAAACCTATGAAAATAAAATAATGCTAGCAACATCTCAAGGAGCAGTTTTCTACACCTCAAGGCTACAAAGAGCTAACAGAGACTTTCTACTGGCAGTTCATGATTCATGTAATTCAGGTACAATTTTTTCCCCTGTTACAAGAAGAGAATTTGTTTGGGACAAGCTAAATTGGAAGTACAGAAGGACTTCAAACCCTAGAAAGATTTTTTAATCATTGTTACAATTAGCTCCTTAGTTGTAATGTTTGATGGAAGTGCCTATTAATCTACTCAGGGCAGCCTAAACTGGCATGACTGCACATTTATTCTTCTCCAGCATCACAACCCTCAGAATCAGGATGAATCCTCTTACACACATTGCAAGCATCCATTCAGGGAAGATTAGCATAATATTAAGGCCATCTGAAGTACAGAAATGAACAGCACTGAATGTGCTATTGTGCAGCCATTCGGTTATGTGCAAGAGGGAACAACCTAGCCAAGACATTTGGCACAAATTACCATCATTACAATTTTTTGCACGACTTTAAGAACTCTGGTCAACATCTGCATGCCAATGTGAAAGTCACAATGCAATTCCAGGGCCTATTCTTAAGTAAAGCCAGTCTGGCAGGACTGAAGAACCAAAATACCAATCTGTTTTGGCGCAAAATTAAGCGGGCACATAATACTCCACCTTCCTTATAAAGCTCAATATTTACAAGGCTAAATATCCAGTTACTTTTTTTTTTTTTTATACAAAGGACCTATTTAAAGCAATATTCCTCCCTCTGTTCATAACCTAGTATGACAGTCAAGAGGTAACAGTCAGAGGTAACAGAGGTACCGTTGCTAGCTATTTCCTTTTCCTGCTCTGACTCAGAGAAGCTGAGAGCATGAATTAATCATATTCACCACTGTCCCTATTCACCTACCTGATATAGGGATCCCTCCCAGACCTGTGCTGTGTTGTGGTGGGAGATTCAAGTCCAAGAAATTACTGTTTGAGGTGGGATTTGCTGTGTGGTTCAAGTGCATGATGCTATTGCGTGGGAAGGCCATCCAAGGATAGCGAGCTGCTTGGCCCGGAAAACTGAAGGAGTTGTAAACTGCTCGATGCTGTTGAAACTGTGGAAACCTCTGTGGCATGACTGGAAAGGTGCTACTGAGAGAGTTGGCATTTGTGGGTGCAGCAGGATGCAGGAATCCAGAACCTGGCCCTTTGGCAGTTGTACTGTGTGGGGTAGGGTTCTGAAGAGATGTGGGTGAAAGGGAAGGTTGGTCTTGGACTGACAGTTCCTTCTCAATCAGGTCTGCTAAGGCTTTGCGGGTGATGTCAAAGGGATCAAACCCTAAGTCGTCCTCTTGCTGTTTGGAGGAACCAAACCCAAAAGCTGCTTGCCAGTCTGTGGAGGAGGATACTGGTATAGTTTCTGTAGGAGAAGAAAGGAACAGGATTTAGAACAAGAGTTAGAAATCACTCTTCCATATAAAAACGTCAGCCTGTGTATTTAACTGTGGTCTTTTATCTTTCATATCATACTTTATACATTCCCCAAAGACACCTTATTCATCAGCTTAGAATGCCGTTTTCAGATCAGACTGTCATAGACTTCTACTAAAGGGGAAGTGCTGGAAGCAGCAAATAACATTCTTACTGCACAGTTGCTCTATTCTTGAACTATAGAAAAGCCTTACCCAGAAAGTGTTTTCAGGAATAGTCCCAAATAGAAAGAGACCAATGACCACTTGCTTAGAACCTTCTTTACCCCCATTACTTCAAGGAAGTGTGAACAAGCGGAGTTTAAATAAGCTTGTTATTATTGTTCAGTTCAATATTTTGCTTTCACTACTAATGCTCTGCAAAAAAGGTAAGCAGGATCCTCCCTCTCAAAAGAAAGAATCTCAGAACAGTAGTTCAAAAACCAAACCAACACACAAAACCCACAAAAAATCTCCTACTGACTACCATTATGAAGAGAACTAAGCCAAATTCTTGAGGAGACACAATGATAAAATAAAAAAGGTAACTGCATTACAAGATATTGTTAAATACTTTGAGGCAGCATTGCAAAAAACGTTATCAGAATTTGTCTTCCTTTTCAGTTACTACTTCTTTTCATGATTAAGTCTGTTATTCAGGTTCAGTGAATACTGGTCTATTTTCACATTATTCTTCCTCAAAACTGTGATCAAGCAAGCTGCTAAATACAGGGCAGCATCACTCGCAACATTAACTCCCTCTGCTGGTAGGGATCTGGTCTGCCATTTTAAGAAGGTTCAGAATCCTCTCAGAGCAGAACCTACACTTCTATTTTCACTCTAAAATCCATGACGATAGATAAAGAGTTGTTAGACCAACAAGAACTTGTCCTTCACATTCTTATTTAAACAGCAACCATACACTTTATATTAACTATGATCTCTACTACCAGGAAATTGCCTCTCACTGCTACTTAATCCTCACAAAATTGGTGCATCAAGTGCCTTAGCAGACAGGAATTTCCTTAGTAATAAATACTGTTTACAAACAGAACTATGAGATTCAGGATCAAGATAAATATCAAAAGATGACTAAACACTAAGTAAACCAACTATATCATAAGATATTATTTACATTCAATTTTTTTATTGATATTATTTCATTTGGTTTTCTAACAATTCCCTCAGACTTACAATCTGTGAGCTCTTAAATACTGTTAACCATTCCCAAGACTACATCATTACAACTAAAATGATGTTTTGTGCATATGACAAGGCATTTCGTAGGACGGTACCTGAAAAATACAGGTATCTTCCAGCTGATAAAA
Organism: Hylia prasina; assembly: GCA_013397195.1. NCBI lineage: Eukaryota > Metazoa > Chordata > Aves > Passeriformes > Sylviidae > Hylia > Hylia prasina. The sequence goes on from VYXD01002844.1 coordinate 21,745, forward strand.
TTAAACATAACTTGTCCGAATTTATAGAACCTCACCTCAGAAAAAGATTAGACACCTTCAGATAACTATGCAGGATACTAAAAAAATTCTGAATTCTACAGAACAGCTTCTGATACTAGAATTACAGATTATCACACCAATATATACTGATACCATGTATTTTCCCCACTCTCAATAAAAACCTGTCACACTAAATATTAAAGCTGTATGTCACATCCTATTGCGTCATGTGTTATATAACATCCTATGCATGTTGCTAAGAAAAACTAAAATAAGCACTCTGATAATTTAGCTATGCAGCTTGAAAGCTCTTCTTTAAGAAGAAACCCTTAGGTCAGTACAATTCATCTGCAGTTAAGTGACAAATTGTAACCATTTGTAAGGGGGGGGAAGCACATTATGGAACAAGTCCTAGAGTTTTAGGCTCTACAGAGCTCTGTACAACTCTGTACAAGTTGTGAGCAACTGCAAAAGCAAGCAATACACAGCCATGTAATCTGTGGATGTACCTGATGTGAAGAGGCTCTGTGGTTCTGGTGCTGTGGGCCAGTCACTCGAAGTCTGTGGAGAGCTGGGGAACGGAGGAAGCCCACTGGGGATGGGGTTAGGGTGCCGGAAGTTGTCAGAGAAGAGTGACTGTGATTCTGTTACAGCCCCTTCAAAAGGAGACCGTGCACTGTGATTAGATGAACTGATGGGTATAACTGGATTGGGTTTTGTTAAACCAGGTGGTGGTGAAGGTGTGTCACTGTTTGTTATCTACAAACAAGACAGAAAGAGAGAAATTAGGACATGAGTTTATATGTAAAATGTTCTCCACTAACTCAGATGAAGTTTCCTCAAAACTTCTGTCCAAAAGTAGGTTTGTTAATATATAGCTCAGCACAAAGTCAAACAAAAAATCAATTTAGCAATAGCATTTCTAAATTTTGTTTAAAATTATTACAGAATCAAGTAGAGTGCAAAAAGATCCTTTGAAATAACTGAGTCCAAACTATGCCTAAACACTACCTTGTCACCTAGACCATGGGACTAAGTGCCATATCCAGTCTTTTTTTAAGCACATCCAGAGACTGACACTCCACCACCTCCTCGGACAGCCCATTTCAATGCCCAATTATGATACACTTCAGAAAATACTTGCTTCTCCAACTGCAAGTTGCACTAAGTCCTCAAACCCACTTGTTACTTTCAGAGTACTTATCTTTGTGTCTTACCTGCTGAGAGCTGTCACCATTTCCTATACTGAGGGAATCTGAAGGTTTATCGATAGGGCTGCAAAAGTGGGAGGGAAAAAGACAGTGAGAGACTCAAGTATTTAATGTGAAAAATCAACATTTGCTTTTGTAGTGGAATAAAAGCCTTAAAATAAAGACAAAAATTAAGAAGTAGGAATTAAGAAGGAAAAAAGTACACTTTTTTTAAAGAGATTGCTTTTTTAATCATAAGCATTCCAATCATTTGTCATAGACTGTAATACTTGTCACCACTCTCCATTCTGTCTGCTGACCACCTTAAGGAACAAAAGAACAGTTTTGAACATGTTCATAGCAACTCTGTACCATACAAAACCCTAGAACTCTATACTATGACAGTATTTTGTAACAGTCAGTTCCATCTACAATACTACTATAAAGAAACTTTAAAAGATCTATTTTCCAAACACACAAGTTTTCAGTTTCCATACAAATCCTAAATAAATCCGGGAGAGATAAAACATCAAATTAACAATTTAGTCTTAGTGGCAAGTTAAGCTTCCCACCAGCCTTTAAGATTTTAACTAGCAGACATTAGTCTCCCAAGTTAAAAAAATTCAGGTGTGAAATGACAGAAGGGGAAAAAGACATAGCATAACAAAGTACCAAAAGTAAAGATAATGTAAGATACACCAGAAAACCACCTCAGAAAGCCATTCACTGCAAATTATTGTGACTTGGCTAAAATGGCACATCTTGGGACTCAAGATTCTTAAGGGCATCTGTGAGTTGTCTCAATCATGCTAAACACCGCACTAATGAAATGGTATTATTGAAGTTCACACTAAAAGCTTTGCTTTGCAACTTCAAGGTACTCCCATTTTCATCCACCCATGAGAAAAAATCCACAAGCATCAGGCTGTACAGGCCAATGCAGAGATTCTATAAACAAGCATCAGAAGTAAGGACATGAATTTCAGTTCCACTAAGAGGCCACAATGTGACACACATGTCAAATTACGGTCATGATGTTGAAAGATATATGTAACCATTTCTTTTAACTGGTGTAGACTTCAGATTCTAGATACACCTTGTTTTCAAACAGCCCTTGCTGCTGCAAAGTTTGATTACTGCATACAGCCATACAGTAAGGTCAACAATTCATAAGATTTCTTCCACTTGTAATTTTTCCCCCACCCCAAAATGACTAATCAAAACCCAGCAGAATTACTTCGCCATTCTAAAAGAAACTGTAACAGCAATCATCAATACATTTCTTTGTGAAAAAAGAGTACTGATTGAGTCAGCATTTCAAACAGATAAATTAAGCTGAAATATTGATGACCATAAAAGAAAAATCACTGCATTACTTCAGTGAAGATTTACAAATACTCTCTACTCAGTGATCCAACGGCACAAATAAAGCTCTTCCATTTGAAGCACACTGCTTTTGGTTACTAATTTCCAAATACCTATAGCACAGAAGTTTGCTGTAGACTCTTCATCACACAATCGATTCTGATTGAAGAGCTGATATTCCAGTCAAATTCTTTTCCTACAGAGCTAACAGTCACAATACTGCAGTTTAAAAAGCTATGAGTAAGACAACTTTTACTGACAATCTAAATTATGAAAATGTTTATTATACTTCAACTTGCCTAAGGTGCCTTTATTTGCAAGACAGACTTCCAGCCCTCGGGAATGAATAAGGCTCATTACCTATTGACTACAATATTTTTATTTACATTAAATACATTTTTTTCAGGAAAAAAAAGAATTGCACATCACTGCTGAGATGCAATTCACAGGCTCTCTGATCACTCCTCAATGGGACTGCTATTTAACCTAACAAGAAGGTACCACTTTCAAACAACACTCTCCATTTTAATGCATTGGTTCAAAATTGATTTAAAATGAAGACTGGCTACCTAAAATCAGCAGCACCACTACTTGAAGTATCAGAATTTACCTTGCTTCTTTTCTCATCCAATCTGAATGAGCTTAACACTTATTACCTAAAGAGGTCCATAACGAAAAAACCAGCATGAATACAGACTAAGATTGTAACTGCAAGCAATGCATAAGGTGGAAGAGGATACCAGTTCTACTCAAGGAGGACATCAAAAAAAGAAAAAATGTTGGTTGGCAATAAGAGATTATTGTAAGCAGACGAATTACTTCCTCTACACAAAGAAGCCTCAGTTGAATTTGCTACCCTGTTGTACCTCTGAAAGGTAATTGGGGAACCCTTTCCTCTGTATTACGCTCTGGAACACATCACTGGGAGGAAATGACAGATATTTTAGCCCTAACATTTAACTTGTCTCTGTTGAAGCTTTTCGAAGTGACAAGCCTCCTGATGTATAGCAAATAGGGTGTTATTTTTGTGGAAGCTTCTGTATAGAGAAAAAAAGGAAGGGCTCAGCTCTGGGACTGTGTAGCTGTACAATCTCTTGATCTCCTGGTTATTCTGTTCCCCTCAGCCATTACCTGTACTGTCACTTACTAACTTCGTGTTAGGGTTCTCCAGCATAATCTGCCCATCAGTCTTTTTAATACGGGCTAAACTAAGCCCAGCTTTTTGTGACCTGATCAGGATTTGTATCCAGCTCTCCAACCAGAGAGACTGAAGAATCATTCCCTCCACACCAATCAGTGAGAGAGAAAGCAAGCTATCTGAAGTATAAAAGGCAGCACAATTACCCGAAATCTGAGTCTGCACCATCTGGAGTCATGTGTTCTGGGTCTGTGCCATTTTCTAATATAGGAGGCGTTTTCCTGTGTTCCACTGTTAAACCGTTGGCTGATTTACTTGAACTCTGTAATGATGGCCAGGCATCTTTGTTATTACTGTTGGGTCTGGAAAAAGGCAAGAGTAAAATAAAAAAAAATAGAAGAGTTCAAGTTATGAAGAAAGTGTTTTAAAAATTGTAAACACTGGGGAAATAAATCCTTGTGCCAGACAATCCATAACAATAGATTTATCTGGATATTATTCTTCAGATTTTAAATGGCAGTGACTTAAAAAAATAATTAGTGGGATAGGTAGGGTAGAGAGAAAACCAGAGGGAATTCTGTTTTCTTTCCTGAATAGATTGCTGCTTTGCCAATCCTAAAGTGCAAACTTGCCCATTTGAGGGGGGGAAAAAAATGTAAATAAAAATGAAAAATGCCATCAATAGTTCAAGTGTCCAGACCTCTGCATACCTCATTTAGAATTACTTGCTTTAGCCCATAACTATTTTTAAGTTCTGTAAGTCATGAGCTCAGTCATCCTTTTTTTAATATATGTTTTATATTCCAGGTCCTATCAAGCCTGGCCACAACAGATCACGTTTTATATTTTACACCTACACAGGAATCCACAGCTTTACTAACAGACCATGAGACCAGCCAAACAAATACAAGTTACTGTTCAAGTTACTGGTCCCTTTATTTCTAGCTTAATGGCATAATTACTTCCTTTTTATAAAGTAATATTAAATTTCATTTTAGAGTGCACATTAGAACTGAAAAAAGTTTAAGAGAGGACTCAAAGCCCAAGTTTTTGCTGTAAGTAGTTACATTCTGTACAAATTTAAGCAAAATGGAATATAGTCTATAACCAAATGGATTCAAATACAGTGTTGTCTGCTAATCTTAAAAGATCTCCTTTGTGTTCTCAACGTTTGTGTTGTTCTACGTTACCTGTAGCTTTTCATTTGCTTCTATTAGGAGCTGGTTTTAGTGGCCAAGTCCTGTCTTTGTAAGGATGCAGCTTTCAAAGAAAAAAATTTTAACATCTATGTCCCTCCTGATGCTCCCCTATGTTAGTATGCTCCTATTACATGGTCCAATATTTATTCTAAATCTTTAGGTCAATTTACTAATTTCACAGTCAGAATATGGAAATTTCATTAACTACTTATAGCAACACAAATGCTTCCTAATTCTATTCAGATAAAATTAGTAATAGTAGCTCCCCTCAAATCTTACTACTTCAAGATTTGCTATCCTGTATCCATCTTTTCTCAACTATCTATACAATACATACACAGATGAGTACCTTGACCTGATTTACAGATCTCATCTTGGCTTTGCACACATTTGGACTAAGCCAGAGCTAGTGAGTTGATCAGATACAGAACATCAGGGAATGAAGAGACAGTAGGAGCAGCAGAATGTCTGTGATTTAATAGTTTCATGTGTACAAAAATGAACTGAAATCTAGATATATCAAAATTGTCAATCCATTAACAGATTTATTTTAAATATCCAAATTTATGTTCACTACAGAGCAAAGCCATCTCTACACTAAACTAACTTTAAAATGACAGTTAAAAGCCAGTTTTGCATCCAAGGAGAAACACAGAAACAAATCGGTTTATGTTTTGAGGTGGAGCATTTTGTGCGTGTGGATTTTTTTTTTTATTCTCGTTAAGTTCAGACTGCATGTCTCTGAAGGGCTACTCTCTAAAAGATCAGCACATGCTTCATAATTGGTTCTTCTTGTAGCATAAGAAAATATTCATTTCAGCTCTTCAGAAAAATGTCAAGAAAATAAAAAACCTTGATCTAAATGTGGAATATATCTCCAATTTTAAAAGAACAGTCACCATGACTATCAAGTCATACCAACATACCAAGAGACAGTACACAAAGTGGCCCTACGGGATTTTAACAGTTGTCTTCAGCAGGAAGAAAAGGTCTGCAAGCAGGACCTTTCAAATTAAAACAGTTGTAGAAAAACACTTATCAGAGTTTAACAAACTGTTTTCTACTACTGAGTATTTACAATTAAGCATACACTACTTAGAACTCAACTTCTGTTCCATTCCATTATGAAACAAATTCTGCACCCCAGAAACACAAGAACTACTTCAGAGTTGTCAGAAGCTGTGACAAACTTCTAGAAATATAAATATCATATCAATGAATCCCACAAAAACAATCCTACAAGAACCCAACTGGCTAGAAACTGTCAAAGAACAATGTGCATTCACCAGTGCAAAAGCTTCATTTTGTACTGATGAGATGGGTCTTGACGAAGTATGTCAAAATTCCAGCTTCAAGAAATGCACTTTGCAACCCTGAAGGTGGTACCTAGGCATTAGGAAAGAACAGAGTCCGAGCTATGATTATGCTGTTCAAATGACAAGAGAAACTACCTCCAAAAATTACCACTTGCTGCCTTTAGAGTAACATGGCATTTTTTCCATAACTGCTAAATGTCAGCACCACAGACTGGCCAAGCTCCAACTCCTAATTGCTTCCTAAAGGCTTAAACGTTTGCTGCAGTTTCAGATACAGCATTCTTCCTGCACTGCTATAATTTGTTTTGCTGGGATCTAAATTAGGTATCAAATTAAAATTAGTTCAGATTTCAAACATAAAATAATCAACACCCAAATTCAAGAAGTGGTGTATTTGTTTTGCTTGCTGCACTTTACCTTTGAAGTCAATATTGAACCAGTGCCTGAGAAATAAGAAGCAGCTCTGTCCTTAACAAAAAAGATTCCTCTGGAAGCTCTGGCCACTTGCAGTCAAAGTGCATATGAAACTGCCTCCAGAAATTAAACAAAACAGTCCCAGTACACCAGATAGAATACCAGTTCTCAGAATTGTATTCTGCTCATTCAAGATGCATTGATAGTATTTTAGATACAGTACCCACGCTCTTGTTTAGACAGCTGTGCATTGATGCTGCCACTGGCAAACTACTGTCTGAAAAATTCAGTAAGTGCATGAACTGGCACACAACACAAACCCTGAGTAAAAGGTCAAGGTACATATGAATTGCAATCTAACTTTCACATTCCCCTCTGCCCATCTCCTTTATCAAACTCCTAAAAAAAGGAGTGGAAGAAATTGCCAACAGTTTTTATTTCTTTATCTTAAATATGACATTTGAATGAATAATTAAGGACTGGTAACCTCAGACTTTCATTTATCTTTGTGTGACTACATATGCATATGGACAGAAATCTTTTCACAACTTACTGAACAAACTACTTCAACAGAAATATTATTTTAGCAAGCTATAATAAGTGATATCTGCATTTTCAACATAGTAAAAAATATATGGACTGCACTATAAATCATGATGTTAAGAAATATATTAAGGTTATAAGGTATCTTAGTTATAAAAATACAGACTGTGTTTATGACACCATACCAAGAAAGTAGACATCTGGTCTTTAACAAATACATTCTGTTTTGCAAATATAAAATACAAGGTCTTCTTTCAGAACACCTTGTTCTGAACTGCTGATCCAAATGCAGACACACATTTCTTTCCTAAGACACACACTCTATTTTAGAACAAAGTGGTCCATGTGTCCTGGTTCTGGCCAGGACAGGGTTAATTTTTGCAGCAGCCAGGAAGGGGCACGGCTAGGACAAGGAGGCATCACCTCTATACCACCTTAAGTCATTTCCTGGGCACTAGGGAAGGGCTCTCTTATGGGTAAGCAAGTGGACAGTACTGCTGGGGGCTTCTGTGGGGTGAGCAATCACCTGTGAATCATTTGACTCTTTCTTGTACCCTCCGTCGCTTCTATTGTTGCTGTTACTATTTGTTTTCTTATCTCACTCCTCTTTCCAGTAAACTGTTCTGATCTTTACTTTAAGTGCCTCCAATTCTCCTCTCCTGCCTGGTACAGGGAAAGAATGTGGAGAAGCCTCAGAGGGATTGCAAAATAGGAGAATACCACCCCCAAACAGTATGTTTCTCCACAGAGAAAACCTATCAGATTTTATCATATATAAGTACTAAAAATAGTACGCAATTTGGGTGATCAGATAGGAGGAAAAGTTTTCTTTGGAATAACCACAAAGAATAACTAGGCAGTCCAGCATCAGTACTTACGCATCATACCTCTGCAGTGCTGTCACTTTGTTCTTGTTCTTGTCAACTGTACCCGTGGATAACTGGAGAAAGTTGGGGTTTAGTTTGTATAATTCTTGCAGTAGTTTCTGTTCATATTCCTGGTGCTTACCCGCCTAAGTAAAGAGAAACTCTCAATGAATGAATACTGGTTTAATATATATTTATAGTCATAATTTTTAAATATATATAATATGCCCATATATATAAAATATATCCCAAAGCTTAGTAACCTAGCCTTTACAACTTACCAGGTCACTCCTGCCAAACTCAAAACAGTGCTTCTCACTCTCAGCACAGATGTGATCTCAACAGCTCTAAAACTTGCCTAGAAATCACCCGGATGTACCTACCTATTTATACTTTGTGGAGACTTCTAAAGCAGAAAAGCATCTACATCCTTATTAGAACTTGCTCCTCAGTTCTAATCAATAGTTTCACAAATATACCATAGCAATCACAAAGAGTGACATCTCCAAGGCAGTCCCTGCATTTCATAATTCAACCATACTAAGCTTTTCAGAAGATGGGAAGGAACAAAGTTCTTCCAAAATTAATTTTATTTTGGCTTAATAAAATAGCTGAGGTGTATGACATGACAAGCAGTATATTCTAAGCAATAACTGATAAATCATTCTTTTTAGTAACTGAAAAATTGAAATATTCTTTCAGCTAGTTGAATCAATTGAGAACAACAACTTGCTTTCAGAAATTGTGGACATCCAATCCAACTCCAGAGTACTAGACTCTGGCAAGTGAAGGAAGAGAGTATTTTTCAGTCTAGCTTGCAGATAACATTCTGTGGCTTAATATATAAAACAAAAGCAGAAAGATCTACTCCTACCCTCAACATTTAAAGTAATACCTGAAATTCAAGATGAACATTCATAGTTTTTGTATATCGTTATGACACTCCAACCTAAGAACCACTACTTGCAAGTTAAGTATTGTTATGAGTTGAATCAAGATATAAAATAAAACAGTGAATTTGAAGTTGTCAATAGGTTTTCTCTACAGTTTCCAGATACTAGAACATGTCCTCTACCCAAAGAAATAAGTGCCAAGATTTATGGTCAAGTCTTCTGAATCTCTAAGTCTGAAACACCAAAATTACTATCTATCACATCTTCAGTATTGATTTAGAAGCCCTCACACTACTTGTACATATAGAATTTATCTCTTTTTTTATATTGATTGCTTAATATTTTGTTGAACAAGACTGGAATTAGTGCACAGGCAATGTGGACATACCCCTAGAAAAGCTTTACAACCTAAGATAAAAATATAACTTTTTTTTAATAATTAGGCATGAATAGACAAAATACAAAAAACCAGTACTGTTGATAAACTACATTCTGTTATGGGTGCCTGTAGAAGGCCAACTGCATATCTCACTGGAATACTTTGGGTCAAACCCTATCAATGCCTCCATTCTTTTGATACTTAATTCTCCAGTTCTCCATTACTGTTTGATTCTGAACATGTCCTTATGTAGTCAACTTATACACCTCTCAAGAAGGATTGAAAGATCTGGTGTATGCATCATCTTACCCATTCTGTCAGTGTCTACATCCAAACTGCTACCTGTAGTAGTAAAAAGTGTGGCTCTACAGTATAGTTCACCTAAATGCAAACCTTGAGATATTCTGCACCCTGGAAATGCTTCTTTCACCATCCAATCATGACTGTAGCAAACTAGGTTGACGCAAAGATTTGCACAATTAAAGATTTGCAAATGTTAAGCAGCTGAGTAAGAAGAAACCTCTCTGGATCTCTCAACTTGCTTCAGTGACTAAAGACTGACTATCATGGCCAGGTACATCAGGGGTCAGTCTTAAGGCCATTTACTTCCCACATAAATGCAAGAAAGAAACAAGAATAAATCCTATATAGGAGCTTGCAATAATTGTGTTTCATTTACAACAGACACCCCAGAGGCCAAACTTGGCATCTCCAACCCACCTAAAATTCCCACCTTCTCTTTCCAAGACTTCCTGGAGTTCTACCAATTATTTTTAGTTTGCCACAATAATTAGATCCATTAATTATTTAACCTAGAATACAAATACATCCATTGACTTTTTTTAAAAAATATGAAGTCTGCAACAATGAACATTCAATCTCACTAAATGGACCTGGAAATTCACTGACACTAACCCAAATGCAGGAAAGCTGGCACACGGAAAGAACAATGTACTTAGCAGGTGTGTAATTTCCAATTACTTTAAGAAAGCAATATGAAACTCAAAAGTTTAAGCAATATAACAAGGAACAGGGAGGGAAGATTTATGTAAGTCACCAAGATGATGTAAAATCCACTCAAGACTTCTGAATAGATTCATACATGAAAATTAAATCCTGACAAAGGTACATAGCCTATCAATTTTAACTAGCAGTCAGGCCAGAGAACTGACAATTTGCCTCTGACTTCTACAAAAAGGGCTGTAGAAAAGATTATGTGAACTACAGGCTGCTATGTAAACTTCCAACCTTCCAAAGATTACAAGGTAATAATAATAATGATAACAATTTTTAAAAATAGAAGTTCATGGATAAACACAAGTCACCAGGATTGAATCTGAGTATCTTTTGTAAAGGGAAAGCCTGGATCACTAATATGAATTCTTTATAGAGTTATAACCATAAATAAAGAGGCTCCACCAAACTTTAAAAGAAGTTTTTGATAAGGTTTCACACCAGTTATTTATTAATCTTCCATAGAAGAGAGTGTGAAGATGGTTCAAAGTATAACTCCTTAGGGTGCAGAAGCAAGCGACGAGGACAGATGACTTGCATCAGTTCTATGCAACACCCATCAGCATGCATGAGAAAAGACTGAAAAGCAAGTTCTTTGCTGATAATATCAAGCTTTCTGGGTAATAAATTGCCATGTTGATAATGAGGAACTCCCAAAGAATCTCAGAGAAATCGGCAAACAAGCAAATGGTGGAAAAAAAGCTTCACCAAGGATACGTCAGATGACACAAGAAAGGAAAAGCAGTCTAGACCATAGTAACCCACTCCTGATCTATGAACTGGCTGTTACAGCCCAGTAAAAAGATGCTGAGGTTACTGCCAACAGACCTCTGAAACTGTTAGTTGATTACACACTAGTCACAAAAGATGTGTTGGGCACCACTTAGAAGACCAATTCAAATAAACTAAAACAAAATGAAAAAAAAGCACATATCACACTACATGTAATGTGCTGAGAACTGATAAACTAAATTTGGCTTCCGTCATGGCATGCATCTGAGCTCTGCATCTCAAGGAGAACACAGCCAGAAAATACAGAGAAGGGCAACAGATATTATTGCAGAAATGGAGCAACTGCTTTAAAAAGAAGTTTAAAAGACCAGAAACTGATTTGGAGAGAAAGCTGGGAGAGACTAGATCAAGTTTTGCCCCATCACAAAGGCAACAAATAAGGTGAATAAGGGGTTTTGCTTTCAGCAAGCATTACAAAGCTAAGATTAAGGGAAACTTGGCAAAACCTAACTAGTTAGCAGTTTAACACAGGCAAAAGAAAGCCCTTTACAAAACAGCTAGGGAATTTCTGGGGCTTGCTGCCACAAAAGACTAAAGGGTTGGCAGTACCAACAGGTTCAAAATAGATTAAAAAAATTCATAGCTGACAGGTCCATAAAAAACTAAAAACACTAGACAGGAACATACCCTCAAACATGTATATGCAACAGATCTAAGTGGTGGGAGAAATACAAGGAACAAACAGGTCTGGTTTGCAACTTGTCCTTAAATTTCTCATTCTATTGCAATTATCTGCTGAAATCCTCAGAAATAATTTGTGGAAAGTATTTAATAGACATGGATATTCATCTTTATTCTCCAGCTTACATCAGCCAAACACATCAAAAAATCTACTAGAACAACATCTGTGCTGGCACTAAGTGTGGGGACCCTCTGCTTCATGGACAGACCACATGTAAAAACTGCAGTATGGATGCAAGGCTGGCATACGTGAGTTTAAAAGCTCTACCATACCTCATGTAAAAGGACCGAGGCAGACCAAAAGATCTCAGAATGCAATGCATTTGAGACAGTAAAGCTATCCATTTATTTGGTTCCCTACCATAAACAATAAGCATTTTGATGCTGAGATAGTACATAAAAAACAATGCTGGGATTTTTTTTTACTACTATAGTGACCCCCAACATTTTGTTTGCAAATGGTTTCTAAACACTGCACAGGCTAGAAGGGTTATCGGGCTTCAGACAGCCTGGTCAGTCACAGCACAAGAGGCAATCCACGGTAACTGTCCTCACACACCAATTTTACAGTAAAACCCAGATCTGCACTAACTTTGTTCACAGATACCTAAAATGACACTACCTTACTTTAGTATAAAAAAAGGGATAATTAGCTCAGATTATTTGAATTCTTGGCTAAGAGTTTGTCTTCATCTTTTTGCCTCATGAATACTCACCAGACTTCTCAGACTTTAAAAACAGCCTGCAATAAAAAAACTGTTCTTTGCAGTACTCAACTGGTTAATCACCTTTTGGTTTTTAAAAATTCATCACTGTCACAACACTCACCAAACACATTACACATATTAGACTAAATCATAGACAGTAAGACATACATGCCAAATTTCCTGTGTTTCCCATTCACTACACTTACCTGCATTTCTTCTTTTGTGAAACTGGCTGCTTCATCACCTAGTTCATGTAGATACATGCAGTCTGGTTTTGGACACTGCATATTTTTTAGAAAATAACTGCAATATTTTGTTGTACCTAATGATGCCTGAAGGAAAAAAAAAATTAAGTATTGCAGGTTAAGAATGCCTTCAGCCATATAATACAAAACAAGTTATATTTAAAAAAAGTTACCTCAAGATTTGAAATCTCATCATAATGCATTTTTGATGCAGATAGAATAAAGTCCATTTGTAAAACGTCTATATATTCTTGAGGATTCGATAATTAGGATGCATTTTTATCTTCATCCAATCTAAACAAATGCCTAAGTAAGAGCCTTAGTAAATGTTTGCATAATCATAAGGAGGCAAGTAGCAGGGTCAAGAGATTAATAGTAACTAGATTTCTACAGCCACCAATTTGGCCAAATCAGCCTGAACACCTGTTTACATACACACCAAAGGGAAAAAACCTTTGATTTCCCAGGGAGCTTTTGAGAGGTGTGTAGGGACTACAGAAATGTTCTGTGAAAGCAAACAGTGGGTTTTCACACTGTACTATTATGCTATACAACAAAAAAAAGCCCCTGTGAGCTTGGGGAGGAGGTAAATATCTTCGTCTCATACTTTGTTTTAAGAAAAAAACTAACCCACCAAAATACCGCCTTGCTGGATCCTCACTGAACTTCCATTTTGAGATTAATACCAGGAAGAGAAGTCAAAAGCCAATGCACTGGACATTCTTGTTCAGCAATGCAAGCATACTCATACAAACAAAATTGTATACTAATCCCTGATACTGGTGTTCTAAAACACATATGCAAGAACATAAAACTGTTACCACCTTAAGTGTTCTGCCATCTACCACCACATTATTGACGCACTGTATGGCTCTGAGGGCATCTTCTGACCGGATGTAGGTTACATACGCACTGGCACTTGGACCCTAGGAAGAAAACACACACTATTTACTTGTTTTTCTTTCCCCAGAAAGATCTGATCATTAAGTCACCTCTTAAGCCACTCACTTCATAAACTGGTATATTCAGGGCTTGATGTTTTTAACAAGAAACTGACAAAAAAGGTAGAAGCCATAAGAACTCATATGTGATGGATAAAGAATGAAGAAAAGAAGAAATGCATCGGTATGTTGCATGAATGTTCTAAAAAGACTTAAAAGGCATTTTGTCACCAAAACACAGCTTAGTGACTAAGTGCCATACTGCTGCTTCTTTGAAGTTTCTCATCCTGGCTCCCAATTTTCAATCTTTCTACGTTGCATTTTGCATCCAACTTCGAGAGTCTGGTTGGAAAATACCTACAGTAACTTAACAGTAATTTGATTCTTGAAAGGCCTTTTTTTTTTTACCTATTGCTTAATCAGAAAGAGTGAGCCCTAGATTCACTCTGCACACATGTATTCTCTGAAGGAATTAAAATAAAAAAGTTACAAAGACCTCTGACTTACCTGTGAGCCTGCATATGATGTGCTGTTATTAATGACAACTTTATGTATTTTACCAAACTTCCCAAAATATTCTGGTCGTTTCAAAACCTACAAGAAAAGAAAGTTCAAGTGGTATAATTCATACAGAGGTGTACTTATTCTTCGGTAAAACTGCGCGGCTAAAATCTTTAACTAATAAAAAACAGGTCTCTCCTAAAAGAAGAGCACAAAGATTTAGATTTGTTTTCCCACATTAAAAAATGGTTATTTGAAATACAAAGTATGTAGTCACCGCAGAACTTTAATGACAAATATCCCATATTTCATGCTCTATTTAAAAAAATTCTTTCATGGTGTATTTAAAAAAATTCTGATTACCCAAATCCCACCCTGGCAAAATATATCCCATTTAGCATAAAATGTTCCTGCATATATCTGTTTTATAATTTGATTTAAAAAATAAAAATTACATTAATTCGCTTACTTCCAAATAACCATACACCTTACACTAGCATTCAGCTATATTAATTACTAGGTACAAAATGCTGAATCCTGACTGCCATGCCACACACGCCAAAGAAAAAGGGAGCAAACCAATTGGCTCAAGATAATCTCAAGTTTTCCAAGGACCAGACTAAGTAAAGGAAAACAATAAAGGAAAATTTTTAGGGACAAGAAAAAACATATCAGAATCAACAGCATGTTTATACGAACGAGTGACTATCTGTAAAGGAAAAAAAATAATCGTCTCGCCCTTCCTGGAATCAGTACACACCATTTAGAGACCCTGTGCAAAGCAAAAACATCACAGCATATCAAGCAATCTGTCGAATAACCACTACCTGTGTGCCAGTGAAACTGGCAACATATTTGACACATCCGTACCAAAGGCCTTTTTTTTTCCATTTCTGTGATGGAAGAAGGCACAAAAGTACTGACTACTCAGACTGAAGCTAGACAAAATAAGGCATTTCTGTTCTAGATAATAACCTGAGAGTTTATAAAGGAGTATTTGTTTCCTCTGCTCCATCTTCATATTAGTATTGGATAGTGCAGTTAAACTGTTCTGATCCAAGAACTGAACTGTCCCTCTCCCTTCCCAAGTGAGCATCAATGCCTTCAAGAACTAACAGCATCACACTTGGAACATCCCAGAGAACTACACGGTATGTTGTATATACAACCAGTCACTCACTGGTCTCTTCTGACTGCTCTCCATTTGGTCTACACTCTCTTGAAACATACTATACCCAGTCTCCAGGCATCATTCCAGAAGAGATCAACAAGCCTAAAGAAATTTCCCTTTTACCCAAGCATATTGCAGATTATATTCCTGCTACAATATGTCAGCATAGCCTTCACAATTCTCCTTAGTGCACATCAACAGAAGAGGATCCACCTGTACTCCATCATGATCCACAGAAGTAGACCCAGAAATAGCACATAGCAGCCAAGCTCCCACCAAATAATCTCAGTCTATGAAGGAGTTTTTTTCCTGCTTAAGTAAAAAACTTGAATATATTGTATACTTTTTTTAGCTCATCACAGGCTAGGTTTCTTGAAGATCAAGTCACATTGTGCTATATGCAATATTCAGTAAGTACACATTTTCTGGTATGTCATTGAGCATACTGCTACCAATACACCTAGTACATCCCCACCTCCCAAATAAACCCATTCCTAGTTACTTCAAGTATTCAGTATAAAATTATCAGAGGTTTACAAAAAAAAAAAAGAGAATCAACTGTATTTACTACCACTTCTCTTAATTACAAATCCTCCATATGGTCAAAGAAACTAAATTTCAATAATAAATTCATATTGCATTTTTCAATTATAAATAGCCCCAAGCCAGTGCTGACAGCTGCTTGCAAATACTTGCTGCTATATTTTAATACATACTGAAGTGTTATACACCAGATCAGTTTTAACTTGCTTTTTTCTCTTCCCTTCTTTATCCTTCCTTTTTTTTCTCCTTCACTACAAGCAGCTTTTTACATTTGTTCTTTACCAGTCTACCAAAATACAGCTCATACTCTGAGACCTCAGAAACAGCCTCATCTGTTTGAGACATCTCCAGATAATTTAGTCTGATAAGGTGAATTTAATCTGGCATCGTAATTCTGAAGACATCTATCTCATCCTGAAGTACATTTCCTCCATACCTAATTCAAGATACTTTTATGCATTTGCACTTACTCCACTGGCCACCTGCAGCAATGACTGATGATTTAAGTAAATAAAGCATTTTCAACATAATCAGTTTTCTCAAATGAAAACCTTATTTTTGATGATGCAGAGCAGTAAGCCAACTTTTTCCAGACTGTTCCTCTTATTAACTTTTCCCCCACAACTTCTTAAGGACATAATCCTTATGGTTATAGTTCT
Organism: Hylia prasina; assembly: GCA_013397195.1. Lineage (NCBI taxonomy): Eukaryota > Metazoa > Chordata > Aves > Passeriformes > Sylviidae > Hylia > Hylia prasina. The sequence goes on from VYXD01002844.1 coordinate 38,302, forward strand.
TCCTAGTATATACTTCCAAGTGTTGGCTTTTTTTCTTCCGTCTCTACAGGTTTGTGTGATACTGTATACCAGTTCTTTGTAATCCAACCAAGCTCACATTTTAGAACTGGTGATTCATGACATAGCTTTATAGTGCCAGCAGAGCCAACCTAGGACAATGAGTACCTGAAAAGTCCTCATGCTAATTTTTATCTTAAACTAAACTCCCATTATTAACATAACTTCCCTCCCCCCCAAAAAAAAAAAAAAATCACAAAACACCTAAAACAGAGACAAACATTTACTGAGGTTATTATGGAGGAAGAAGCTAAGTTTTCTTAAGAAGAAGGGGCCTCACGGTAGCAAACCTTTTCAACACAGCTTCATTTTGTACCCTACAGGGAGACACAAGGGCACTCCAGTGTTTCATGGCAGCAAGTTAAGAGCAAGATGCTCACCTCTGGATCTGCTAGGCGCTGAGACAGCCCTACCACGAAGACAAGGTTCTTCTGTACAACCCGTACACTGGCCAAATGTTTGCGATTCTCTGATATCTTCTGTTTCCTCTCATTTTGTTTCTGTTTCTTTTCATTTTTTATCCTCTGCAGCTCTTCCTGGGAGAGTGGTTTGTACACTGCTGGATCTTCTGGATATGGCTAAACGTAACAAACAGCATTAAAACCAATCCATATAAGAAACAACACCTTTGAAAATCATTAATCACCATGGTTTAATGCAAAAGCTTCTTTATTATACTGATCCGAATATTATGGCCACCCACATTATAGAGGCACATTCAGTCCTTTGGGAAAGGTAAACATCTTGCATATTTCCATGGAATTCTTCTATTTATAGACATAATATTGATTTGGGCAACAACAACATTCTAACCCAGCTGCCTAGTCAATTTGGTAACATTACAAGCAGCTGCAACATGACAGCCAACACATCCTGTTATAATTTCACCAACAAAAGCTTAGTGTAAGCAGGATGAAAGCATGCACTTTATATTTATTGTCTGATACAGACCTGGGTACTTAAGTGTCCTCAAGACTGAGATAAGAAATCAAAATACAAATGTAGTTTCAGTGGTCTACTAAGTTCAAGACAGTAACACCATTATACTACTCAAACTTTACATGGTTAATTTCTAGTGAAAAGAGATTTCAAAACAATTAATGCATGCTGACTTAACAGTATTTCTTGCCTTGCTTATGTACCAGTTTGAAATTTGGTCTCTCCCTCCTACAGATAACTCCTCAAACACAGATATAACATTATATTTTAATCTCAAAAGTATACAAGTGAAGTACAAGTATCCTCAAGAGTTACCTAGAAAGACTGCTCTATTCACGCTATAAAGGCACTATTTTAGCTGTGTCTTGCAGACTACAGCATACTCCTCGAAGCAGTCCCACATTCCTTACCTGTCCCAGTTTTTTCAGACTGAAAAGTCACGTTTCACACTGTACACAGAAAGCAATGCTAAGCACAGAAACAAGTACAAAAAATAGATCTCAAACAAAAAGAAGAGTTTCTAAACACCAAGTAGTAAAAAATGAGAAGACTATGGGAGATGTGAATTAAGACAAAGACTTAAGACAAAGAAGCTAAGATCAAGCTCACCAGTATGTTGAACTAAAGTCTTTGCTTGCACTACCATAACCAAAGATTTCAGTGTGCAAATCCAACAAAAATGAATTTAACTTTTTCCTGACTGTCCTGTGTTAATGACAAGAGTACAAAACTAGTTGTCATACTAAATAACCTGGTAAAAATCTACAGCAGATAAATATGTTTAGGGTAAAACCCCATCTTCCTCCTAGTAGCATGATGTTATTCAAAGAGCCACCAAGTGCTCAAACCTGGTAAGTCTTCTGAGTACATCCCCAAACAAATCCAGATCCATTTTTCAGTTTAAAGTTCAGCATCATTATGCTACACGTGAGATATCTTCTGAAAATATACTACAGTTGACTTGAGCAGATGGCATTTCACAGTCAAACATGAAGTCCTCTGGAACATGTCTTAGATCACGAAGGACTTGAAATGTGTAACATACTTTGGCAGTAGCCAAAGGTGTCCTTAACATGAAAACACAATAAGGACTCAAGTTATCCTTGAAGAACAGTCAAAACCATAACATTTCTCAAAAAGATATGTTACTCAGAGTTAACAATGAGTATGTTATATAGGTTTCAGAATGTACTGGATGAACACCAATGACCAACTTAGTAAGGTCATCTGAGATTTGCTATAGCAAATTATCTTGTGTTTTAACACAACTACATATGAGAACTTCTGATATGCAGAATAATTTTATACTTAATGAGCTTCTCAAAATCTGTATTAGTCAATCATGTAAACTAAAGAATAAAAATGTTGGGTTATTACAGGAAAGAAAGACTACTCAGGGCAAAGAGTGTGCTAACTCAGTTATCATTGAATTCAGGTAGGAATGGGAAGAAAAGCGCACCAGTATAACAGATATAGTTCCAAAAAGATTGCTTGCCCTACATCAAGTGATGTCCTATCACGTCTATAATCCATTGTTTCGAAGATTAATTCCTACTCCACATCCCATACTATGCAAGGCAAAACTTGGAAGAGTGCTGCTCTCTGGTACTGTGTGAGAAATGCATTAATGGTTTTCAGTAGGTTCAGTAAAGCTCCCGAAGGTCTAAGGAAACTACAACAAACAGGGTCAAAATTCATCAGCTTCTTTCTTGCAAAGTATAGCCACATTCAGAGCCTACTCTCAAGTGAGTAGCAAGTCTGACAGGATATTTCTTCTCTGTACAGCTATTTGCTGCTGGAGGTCCTGAACATGAATCAAGAAACATCCTGAATAGCTCAAGCATAACCCTGAACAGAACATTTATATGTCCAAATAGTTCATATTTCTACAGGAAAGCATAAAAACTCCTAGTAGGAACACAACTAGGCAGCAGCTTCAGAATCAGGGGAAGAGAAATGTCTCCATCTCAGCAGAAAGCTTGAGGCTAGCCAAATAGGAATTTCAGTCATTAAGTAGCAGCAATTGGTTTGCCACCACGGATAACCACACTTCCTTGAGCAACAGAATCTTCCAAAGTTCTCATCAGATACTCATTTAATACTGTAGAGCTCTACTAAACACATGTTTTTTATGCATATCACTCATATGACATGCTTATGATGCTCCCAAGGAACAGAACTAGTTTGATACCTTGACTTGCAGGACCTGTAAATGAATCTGCACACATCTCTTGAATCCCAAGAATAACTCAAACAAAACAGGGGTGGATGATTTTCCTATCTTGTGTTGTGCATGGCATAACGAGTTAGGAGATAGTGCACATTTAAAGAGGGTGGAAGGCAAATAAGCACAGCATCAACATTTCAGAAGCTAATTCCTTTCAAATAAAGAATAAAATCAGTCTACAGACAGGAAAATAAATTATTTCATCTTCCGAGTCATTGCTTCCCACAGTGCTGAAGTTCATGAACTTGGATGATGGTTCAACTACAAACAGGTGCCTGCACTGAAGACTGCTGGAACAAGTCTCTGAAAGCCAAGCAAGCCGGATTGACAGCTGGTGTACCTAACAGCACCATTTGCTATGTTGTTTACGCTGTCTAATGCTACAAGTCAGAAGTAGAAGTCTATACATATCAGAAGCTCTCAGGTCTTGCAATATCTAAAGTGGAAATGCTACTGACATGTTCACATCTTACTGTTTTTTAAACAATGTACTTGCTTAACGTACTGTCTCTTGGCTGATAAAGGATTTGGGATCCAAACAAAGTAGCGACCTCAAGTGTTATCAGCATTGATGTATTTTCAGATGCAAGACATTAGGAGATATAAACATCACTGATTCACTAAGTTTAGCTGACACCTTTCACTTAAGTTATACCAGAGCTTTTCAGAAAAACCACTGAGGTTTCCCAAACAAGTGTGCTATCATGGAATACAGCCAAATTTTCTTCATGCTAAGCGCAAGGTAGTCCCTTCAAACACTTGAGCAAAAGTTTGAATTTCTCTTTTGAAGTCTTTGTTTCTCTAATCAGAGATGGCCCTTGATGAATTCTCAGTCTTCCTGACTAATTTTGTTTTGTTATTTGAGGCTTGTTTGCTTTCAGACTTTTTTCCCCATTTCCCAATAGTTGAAAGCTGAGCTGTGATTTATCATAGTTTATTATAACTTTGCTTTTGTCATTCCCAGATGGGTCACATTCCACACAATGAATGCACCAACATTTCCCACTTGTTGTCTTGCTACCATGTTGGTCCTGAAACAAGAAATACGAAGAAAGTCAGCAAGGATAATGCACGTTATACAACACTATACTTATATTGAAAAAAAAAAAGTAATTTCCTATCTATTTAAAAATATCAATTGTTGCACCACAACTACTCAGTTGCAGGATTAAAAGCATAGGAGGAAACACTGATATTTGAAGACTGTGCATTAAGACTAAGTGTTCCTTTTACATGGAAGTAATAGGAGAAACATGCACAAAAACATGCTTAAAGCATGTTAATTTCTTGATCATGCATCCAGCAGTATACTATGTTTCTCCATCTCTAACATAATGCACTAGGAGAAATAAAGGTTGCTCAGTCAAGGAACTGGAGAAAAAGCCAAAGCCACGCCACAGGAACACCTGTGTATCAAGTTATATTATTTGGTGGAAGAGCAAAGCAATTAAGAAACATGAACAAGCCAGGCTTTTTTGTTGCTGGATTTAAAAAGTGGAGGAACAGACACTAAGAGCTGAGAGTGGCATATTCTAATTAAGCAATTGAGATATGTATTAAGCAATATGAGGTATGTATTATTCACATGACAAACAGGACTTAGACTGCTGAATTTTACAGAAAGGAACATAGAAATACCACTGCAAAGATAAAAAACACTGGCTTTACAATCAGAACCAGCAAGTCTGCTGACCTGCAAACCAGCTGGCTACAGAAATCTCTTCTGAAGACAGCATATTTTTATTTTAATTTGACTAGTTTGCAGCTACTTCACTACCAGTTAAGAAATCAATTAACTGGAACACCTACAATTCCGAAGGGCATCAGGAACACAAAGCAAGACAGTTCCATTNAAAACAGGAAGCCCTTGCTTAGTATGTTAGAATTGGCTACACCTAAAATTCCGAAGGGCATCAGAAACACAAAGCAAGACAGTTCCATTTTTTAAGTAGATATTTTTGCAGTTAATGAACCAAATAGAAACAATTTCTATTTCTCTAGAAATAGACTATTTTCTGAGTCTATTTCAGATTTGAATGAAGTTTAGAAAGTTTTTAATATGTTAATACTAAGAACTACCAGTTTCCAACCCGTATTTAAGTTTAATTCACACTAGCACGTTACTAAAGCAAATGTTTGTGTACTACTATTCATAGGCGGAAACTTAAGGCAGACTAAATCAATTGACTGCAACCACATTAACATATTCTGCATGTGCAGATGTTAAACAATATTACAGTTCAAACATGCAGATGTACTCTCTCCCAGGTAGAAGAAACCACAAGCTAACATCTTTTCAGTTAGAAGTGAATTAAAGAAGCTTAGGAAGATAATGCAGGTATATATGCAATGCACAGTTAAGATCTAATGGCACAGGTGCCACTATAGCATTTAGCCAGCTATTTTACTACAGACTTCTCCAAAATCTCCCCCAAACACTTCAATCAAAACCCCTGAACAGGGAACTTGTTCACTGCTCCTCTCCATGGATTACTGTTCAAATTACTGGGTAAATCATACTGCATTCAGTAACATTGGCACAAATAGCAGATTTCTATTATGTGATTGTAAATAACATACTCATCCTTGTTTTAATGTATATTTATCCACAGTCCATTTCACAGTAAGTATCCTGCACTGGTATACTCATATAAAAATATGGCATACCTGTTAAAACCATTTTACCTACTATAAACTTTCCTGCTGAAATTTTGTTGCTTTGCCATGTTCTGTGCTTCAGTATTTTAAGTGGCCACAATCAATGTACACTATAACAGTTATGAACAGAAAAATGCCCAGATCTTTCCCCAGGAGCCTTACCACGTACAGACAGGGACTACTCAGACAGACTGAACACAAATACACCTACCTGGCTCCTTCTGTCCAGCACACTTCAAAAGATAGCTTCTTCATTTATTTAATATTACAACTCTGTAGCTTCAAGATGATTATTCCCAAGATCCTGGTGCGGTCTCTGCATCACAATGTCTTTGTCTAGGCCACAGAAGAAATGTCCTCCTCAGCCAGCCTTCTTTATGCCAACCGCTTACAATCCAGCCATACTGCTCCAAATCCACTCAAGAATATCTTGCAATCCATGATGAAGAAAGTATCAACATAATCTGTTATGAAAGAAGACGTCCCCATTCTCTCCACGAATGGTCAGTAGGTTTCATTCCACTTGTAGCTCTTATGTGAGGCTTCCTCATGAAACAGTTTTTCTGAGCAAACCATATCCAAGTAGGCAAAGTATTTGCACATCCAATCATAGGGCAGAGTATTCCACATTTAAGAGTTTAGCATATTTCAAAGAATTCAGATCCCCAAAGATGGTGAATAGCACACTGCTTCTGTGATTCTTCAAATATATTTCACAAACTTCAAATAACAAACAGGTAAAAAGTAGTGTAACAAATCCAGCAAAACGAAGTGACTTACACAGACAAGGAAATCCCAGAAATCTCATGTTGTATCAATCAGAAGAGTAGAAATTCTCTTGTACCATGGGAAATTACTATACAGCATGTGTCACCTACAGCAGGTATCTCACGTGGAGAATGATTTGGCTGATGACACGTGGATCTTCCTTGTACAACATGGGGCTCAAATATTGCAGCAAATTTGCAGAATTTTTAAACAAACATGTTGCTGTGGGAGAGCCTTCAGGCTTGCAGAAGCATCCAAACACAGGTGAACAGTAACAGCTCTAGTGTAGCCAAAGTCCAAAAGAGCAGCAAGAAAATATGACTGGAAGTGCTTATAAAATACTGAGGCACTGAATAAAGATAGTGAGACCAAGTAAGATTACTTGGGGTCTGAAAAAGAAACTGTAACATGAGACAGGAAGACAAGAGAGGTATAAACTAGGGACAGGATCATGAGTAAATAGTAGGAGAACAAGAAGACATAAGCAGTTGCAACTACAAGAAGAGAAAGGCCAAGCAAGAAAGTTAAAGGGAAGTCATTAGAGACAAACATACTGAAAAAGAACTTTATTAATCACTGAATATAAGGAAATAATGAGTTTAAGCGAAACACCAGCAGGAGAAATAAAATAATTCAAAGGAAATAACAGGCAACTCTTAGTGAAGCTGAGGTTTTCAGTTGTGGCCAACCAAATCAGCCAGACAGCAACACACAGTGAGATATCAAGTACTACCTTCAAGCATTTGGCAACAGGATCAGAATACTAGACAGCCAGTCTAGATTTCTGAATCAAAATTTCACACCACTGGATATTTTTCCTAAGGTTTTAGACATTTAGTACCCACTAAAATATGGATTAAAAGCTCCAGTGCCACAAACAAAACAAGCAGGTACTTTATAAATCTGCTTCCAAGTCAGCTCTGTCAGTTTAGCTGAATCTTAGTTCTCAGCAAACCCCTGATGCTGGAATCCTCACTGCTCTTCCTAAAAAGACTTTGTTAATGCATGAGCACACCAGCTCAAAGGATTTTTATTTCTGGCAGTTCTCTCAGCATCAGCATGCCTTGGTTAGGATCCACAGTTTCCCCTATCAATACGGTTCTGAATTTAATAAACCAAGACCAGCTGCTTCATAACAGCTTCAGTACCTATGCAGACAGAATCTGAAAGATCCAACACCTCACCCTTGATCTAGGCCATGACTAGATGATTGTTTCCCTCATGGAAAAGCATGTCTTTGGTACCAACACAATGCAAGAGCCTTGTGAAATATGCAAAACAAGCCGCTGTTCCAGGGATTTACCTTTCTGCAAGCAGGACAAAGTCCATTCTCATCAGTGCGAATACGATGCCAACAGAACCGACAGATTTGGTAGCCACAGGTGCAAGGGAAGAAATTGATGTCATCAATTTCCAGAGGCTCCATGCAAAGAGGGCATTCCACAGGGTCTTCCTTAGCGTCAGGGCTGCGAGACATCTTTATATGTTCGCAGAGCAGCAAAAGTTTATAATAACTTAATAGACCAAGAAGGTCAGCACTTGAAAGTCTGCAGGAGGGAAAAAAAGGAGAAAATATTATTAAAACTGTTGACGACTTTTCTTTTGTACCTTTTAACATTTCCATTTTTCGCCACTTTTCTCCCCACACAAGTTACCTACTAAAACACAAGTTTCTGCCAAATCAACTAGATTGTTTTTTCCTACTTATGAACCTCACAAATAAAACAAAAGATGGTATGGCAACTGGTGATGCACCCTCCCCACCTGGACAGACAAGCACTTTGGCAGTTCACTAGCCTGACTGGGTTTCAAAATGTAGATTGCAAAGAACCACACATGGTTGTATGCTATGTATGTTAACCTCCTTTTAACTATTGCTTTCTTGAAGTCCTTTACAAATCCAAAGTCAAATTCTGGAATGCAGGACTTTATGTTTAAGACTGATTTACTCCTTTGCTCAGAGACTTAGAACAATGAGATTTGCAGTAACATTTAAGTCATCCATTCAGACTTGTTTCTACAATTTGTTTCTTTTGTCTATCTCATTGTTCTGGTCCAGAGATTGATCTGAGAGCAGCCTTAGGACCACTTCATTAGCCATGATTTTTCAGGTATGCATGTTTCTACATGTATTAAACTTTCATCCAAGTCAGTTACATTTTTCACCAGCACCCAATTCACACCAAAGACAAAATACATGCAATGTGATTGAAAAAATGCAAGTTCTAATTTGGAGTGAAGCCACAAGAAGGTATTTCTGAGCCAGAATTCTGAAGAAGGCCAATATTTAAGTCATCATTTTCTTAATTTCCTGAACTCAGACATTTGAGGATGCTTCTATTCTCAGTTTAAGGATGCAGTGCAGAAAATTTACTTTCAGACTCAAAACAAGACACTTGGAGTAACCACTGAGATAATTATTTTGGGTGTTTTCTTCATCCTTACTTCTTTCAAGTATCACTCTGGATATGTGCAACTGTATCTAATCTCAACAAGCTGTCTCCATCTGCTGCATGAAACATGCATGTAGATGGGGCAGAAATCAAGGGCGACAGTGTGTTTTTTAGGTGGACCTTTGGAAGAAAAATAAAAGGAAAAAACTAAATAAACAAAACCAGAAACTAAAAGCCCATTGAAAAATACTGAAAAGATGTGACCAAAATTGATAAATGGATGATCATACTAGCTCTAGTGAACGACACCACTTCTTTAGAAATAAGTGAACTCTGAAGTTTTTTTAAAATACAGAATTCTTTTTACAATCATGTTTCTCCCAAAACATCAGTAATTGAATTATAATTGAACCACACACACACACAATCTGGAGTTCCCCTCTACTTTCCCAAAAAGTTTTCTGTTTAATTTCTAAAACCAAGCTACTACATTGTGTACTATGCAATATTTTTCCACGCTTTAAGAGCAAATCCAGAAACAAATTCTCACACCCATCTATTTAAAGAAGAGTGACATTTAATTCTGTCCCTGGAAATTAGATGACTGAATGTTGTGAGATCAAATCCTTGCTCACAGATTTCAGTATGGTCTGATGTTAGCCTTACATAGATAGCATTGATTTGATACTTTCACCACTCCCCAAAAAAGAAAAACCAAACAACTGGTTGTATTTTAATCTTCCTCACCCCATATCATACTCCCTTGCATGAAGTCTATCTTTAAAAGACCAAGAGGTTCCAGCTCAAGTTGGGACCTCTCCACCACACACAATCGGATTCATTTAGCATCGGCCTGCAACACTTGTCCCTGTTCCCTGTCTGCACACCACTTCATGGACAGAAATTCCTCTACAAGCAGTCAGGAAAGAACCCTGAGGAGGACAAACACACATGCACATAATCAAAGCACCATCCAAAAACACAGCAGAGAGCACATAGCTTTGTATGGGAATGGCTGCATTGGCACCAGGTTAACCTGTAATCATAGGCTGATAACAGAAGCCCAGACTACCTGCAATTCCAACTAGTTTGCTAGGGAGCAAGCACAAAGTGTAGTTCTGGTAAACATATACCACTGCCCTTGAGAGAAAAAGTTCCACTGGATGACCACAAAAAGTAAGGATGAGAGAACAACTTTTAGATGCTGTGAGCATAACTTCTCTATATAGTATACACTAGAAACAACACTGTCCTCTTTCTGACCATCACAATGACTAAAATCAAAGAATTAAACTTTGATGATAATATAGCAGCTTTCATTTAATTATCTATGTTTTCATTCATGCTACATTCACAATCATTTTGACAGTCTCAAAAACAGCTTTTGGAAGTTTACTTGTGTTTTCTACAAAGAACACCAGCAGAATCTGACAAAAGGAGCTTTGTTTTTAAAAACACATCCTCACTGGCTGAAGAATGGAAGGGACTGTTAAAAGGCCCCAAAACACCATTCAGGTGGCTATGCAGTAACACATTTTTCCAGTAGCCTGTAAACATTTCATGTCAACTTTTCACACTTGTATAGCAGCAAAACCACAGCAATAATTTAAACCAAAGCAGGGGATAAACTCAACAGATTTTGGTCAGTTTGGCTTTGGATTTAACTTTGTCACAGATCTCCCAACAACAGGTCAGTGAGCATCCAGCATATTCCCTTCTGCTGCATACTAATTCCACCACATGCTCAGCAGCTCTGAGCCTACTGAAACATATTTAAGTAAAGCTATACCAGTACTAGTGAAACTGTAGTTAAAAGAGCAGTTTTGAAGAAACTTTCACTGCTACAGTACAATTACTGAACTTACTTAGGAAGTTATTATTTGGAATCTCCACTAAGAAATGTCATCAGTTCATGTGGAAAAAAAGCATGACATATTAGCTAGCGCCTCTGGGATATGCAGATGAGCCCTAACAAAACAGCAACATAATTAACATTTATGAGCTGTTTAAGTTAACACTAAGAGGTCAGCAGCTGCTAAAAATAATGTCAACAGCTTGCTTCAGTCAGCAAATTGATATTTTACAAAAATATTTTACAACAAGGAGTAAGGAGCAGCTGTGTGCCATGTTTCTTGAATCTGAGGAAATATTTATTTACTTGGCCACAGACTATTCAAGCATCCCATTTAGAGAGTCTCCATTGAAGCGTGTCTCCATTTAAGAAGGGTTTATATACTGGGATTTGTGTCTGAAATCTCCATTGGAACAGGGCTTGTTTTTTTCAAAACTGCAATAACACGTATAGAAAGTCTTCAAAAATGCATTCCACATATAATTCATTGTCTTGGGTTGCAATATGTAACCAAAAATGTTATTCTATTTTCCATCTGTTGAAACTGGTTGGGGGGGTGTTTTCTTTATCTCTTGTATAACCCATTCCTAACTCTGAGGGGGAGCAGGCACGTGTCTTCTGTTAATGGGCCAGTTGTTAAAACCAGGTGGAGCAGTGTTCTTTATCTCTTCCACAACCCATCCTCCCTCTGGGGGATATCTGTTAAAGGGCCAGTAAGGCTCACCACATGACTGATAAAATTACATCATCCCACTATGAGATGCTCCACCCAATGGGAGGAGCCAAACATTCCTACCTGGATAACAACTGAGAGTCAGAACACCAAGGCAGCCTGCTTTCCACTGGATTCACAGGGGAAGACAGGACCTCTCTCTCCACCACTGGACCCTTCTAAAGGATCATCTCTACTCCAACAGAACCACATCTGTCACTCTGGGAGGACTCAACTGGACTGCACCCAACACCCTGACCAACAGGGCGTCAGGTCGCATTCTGACTCTGTCAGTGTTTCTAGGATTTTTTTTTTTTCTGTTTGCTTGGGGGGTTTTTTTGTACTACTCCATTTGTATTTTTAATACTCCTAGTAAAGAACTGTTATTCCTCTTTTTCTAAAAGCCCCCTTAATTACAAAATTATAATAATTTGGAGGGAGGGGGTTTTCATTTTCCATTCCAAGGGAAGCTCCAGCTTTCCCTGGCAGACACCTGTCTTTCCAAACCAAGACATTCATGCACTACCAAGAAACACAGAATAACTAGTTAGCTCTAAGGCTATCCCAGACAATTCCAGATTAACAGCATGGGAAAAGTACTGCAGCAATAGCAAAAACCAAAAGGCAGTATTACATGTTGTGCTTAATTCAGAGTATTTGGTCTTTGGGATCAAGTCCAAAGAGATTACATTAACTGTGTCTCAGGAGTGGAAAAGGAGGAAGGTTGTGCACATGTACACATGCTTTACAAGCAGCTAGAATTTGTATGTACATTTCCAAAATTCCAATCACTGAAGTTAAACATGGCTCCAGCAAGTCTATATCCTGTTTGCAGGACACTGTGTCAAAACATTCACACAGGGATGGAGCAGGAGTGGATCACTACACCTAAAGCAAGCAGCAGCATGCTTTAGGTGTAGTGATTTTGTAAAAGGTAATACTCAAACTACAGAAATACAAAGTTGTGTGCTTTATCCCTTCTACTGTACCAACCACTAAGTTCTTTTCCAAACATATACAGAATGGGAAAAAAGGAGAACTTTTTATTAACTTTTATTAACTTTAAGTGCTTACTTAGCAGATGACACCTGTGTCTAATCAGCTTCACCAAGTAACTGTTACCCCTGATAAAATCCTCTGGATTTTGCAGTTGAGGAAAAAGTGATCCTACTATTTGAGGATGCTCTCCTAAACACAACTTAATTTCTAATATAGCTAGTGATTTCAGTCCATTTAGGATGCAGATGCTTGTTGCCTTTCCCTTTTGCACTTGAGGGGAGCAAGTTTAATTTCTAGCAGTTTATCTTCCCTGTTTAATTTTAAAAGGGGTCACAAAACAAGAGGGGAGGAGGCAGGGGAAAAAATTAGCTTGTTACGCATTCTTTTTCCTCAACAGTTTGAGACTTGACAGACACTCCTCATCTCTCCAAAGCAGACACGAGATCATCTTCATTTGCTAGCAGTTCTTTTTAGTAAATACATCCCTTAAAGTCTGAGTTCTCCTCCAGAAGGGCAACTAGCTCCAGGGAATACAGACACATTCTTCTTCTCACACAATGGACTGAATCCAGCCTTGCTACTTGTTTTAAGAAAACACAAGTGTCACAGACAAAGTTCTCGAAGTCTAGTCATGAAAAAACCTCAGTAAAGACTCATATCCCAGAAAGTATTTGGAGACTTAGGGCCTCTTGAAGGAAAAAATCCAGACATGCATTAGCTAATGTTTCACCTAAAGTTCAAACATACCTGACACTTGAAGCGAAACAGGTCGGAGTCTATGCACTGAACCTTTAGTAAGGACTCACTAAACTTATGCAAACATAAACCCTTGCTTTTATTCATGGCCTTGTATCTCTTGAAACTCATCAGCCATGAGAAGTCTCAAAACTTCAGTGTATGTAGATGCTTGCCTGCATAATGCCACTGGGAAGGCAGCTCCCCCTGTCAAGACCCCTGCCCCCACTGCTGAAGGATCACTTCCCTTTCTACATTTCACCTCTGTGCTGATCCACATAGAAGCTGGAGGGACAAAGACAAGCAAACTACAGACAGCTATAATGGGTTATCCCTTCCTTGAATCAGGGGAGAATGAGCAGCTCTGTCAGCAGAGCTCTCCTGGCCAGCATGGGGGCGACAGCAGCTGAGGCATGTTTAAGACTACCTGCTCCCACTAGTGACTGCTGAAAGGAGAACAACACCCACTGTCTTCAGACTACAAATAAGGAAGGCTATCACTGACATTGCTGTGACCATTTGAAGCTTTACATTAAAAGCTTCACACACTACAAAGAAAAGCCTATTTTTACTGATTTAAGCACACAGAACTGAGGGAATTCAGTGAGTTACTTGATAACCCATATGGCAGAAAGTTCACATGTGCACATCCCAAATTCTTGTCACAGACGCAACACTAGATGTTTTCATTAAGTCATCCGCACAATTCAGAAGAAATCTGTGAAACTTCCACAGAATTTTCCATCTCTTTGACACGCTACCCTGTATGTGCCTGTCATTTTTTTGAGCCCTACTGAAGAAACATCCCTTTCTCCCACCAGCCCTGCGCTCACATAAAAGTACAGTGATATTTTACAATCACCCAGTTAGCAACACTGACACATGAGACAGCTGAAATGTTCAGGAGTACTGAAAGGGGATATGCTTTTCTGAGTTTTATGGTTCTGTTACTGACTGGGAACAAAGACACTTCAGTAGCAAGCAAGCTGGCTCTTGAATTCATCCAAGTTAATTTTCATTTGAGACCAATGAAAAGTTTACTTCCTACTTCTATTCCCTGACTGTGCTGAATATTTAAAGCAAAATGTACTACTGATTGTAAAATCATGCCAAGTAATTACAAAGTCCATTTTCCCCCATGTGCTCTTTCTGGGATGTTTATTACTCTGTGATCTGCAGCTACATTTTGATCACAGTACAAGCAACATCTAAGAAAAGTAAAGACGTTGACAAAGTCTCAAATGTTTGGAAAGTATGACCAGGAATCAGACAGTCATCTCAGTATTTCTAAAAACACTGTTAGGCTGGCTAGGATTATCCCCAAGTTATTTAGCTCAGAGGTCAAAACTGAAGCCTCTAGACACTCCTCTCTGCTTTGTGTCTCCCTACAGATGCCTAGGGAGCTCACCCTCATGGTCTCAAACTCTGAATTCTGCCAGTGTAAGCAGTGGTACCATCACTTGAACCAAAAGACCAAAACATAACTATCTTTGCATGCTCGTATTTAACTAAATCAATCCTCCATCTCCTTCATTACACAGCCGTACAGAAGCCTGCTCGAGTATTGTGAAAACACAGAACAAGCATCTAGAGGTAGCAACTGCTCAAGCAGCACATTCAGCAACAGTGTAAAACTCAGCCAAAGAAATCACCGGAGACATTTCTATCTAACGCCTTCAAAAATGTGTCTGGGTTTAGGGCAAATTTGGAGGAAACTTCCAAAGAGGTCCCTCTAGAAAGCAGGTTCAAGCGGCCCCTCCCCCTACTGGTTTGGGAAAATACTTCCTTGGAGAAAAGTGGAAAAAATTGTTTATTTAACAACCAAAGTATTCACAAGCATAAAAAAATGAATAACATTATTCAATAATAATAGAGGCGNAACATCCCTTTCTCCCACCAGCCCTGCGCTCACATAAAAGTACAGTGATATTTTACAATCACCCAGTTAGCAACACTGACACATGAGACAGCTGAAATGTTCAGGAGTACTGAAAGGGGATATGCTTTTCTGAGTTTTATGGTTCTGTTACTGACTGGGAACAAAGACACTTCAGTAGCAAGCAAGCTGGCTCTTGAATTCATCCAAGTTAATTTTCATTTGAGACCAATGAAAAGTTTACTTCCTACTTCTATTCCCTGACTGTGCTGAATATTTAAAGCAAAATGTACTACTGATTGTAAAATCATGCCAAGTAATTACAAAGTCCATTTTCCCCCATGTGCTCTTTCTGGGATGTTTATTACTCTGTGATCTGCAGCTACATTTTGATCACAGTACAAGCAACATCTAAGAAAAGTAAAGACGTTGACAAAGTCTCAAATGTTTGGAAAGTATGACCAGGAATCAGACAGTCATCTCAGTATTTCTAAAAACACTGTTAGGCTGGCTAGGATTATCCCCAAGTTATTTAGCTCAGAGGTCAAAACTGAAGCCTCTAGACACTCCTCTCTGCTTTGTGTCTCCCTACAGATGCCTAGGGAGCTCACCCTCATGGTCTCAAACTCTGAATTCTGCCAGTGTAAGCAGTGGTACCATCACTTGAACCAAAAGACCAAAACATAACTATCTTTGCATGCTCATATTTAACTAAATCAATCCTCCATCTCCTTCATTACACAGCCGTACAGAAGCCTGCTCGAGTATTGTGAAAACACAGAACAAGCATCTAGAGGTAGCAACTGCTCAAGCAGCACATTCAGCAACAGTGTAAAACTCAGCCAAAGAAATCACCGGAGACATTTCTATCTAACGCCTTCAAAAATGTGTCTGGGTTTAGGGCAAATTTGGAGGAAACTTCCAAAGAGGTCCCTCTAGAAAGCAGGTTCAAGCGGCCCCTCCCCCTACTGGTTTGCGAAAATACTTCCTTGGAGAAAAGTGGAAAAAATTGTTTATTTAACAACCAAAGTATTCACAAGCATAAAAAAATGAATTAACATTATTCAATAATAATAGAGGCGGGGGAGGGGGCGCTTGAACCTGCATTTTAAAGGGACCTCTTTGGAAGTTTCTTCACAAATTTGCCCTAAACCAGGACAGCAGCTAAAACCAAAAATGGTCAGATGACACCTGCTAAATGAAAAGGGAACTAATCATTCTTTATAAACGCAACATGAACACAAACTATTTAAAGACAGTTATGTGGCAAAGAGAAAGAAGTTATGGACCACAAAAAGATAATTCTCTCTCATTTAAACTGAACCAAGAATTGGTTATTATCGGTTTATTGTTACAGCACCCAGAACACTGCATAAAGGGCTACATCCTATCAGTGACACATGAATGCCAAGATGTTATTTACTCAGATAACTTACTTTCTTACAAGTCATTAAAAGAATCAAGACATTATATTTTAATCAGAAAGAAAAAAGGCCAAATTAGATTTTGACAAATTCATCCACAAGCTTCTAAAGGTCTGGACATAATCATACAAGACAACACTATCCCAACATGTAGGTCATCTCACTCAGTGAAATTAAAAGCATAATATTGCTCTCTGATTGTAAAAAATAATTTCCCACATTCATTCACATTCAGTTCTTCAAGTCCTTTTTTTCCCCCCCACTTTCTGCATGCCCCTATTTCTTTTTTGTACTTACAACACCACTATATACAAATATGATATGTCTAAAGCAACTGGATCATGAATTAGAAATGAGCTATACAATTATTAGTTTACATATTTTAAGTCTGTCACACACAGAGACCATGTAATATTGGTATACATTCCAGCATGGCTATTTCCTCCTGACAAAGCAGATGCTCAAGCAACCAGTGAAGCAAAATACATATTTTGCTATACCTGTACGCATTTGTATACAGCAAATCATCTATCACTAATTTGTTGTCAAATATTGAAGAGACCACAACATGTAATACTAAAAAAAAAATCCCAAAAATACATCAGCTCCCATTAAATATGAAGTATGTTCCATCTGAACTACTCTGAATTCCCTAAATCTCTCATTACTGGGAAAATGGTACTACTCCATTCCTTGTACCTTTTCTTCAGAGCATCTCCTATCAGTCACTGTCAGAAACATGATCTAGATATACCAGCTTGCCAATCATGCAGCAACCACAGCTGGCTATTAAACAGGCTATTTGGGGAATGGAGTGTCTTTATAGTGCTCACACAGCTATCTAGCATGAACCTCTCATTTTGCTGTTGGGGTATCTACATGTCAGTGTGCCATAGTTCAATTTTCCCCCAATACTATGTTCTATCTAGTCCCTACTAAGGTGCTACATACTCCTACACATGGTCTACAGATCAATTTAGAACTTAAAACTCCAAAATTCACAAAATCTCTACATGCCACCCTGAGTCACCATATCACCAATATCCTTCCCCTTTGCACTGCCATTCAGGATATTCTTCCATCTCCCATGACACAGCTCAGAGCTCTGCCTCTCTCACCATCTCTCATTTTCATTTGATCTCCTGGTGCCATTCATGCTATTCACATTTCTGTAGGACGCCTTCACCCAAAAGATGAAAAACACAAGCATTTGTTCCAGGCTTCCAGGTATCAGAGATTTTATCAGTCCATTTCTTTCTTCACAGAAGAGGTAAGAACACGCAATTCTATAATAAAAGTTTCTTGTGTTAGCTTGTATTAGATTGCATACTTAATAATAATGGCAAATATTCTCAGATCCAATTAGAAAGAACAGCTCAGGTCTGAAGAGCTCCACATCCTTTAAGGAGCAATGACCCAGAAATTCTTACACACACAGGAAAAATCGGCCCACTTGAGGCTGTAAGACTCATGTATTTGAATATAACCCATCTACATAACTCTGCCTGCAGCTATCACCTTCTGGATAATTTTCCAGAAGGATTTACCTTTTTTACCTATTGCTCCAGCTGCATTAGTTCACACAGACTTAGTATTTCAACTGGTCTGATCTGAAAGTCATGCTATCACTGAAGAACAACCTGGCACAGAACACCATCAATACAGTATGTTCAGAATGAATTATATGTTTTTTTTAACTTGCATTCAAGGACAGCTCAGCTTTTACATCATAAAAAAACTCCTGCAGCATGTGAAACTCCTTTTCACAGTGCAGCATGAAAAAGACCACTGCAGCATCTTTAGAAGTCCTAGCCTACCATCCAGCTGTACTATCTAAAACTACAGCAGTTAATACTGTAGTTTTACTGTAGTTTTTTTGCACAGTTATACTGTGCAAAAAAACCTGTAAGCAGTTTTCTTATTAGTTCCTGGATATTTATGTTATCCAAATGAAGGAAAAAGAATATTCAGTTAAACCTCCTGCAAACAGATCTCCAGAGATTTAAGTATCTATTAGATAACTGCCTTCCTCTATAGCAGAATAATTATCTCTTATTTGCCCCGAAGAAGCACGTACAGGAACAGTACCACACAAAGTGTAATTAAAGAAACTAACTTGTCATCAGAGGAAAAGCACACTACACATGAATTTTTTCTCAGGATTTTCTACAAAAATTCTCAGATCTTTAACTGTTAACAGGCAACACTTTTGCTCTTGGGGCAACAGTATCCAGTAACTAACACACACACTTCTGAAATTATCTCGGGAATAAAACTTGGAAAGTTAGAGCTCCTGAGGGCAGGGAGGAAGAAGCACAGAAAAGGGGGATAGAAGCTGATCACACTGAAGAGATAGGCACTTTTATTTGTAGCACCATGCATTATAAAGACACCCATATATTCCTTTAGCCACTAAGAATTACCAAAATGGCTTGTAGAAAATTAGCTATAAAACCCAAATCAGCATGATCACAGCTTAGGGCTTTTCTCAGCCTGCTAAGTCTATCAGGAACCTTCCAAATTCTTTAACTCTCTTTATGAAGTGCCAAGTTGTCACAGCAATATTAAGTGATAACAAGCCAGGGAAGTGTAGCAGCCACATACTAGTATTATCAAAAAACCCTCATACAACACACACAGCAAGTAGTAAATTTTCTGTTTATGCATAAGTGGGGAGTTTGACCACCCCACATGCCTTGTCTCTAGTCAAGAGCCCCCTTAAACATTGTGATTTCACAGACTGTTTGAGATGCTTTTCTTGAATAGAAAGAGTATCGATCAATGTATGGGATAGTTTTATTCATGTCTCAGTAACAAGGAAAAAGGTTAAGAATTATTCACTCTGAAGCTTAATAACGTCTCACAGCTAGTCTTTAGCTAAGACAAAATAAAACTGGTCATAACAAGTCCAGTCTGGCTGACCTGGCTTGTTCCTAAGTCCCTAGTCCAGAGAGCAGACACATCCCTGCTCAAGGAGCTGGGCAGGGCTAAGACTCAGACCATTCAGTGTCTAAGGCCGGGAGTTTTGAACTCCCTGTGTAAGGGAGTTCTGAACAATAAAATGCTGTTTGTCTCACGATCAAGAGGACTCAACTCATGATTGCTTGTCTCCCTCACATAACACGTGGTGCCCTGTGTGAAAACGACAGCCATCCCGCCAGAGAGCGAAGGGAGACAGAACAGCCCATCAGGCTGTATAGAAATAGATGTGGTGTGAGAGTTGGAAAAGCTCTGAAAAGCTGAACAAATGCAGCGTGAGATCTGGAAGTACGAAAGCGAAAAGCAAAAAAAAAAANTCTGGAAGTACAAAAGCGAAAAGCAAAAAAAAATAGAAAAACCCTGCCAAAAACATAGCAAGATGGGTTTCACTGGAAGAAAACTTCATTGTCAAGGTACTGATTCTCCTTTTACCTAAATGGGGAGTAAAGTATATGCAGCAGGCATTGCTAGCCCTGCTGGCATGGTCTGGGAACCATGGACTAAACATTATAAAGCCATGGAAAGTAGTTTCGGAATTGCTGGGGTGAACCCAGAACCCAGAGATGGCAGTAAAGATGCTGTGGACACTGCCCACCAAAAAGCCCTCCAAGGAAGCGGAGCGGGGTAGACCAGCAGGTGAAAAACCAAGGGGAAAGCAGTCATTACTGGCCAGAGTTCCCCCGCTGCCGCCCGCACCCGGGTCCATCCTCAGAATGCCCAGGTCTGCCCACACCCCAACTACAGAGACCGTCTTTGAGCTCCGTACCCCGTAACGCGCCCCAGAGACAGCCAGCCAAAAAACCCCAAGAAGGCAGAGAGCACACGGAACGAGAGGCATTCACCCAAGATGGTGCTCGCCACAGGGCGCGGGAGGTACCTGCTCAAGACGGCAGAGCGCGCGTGCCAGAGGCTGGAAGAGAAGCCGGCAGCCCTGCCGCCAGAGCCACCGGCGGCCTGGGGACACAAGCTATTGTGTATCACTGCATTCGCAGTGGGGACTCGAGAAACCTGGGAAACACCGAGGCAGCCAGCGCAGCAGTCAACTCCCGAGAGCCTGGGAGACCCGGCCGGCGCGGCCAGCGCCCGGGACCGCGGGACATCACATCATGCCGGCTGCAAGCGACCCCAAACGCCAGCAAAACGGAGCAGGGGCTGCTCGCGGCCACCAACAAACCGCACTGCCTCACAACAACCGTGGCAACCATATCAACTCCTCCTGCACCTCCAATGGACAACTCTAAGTCTACCAGGGCTGTGGGAAGTAGACCAGAAGATAGATAGCCCCTTGTCCCCTGATCCGTATAACCCTAGATGGGACCGTGACAGTATCACAGAAGAATTCGCGCCAACCAACGCTATGCAGCCTCAGCCAGAGCCGAGTCGCAGTGAGTGGCTGGGGGGACCCTTCCTGGTGGCGTGTCCCCTCTTAGCCCGCCCTCTGCGAAAAGCAGAGCTCCGGTGACAGAAGCGGCAGGAGAGGGGAGCATGCAAAGCAGCGAGGAACTACCGGAGCAGAAAAAGGCGGCAGCAAAAAATGGCAGGGGAGGGGGCACGCTGAGCCGCGGGGGCACGGTATCGAGCGTTTGCCTTGCAGCCGGGCAGCCCCAGCAAAAACATCATCAGCATAAGCGGCACCGCGCTCCCTGCCTCCCCACCCCCCGCAACAAGATCCGCCCAGTAAGGCGTGGCCAACATCCCGCGGGCTGGGAAAGCCCTTCAAGCCGCCCCAGCTCTACCCCAATCCCCGGGACCGGGGGATCCTCCAACAGGTGCCTCAGCACACACCACCCCAGGGGCCCCGAGCAGCGCCGCCACCCTCCCACACCGGCACCGGAGAGCAGAGCATAGGCCGGATGGCCGCAGGGAGCACCGGGCGTCCCTCCCAGCCACTGCCGCCCACCACAGCCGGCCACGCCTACCACAATCCATTCACCCGCGGCAATCCGAGTGCTCAGCATACAGAAAAAAACCCAGAAAGGACTAAACACAAAATTATGTTTTCAATAATCGGACACAGCAAATAGTTACCATAGAAACAGATACCCATAATAATATTTGTTTCTAAACACTCTCAGCAGTTTTAGTCCTAACAATACTAAAGTCATTTCAGGTGCGCATTAAAGTTACAATATAGTGCTGTGTGATATTTAAGGATTTTGGTTTAATTTGATAATTTCTTCTGTATAAAACTCATAATTTACAGACTGTTTTTACCCTCCAAATAACAAAAAAGGAAGCACCAAGATACTTATTTTCCTTTTCCAAAAATCCTACAATTTCAGTTGTAAGATTTCAACAAAGCATTTTCATGCTAAAAATTACTAACTAGCACCTTTCACATTTCGCTCATGCCAACTCCTGTTTAAGTCAGTAACAGATTTCTAAATATAGTAGGTCTGTCACTACCATCCCTAAAATATTAATCACATTTTTCATATTTTCAACCAAAATAACCATAACTTTTAATGTTAAGTTTTTTTGCAATTAAGTATGTAGACGTTAATCACAGAACTAAAGTAATTGGGGATTACAGAAAGGTGTGTATATATATATGAGAAGGTAATAACAAAAACTGCTAATTAACAAAAATAGTTTGCCTTGCAGCCTAGAGGTCATGTCTTTATACCTTTCCTAAAGAAACCATACACATGATAATCCCATACTGATACATGCAATATAATTATACAATATTCATGGTAATATTTACCTGGACTTCCTCATCTTACAGGGTTAAAAGAGATTTTCTTTTTAAGAAATAAAGGTGATACCTCTATTCCAACCATATTACTAATATTTCACAGTTACAGATCTTCTATGAACAGTTATCCTGTGTTACAGCCATACTGCCCCTTATTATAAACTTAATCTACCCTGTCAGTATGGAAACTAAGCAGCTTTTAAGAAGTGGAATCCCATGGTTATAAGGAAAAAACACATATGCCTTTCACTACTTAGTGGAGTCTTTTTTGACATCTTGTTAACTTCATTTCAAAGGTATTTTGGACAGCCCGATTAGCAGTAACATTCTGCATTTCAATGATACAGAGGACAGAGAAATGTTTCCTTTGATGGTTTTCAATTTGTTTGTGATAAAGTGAATAGTGCTTTAAAAAGAGTTATTTCTAAGTTCTTTATAATACCATTGATTATTCAGTTAGGGATAGATGACAAAGGCAGCTGTTTTGTGAGTTACTGCTAAAAGATTTCTTTTAAAGGTAAACCCCATAGAGAAACCCACTCAGTCTAAGTCTCAGCTATGACCAAGCTGTGGCTTTGACTGGTGGAAGAAATGTGTCATCAAGCCCTCCCAATCTAGGTTTTAGTTCTGGCCAAACTATGGCCTTGACTGGCAGGAAAAGTATCAAACCCAGGTGTTTTGGCGCTACAAAATGAAAGCAAGTCACTTTGACTAGCTGATTTAGCTTTACAGAAATTAAACGTTTTTTCCTCTGAGGTAAACACGAAAAGCCTTGTCCAGAAGAGGCTCTTCAAGTCCTCATTGTGCTAAGGAGGTCCTTCAGCAACAGCAGACCCTGAGTAATAGCAAAATATATAAGCAGTTCTAAGTTTCACCTTATTAATTTTGTTCAAAAATACGTATTTTGCTCCTATTATAGTTGCTAAAACAAGAAAAGGGGAGAAGAGGGGTGGATGTACACCCCTCTCAAGAGTCTTCGGTATTTTCGTATTTTTCTCATGCTTTTAAAACAACTCAGAACGTAACGTGGCAAGCCAACAGCTTGTCAGAAGCAGATTGCCAATAGTAAGAGAGTTTACCCACCACCTTACTTGAAGTCCAAGATGCAAACATTTAAGAGACATCAAAGGCAGAAAGATGTGTTCCAATTGAAACGGTTTTAAGTTGAATTGTTTACTGTTCTCCAGTGTTAAGCTGTAACCTGTAAATTCCAAGCAATCAACCTGTGACATGCTGGCCTCAAAGACTGTGATATTAGTGAATTTCACCTAACAGCTCCTAGACGTGAATGCTGCAGCTCCAATGGTACATGGGACACATCACTTGGAAAGGGAAATAAGTTTATCAAATTGAGTAAAAAGCCTCATTCAAATTAAATTAAATACTGTCTCTGTCACTCCATCTGCAAGGCACCTGCAAGGATAACAAAGAACACTTTCACTTTTTTTTAATTATAACCAAAAGGGTGATTTGTCACAGCTAGTCTAGCTAAGACCAAAATAAAACTGGTCATAACAAGTCCAGTCTGGCTGACCTGGCTTGTTCCTAAGTCCCTAGGTGAGTAAGAGAGCTCATGCAGATGAGCCAATCATAGCCAGTGCAGAGAGCAGACACATCCCTGCTCAGGGAGCTGGGCAGGGCTAAGACTCAGACCATTCATTGTGTAGGGCTGGGAGTTCTGAACTCCCTGTATAAGGGAGTTCCAAACAATAAAATGCTGCTGTTTGTCTCACGATCAAGAGGGCTCGACTCATGATTTCTCTCTCCCTCCCCACAAGCCCTCGCCTTACAATAACACGGATGAATACACTTCAGATCTAGGGTATGGATCCAACCAAGGTTACTAACTACTTCTCAGTTCCCTTTCACAGCATCCTTGAAATCAGCAAAGCAAACTAAGACACCAGAAAGTCTGAGACAGAAGCAATTTTAAGTAATTCTCAAAGTTTTTTATATATGTGTTAAAATTTAAAACAGCCTTCGAAGAAAAGGTAAGAGTACTAAATGTTTGTTTCCTCTCTGCCTTCTCAATTAAAATGTTTTTATTAGGCTTCAACTCATGCGGTTGTCCAATATTTTCAAATAACTTGACCTTTACAGAGCAACAGAGTTATTATGCAACTTTCAAGTCATTTTAAACAGCAAACATGAGCACAATATCAGCCTAATTACTGATTTCTTAGCAACAACAGTAGAAAGTCTCTCATGTTTTTCCATAGTCCAAGAAAGCAAAAAGACTTTTTAGTTGGGTTGGAAGGGGAGAAAAACACCAAAACAAGTTTAAGACAGAGAAAGAAAGCCTTATACAGCTCATCTATAGTTTCTGGATGAGCAGTGATTCCAACTTGAGTGCTTCTGCTAATCAAGTAGCAATGCAAAGCATTGAGCTCAGAAGAATAAAAACTCTTTCTCTAAGTCCATGCACTTCTCAGTGCCCAAAATTCCATCTTGAAACTCACTGGCAGCTGATGCCAGAAATTAGAAGACTGGCAAAAAGTATGCTGTATGACACACTGATTGACAGGTTAGAGCCACATAGAGTACTACATTGGAAATGCTGTCTTATACTAGTAAAGACAAACTATTACTGCATCACTTCCCTGGTCATGAACTGTGAAGCACCTATGTCAATGCCTCCCCTAGCAGTTTGTACTTTGTATCTAACATTAACTTAGGGAAAAAAAACTCATTTCAGTCTGAAATTGTGTGGATGCTTACAAAGAATCCAAATCAACATCTGATTCTCCAGACTGCAGCTTTATGCCTCACAACTCAGTGTCCTACTAGATGAGATGAAGCAATGACACCTTCACAGGTCTTTTTCAGCATAAACTGTGATAATCAGAGCACTTTGAACAGTACAGATACAGTATCAGCCAGAAGCAGGTCTCCCTGCTGAAAGTTTCTAAAAAGACCTCAAAAGAAAAGAAAAAAAAAAAAAAAAGGGAAAACCAGCCTAATATGTATATAATAAAAATCTATATTTTACAATCTAACAGTCAGAGTCAAAAAACAATGGAGGAAACTCCAGAGATCCCTCTCCTCCAAAACTGCAATTGCTCCCCTGGCAAGCTAATAGAAATCACAATTTTCTGTCTCAAGGCAATGTTTCCACAGCTAGGTCAGCCACAGGAACAGCAGCATCAGCAGATGGCTACTAATTAGACCTCTTGGCTTTAACTGAAGACGACCACAAGAGAGTAAATAGTGATAATGATCAAACCCCCACCCAGCAATCACCATACAAGCCATTCTTGAAAAGGTCAAGATTAAGCAGAGACAGCAAAATTATTTACTTAAAAACTATTAAACACTTCATAATTCTGGACCAAGAGATATGGCGTAGTAGCAACAGTCAGCTGCTGTCAATCTTCTACGTAAGAACTCAAGGAAAACTGCTGGAGCAGTAACAGCTTCTGACAGACTACCAGCTTTTTTGCACTACACCATTTAAAGTATTTCCAAGTCTGAATCAAGTATATTGCCTTTTAGTGACTCTGATTACACACAGTCAAACCAAGATGAAGCGTTTGGGGTATTTGTTAAATCAGGTAACTCAGCAGTAATTTCTCTTCATGTAACTCACTTTTTTGAATATGCTGTCATCTACAACTCACTTAGAAAAGAAAGAAAAGGAGAAAAAAAATTCAGGTGGATCTCCTGACTGTGTTCCTGATTCAGCACATGAAGAACAATGCCAGAATTTTCTGTTTAGGAGCATCAAGCCAAAGTTAATGAAGTTGCATTTTGAATTTTCAAAAAAAATAGTTTGAGAAAGAGAATGCTGACACGTGAATTGACATTACCGCCTACCAAATATTACAAAGATCTTGAATATATTAACCCATAGTCTAGAATTGAGATTTCTTACCTCCATTGACAACTATAGAAGCTACAATGTATTAGTACACGTGGCCTGAAAAGCTAGCAGAAGTTTCTCCCTCCATAAATGCACATTCATTCTTTATTGAATAATTTTCAATACAAGTTCTACTTGCTACAAATAAGGAGTGAAAATTTATAAAATCAAACATAATTAATGCCTGATCTATTTTGAAACAAACTTCAGTGAGGTAAAGAATAAATCTCTTCACAAACTTTTTATACAAAAGAGCTATAAATTCTAGTTCGTATTTATTTTAAAAGCCATTTTACTTAAGAGTTTGACTGGCTTTGTCTCTACAAGTTTATAACTTATTTCCAGGTTTACTTTCACAAAGTCTTGGAAGTGACACATTGATCAGGCAACTGAGGATAAGCCCAGTTCTTACCTGCTGAGCCTGTACTTCACACAGAAAAGATAGGGAAAGTAGAAAAATTTTCACGTTTAACTTAAATCAAGAAAAGCTCTCGCACCATAACTTCATTAGGAGTCCTGAAGATGGTTACCCACAAGTTAGTCGGGCAACAGCTACACACTCCATGAAATTTCACAGCTCTTTGTACAAGTACATCAGGAAATTATACTGAATGTTACGAATTATGTTTCTGATCAATGAGACCTATGAGAAGCTAATTTCAAGATACTAACTGCTGAATCAGCCAGGTAACCACACTCACACTACATGCAAAGATTTGCAGCTGCATCACTTTTATTTTCATGCTAACAGGTACTACCTGACATTCCCAGAATTCACTGCTGTATTGCAGTGCTTTCATTTAGAAGACATTAAAAGACATAATAAGCAAATCTATAGCAAAAAGCATTTCTGTGTCCAGCACTACCAGATATTATTACGGAGAAACATTTACTCATAGCACTGAGATACTGTCCATAAGTATGGTCTTCTAGTCACTAAGAACTGATAAAAATTTGAGGTAAGCATTAGTTATATCGAGATTGGTTTGATCTACTCATAAAGGAGGATGGATGTTTCTGTAGTGTGACTTGAATATCATTACACCAAAAAAACAGTTATAACTCAGGTCCAAAACTTTAGCATTCACAGAAGAGACTAACCCACCTACTGATAGTATCACTTGGAATAAGCTGCTTGTGACCATACTATTCTTTGTTGGCTTGCTTATTATTATAAATAAAACTTTTTTCTTGGCACAGCAGTATCTCAAATAACCAGATCCAAGCATCTAATATACTACAACTTTACACATAATCTGTACAGCTAGCCACAGCTGAAATCTTAAAAATTTGAAGAAAAAGGAAGCAACATGTCTATAGTCAGTAAATTACACAGCCTCATACTGACTAATTAGATGGACTCTCCATTTTTCATTCTGGTACCATTGATTCTCATTAGCAAATGGCTTTCAACAACCAAGAGGACAGTTTTAATCTAAAAAGCAACAGAAGTAAATTGTGGAAAAGAGCAGCATCAAAATACACAGAGCTCAGAGCTCTGAAGAACTACAAATACTGCTACGTGTAAAATGTGCAGGGACAAAAAAAGACACAGAGAGGCTATACAAGCCCAGTTTGAGCAGTGTCCATAGGGGTCCATATTTATCAGCTGGCAGCAAATCTTATCATGTCAAGATTCCCTCTAGGTGGAGAAAGATTATCTTCAATCATTTTCTGCTTGAATACTCTTAGCTGGACAATATAATCAAGAGTTTCAATCCATGCATTTTTACTTTGCCTTGGATAAAGTTTCCAGGAAGAAAATTAATTAATCATTTATTTGTTCAGATTAAGAGTTTGAGCCCACTTCCACCAATAATTTAGGGCTGAACTTTACATTAATGCTGTATTTATGATAATGTAAATCAAAGTCAAGTCACATGAGCCTGTATCCCAGTGTTCCTTCTAGTTAGCTGCCAAAGCGAGCTTGTTCTCATTTTATTCTGCCTTCATAGGTATAAAATAGAAGAAAGCAGGCTGTCATGGATCAAAATAGTCTATCTAAACATTTTGGGTCCAAGGTGTGAGGAAGACTCCACAATGGACCAAAAAACCAGAGTTCTTCTGTAATGAGGAGGATGGCAGGAGTACAGATATCATCCTGCAAACCAGAGTCAGTGAGTATAAACAAATCATCACATCTAGCCTGGGCAGGTTCAGAGAAAGCCCAAGTCACCTTGGCAAGGGCAAGCACCCCAGAGAGGTCAGTGCCACAATCAAGTTGCTCTTTACTTTTTTTTGGTGATGATCAAACCTACAACACCAACAAACAGGAATGAGAGACAAGTCCCTCAACATGCACTCATACAACCAGCACACAAGCATCTAGTCATCTTTACAAATCTGGCCTTACCAAAGGAACTTGAGAAAAGCCTCAAGCACTGCCTGGGGAAGAAAAACCCCAAACCAATCACAGCCCAGAGCCATGGTTCTAAGCATTAATTCAGTGTGCTCCAAAACTTTCGATTTACAAGATAATCAAAGAATCACAACAAAGGCGGTCAATATACAAGAATTTTGTTTTAAAAGGTTACTGTTAGCCCCCCCCAGATAACTGGCATTTTGAATCAAGGTGAGGTCTTTTCCTTGCCCCCTCACAAGGCACCTACACTGTGAAACAGCAACATTAAACCTTGAAAGTCTGGCATATTACCCTAAGCTGCAAGCTTCTTTGCTTGTTTTACAAAAGAATGCCTCATTTCTAAACAGGGCCCATTACACTCAACCATTGCACTAGACATAAAGGAGACATCATGCATTATGTGCACAGAACCTGTCTTGCAAAACGGGAGTTCAGAGGGCTGGTGCTAACAAAGCTGAGATGACTGTAGTAACACCACCTCACAAGAAAACACACAGATTTTCCCCGAAATAGGACTACACAAGATTCCAAGAGCTAAGGAGAACTTGTAAGAACACAGTATTATCTGTGGATTAGGTTGCTATTGAAACTATCAGTGTTTGAAACTACAACAGAAAACTCATACCACTGTTAAGTGGCACATCCCTTATATTCAGGATCAGCTTTCAGAATATATTGACAAGTATGCTCCATTCCTGGGAAATCTACAACTCACTCCTTAATTGTATTAGAAACCAATGAAAACAGACTTAGAAGGCTGAATGATTAGATCTCAGTAAAATCCGAAAGCACTCGTAAAATATTTCTTACCATCAAGGTGAATGACTTTGCATTGTAGCCTTCCACAGCAGCTGAGCCCCTGCCTTTGTGATAGGTAGTTCACCACACTGAGGCTTCACACCATCCAACCTAGTATGGTCAAAAGATTGCGGAAGCATCAAAAAAAGCAAGTGGGGAAAAGAAACTTAGTATGCCATCATGACTTCCTGAAAAGCTGTAGCTTTCTCTGAAAAATCCTTGGCTTGATTATCACTGCCCTGTTTCCCCACTATGGGGAGAAACACAAGTAGAAATCAGTATCAGTAACACTACAAGAATTTTTTGTTTGGGGCCAGAGATGTGAGCATCAGGAAGAGAATTTTTTGGACTGTACACCTATATTGGCTGCACATTACTCTCAGGGACAACTAAAAAGCTCTGCTTATTGGGGTCTATTACAGTGCCAGACTCTGCATGGCCAGCTCCATGATAATCACCAAAAGTTCTCAGGGCTGAACAGTGCCAAAAGCTTCACAGTCCTCTCTAGATAAAACATCAGGAACAGAAATTCTAGGGAAGTCTCAAAGTAGCAGGCCTAGAATATTAAATACCGAAATAACATCTTTGTTTCTTGATCAGTATTGCAATCCATCGTAAGTCTTCCAGCAAAACAACCCTTTCTCTTTAATGACAGTGGTCACGAAAAAGGCCTCTACAGGCTCAGGAAGGCTTTCCTAGAGTCTTCTATAGAGAAGCTGAACCCATACAAAAATGTATCAAAGCAGGCCATCAAGAAATAAAGCTACAAGCTGTAGGGACTTCTTTAAAAAACAAAAAAGTACCTGGTGTTTTATTCAGAAAGTCACTAGTACCAAACAGCAATAGATTCCAAACAAGCTTAACACAAAAAGCAGCCATATAGTCAATCACACACATCAATTTAGGATCAGTAATTCCTAAACCAAGACAAATCAGAACCTAGAGGTGTCTGCACCCTTACTTCTCCTTATTCTTCCAGCAACCTGGGCCAAGTACAACAGCTACTCAGGACAGATTTGTTCAGTGTGTCCAAACTGGCGCACAAGACCCCTGAGAACAGAATCCAGTGAGCAGCAAAACAACATTCTTTTCCCTTGATATGACCACAGGTTTGATGTGCTGCTATTGACTCTTGTGCTTTGGGTTTCAGAGCTCAACAATTTCTGACTATTCTTCTGACAATGTAATTCTCTTTTCATTTTTAATTAAGACACTCCACTTCGTAAGATTTATGGTATCAGAGTCTTGGACATAACTACGGTATTACTCACACATATCCTAAAAACCGTTTCTCTAAAAAACCAACCGACACTCTGAGTTTGGAGGAAAATAATTCGCAAATCTAATTTTAAATGGGAAAATGGCTAGCATACATATCTTTTACAAACAGTCATAAATGCCTGCTAATCAAGGTATTTGAGAAATTAATATGCAAATAAACCTAAATCAGCCCAGCAGTTGCATTCTACAAGAATTTCTAGGGTCTTGGCATCAGGAGGCCAAGTAATAGTGAACCAGAATGAAATATAAATGTGTAGTTTTTAAGTTTATGCTTACTATGGGTACTTTCTACAGGACAGACATCACTGGCTGTATCTGACACACAATATACTTTAGGAAGACAGTTAAGCACAGTGCCTAATTTGATGATAACAAGTCTTTCAAAATTAGTCTTAAAGACACAGATGCTCCATCTGAAATGTATGCGCAGAAACAAGAAAATAAAACAATGGGTCACATTGCACTGTTACTTTTGTGTGGGTTAGTGTGTGTGAGTCTATGCATACAATAGGAACTTTACAGGATGTTTAGTCTTCATCTGCAAGGTGCTGAATAGTAATTGTTTTAAAGAACAACCTGAAAACTCATATTGTAGTTCCTACATCAGAGTGGACTGGTTGCCGCTGTCCCTAATAGCAATGTCCACTTCCAAACAAAAGCGTGAGATTTATGTAGCATTAGATTTACTCCCTGAGTTGTAGCAAGATATCTCTCAACATTTTTTCTGAGGGCTTGGGAGAGACAGCAGAGGAATATCACATTACTCAGGGATATGGCACCCAAGTTATCTGCTTCCTGACAAGGAACAGTTTACACATTCCAGTTTCTTTTAATACCCATCTGCATAAGGGCCAAAGCCATACAGAAATGAAGAGAGGATAAAGTAATCTGTACAGACCATAAGGCCACATACAGTATCTTTTGCTCCTCTGACTTAATAAAATCACAGATTTTTATCTGCTTTTTAAGACTGGACACTTGTCTTTGGAAGAGGTTAGTGTTTTATCCTTACTTACTGTAATAGAAAAGGCTTGTGATCAGTATTGTGCATACAGATAGGCAAATGAGATGCTATCAAGAATTTATGTTGATAACATAACACACATGGAAAGACGGTGGTAGCTCAGACTGCTTATAAAGCATTACTATGGCTGTAGATAGTCAACAATGAATAATCAGGGTGAGTAAAGGTACCTTTGGCTTTGTGGTGTTCTCCTGCCATTTTGTTTCCATTTTGTCTATTAATATCTGGTGATGTATGCAGGTTTCAACTACGTCACAGTTCCCAAATTTATAGTAGCATGTCAGTCAGATAAAATCCCACCTCTTATATGAACAGCAAACCTTTGGAAAGGGATGAAGTATTCTTGCTACTGCTGCAACGTCAGCAGCTCAATTCCTTGACCTTGTGGAAGGAAACACTCATTGGGGGGTGTAAGCAGTAGAGAAGAAATCCAGTTGTAGAGTAACAAAAAAGTAACATCCTCTGCCAGGTGGAGAGAAGCACGCTGACATCAGTCAGTGGCAAGGACATGCTTCCCACTGCCCAGTTCCTTAGGGTAACAGATTGCAACAGCTGCCAGGTTAGCTGCTTTCTCTGTAAGGCAAGAGCTCCAAACCAACCACACCTAGAATGTACATTAGTTCTCCTCCACAAGGAATCTCAAGGTAAAGAACTACATTTTCAGTAACCATCTTTCAATGCAAACTTCACAGTTTAATTTTTCAACTTTCATATGGAAACAGCTTCTATGAAAGACTAAAAATGGTTCTGAGACTTCTAAAAGGGCACTAATAGTCACAGAGGTTTCTAAGTCCTTGAAAAACATGGCTATGCATAAGACTGTTAGAGCACACAGAATATTCCCTCTAGATTAAATTAACAGACAGCATATAAAATAGGACATGACTATGCAGAATTAAGGTTTTCAACATGAAGTCACAAGTCACTTTGCTACGCCTGAACACAGAGGTACCAAAGATAAAGCACGTGCCCACAGCAGTTTTCCTTCAGCAGCACACAGATCAAGGACAGCCACAAGAGAAGGTGAGCGTGAACATGAAGGGAAAGAAAACTTGTCTCCTCCTAGCACTGCACACATCTGCAGAGTCCTGAGACTGCCAAAGATGAAGAAGCCACATCCTTGTGCCTTGGATACATTCCTACATTCATCCTACTCTAAAAAAGCCACAGGGTTTGTAGGTTGAGACTGCATCTTTTATTAAACCAACACACATAATGAAATACTATACTGGTCTAACACAAGGTACTATCTCTGCATCCAACAAGATGCTACTTCTGCAGCCCTCATCTTGGACAGGGGAAGAGGATGACAAAGTCTGACACTTTAAAAATTCAGCAATTACTCACTGATATATTAAAAGTCCTATTTGTAACTGATATTCAGCACTTGATACAAAACTACTGTCCCAAATCTTTATCACCATTAAAGACAAATGTATCTTAGAGCGTGCATAAAAATTAAAATTAACAGTAATTTACCCTGTTATTCTCAGTGAACAGCAAATGGAGAAGCATTATTGTTTGGAAAGTAAATAGATTAAAATGAACTACATCATGGCAGAGAAAACCAATAGCTACACAGAGGAGGTGGGAAGGGTAAAAGAGATCTTTAGGATACTCTTGGAACATACACACTGTAAGCTATCCACTATAGCAAAGTCTTTTCAGATGAGGTAAAAGGAAAACAAAAAGAGCCTTCAGCATACAAGTGAGCAGTAAAATAAGCATCTTGCATCAGTTTAAATGGGATCAAAAACTCCCTGAAGTATCTATTACACAGTGTCTGTAATAGGCAGCATTATCACTGCTGAACACATCAACTACATCTGCTTCCTATTTAAATCTGTTTACAGATCTCACAGTTACTCTTTTCTCACAGATCAACACAAATTTGGGGTATAGGTGGCAAAATTCATCACATACAGGTATGTAAATAATGCCAAGTATTTTAGGCAGAAATGCAGTGGTGTACGGTTAGAATTCCTTAAAAAATAACTTAAAAATTAACTTAGAAAAGCTTAAACTGAAAGGTTTACTTTCCTGCTCTCCACAAAACATATAGGATCTGCTTCTCAACTTTCATGAACCTTTAAAAGCCATTTTGTCTTTCAGAATAGTTTTCTTATGCTAATTATCTATAAAAGGACTATGATGTGGAATTGAACATATATAAGTAGCCTTTCCCCCACCTTTCAAAAAAGCTTATACTTGTTACAAATGTTACACTTGCAGTTTTAAAGACAATATTACAGATGTAATTCACTGATAAATTATATAAGAGGGAAACAAACAACTCACAACAGAAAACACCTTTTTATGTTCAACAGTTCCAAGAAAAAAAAAGGCTTAAAAAATCCAAAGAATAGCACTAAACAAACAAAAAGCTTGAAAACTTCCTTCCAGCATTCTGTAGAGGTTTACAAACACATGTATTCATTTATCAATCCCTATTTAGTTCTGCTTTGGAAGTGCCATTGAACCCCCACAAGTCTTAAGAGTCAAAAGAGTGATAATTACTGTCCAGTGCTGTTTTTGAAGGAAATACAATTCCTAATGCACTGAAAAATTACTGTCCTTCATATTTCATCTAAGAGCAATACTAATATAACAGTGGGTTAGTTTAAAAACACTTTTCTAATTACTCAAACAAAATTGCCAAGCCTGAGAAAGAATATCTGCAAAATCTAGCATAACTAGTGTAAAGGACATTATCTATTGGTACAGTGCAAAGAAGAAGTTAATTGCTAGGACCAGTTAATTTTCCTTAATTTTCCCAAGAGACTCTACGTAAGATATGAAACACCATTACAACGTTCAACACTTAATTTTATCTTTAATTAGGGGCTCTATTCACAGTCCTGATCATCACACTGAAACTACCTAAAGGTCTTAGACTAAATTCTGCCATAAGATAAATCATAGTGTATTTGCAATTAGAAATTGGAGAAATTACTCTGGATTATCAAAATTGTGCTTTTTAGCCAACAGAAGTAAAGTACATTTCTCCTGCTTTCTACATAGACACAACTACAGAAACAAACATTTAACCAAATCCAGTGTTCCTGCTATTCCTGGGGCTTTGGACAGAAGTACCTAATCTGAAGGACAGACAAGAAAAACCTTACAATAAAAACACCCACAACCACTCTACACGTATACAATCCAGCCCAACTTCAACACTAAATCACTTTTATTCCAACACACTCTCAGCCTGACCACAGCTGTGGAAGGGAAAAATGTCTGCAACTGCAGTACCATGGACAGTGTATGAAAAAGTTGATAGAATCATAGAATAAGCTAAGTTGGAAGGGACCCATCAGGATCACTGAGTTCAACTCCTGACCCAGCCACGACACCTCAAGAGTCATACCATGTGCCTGAGAACATTGTCCAAATGCTTCCTGAATGTGCCACTGACAACTGTGCACTCCACAGATTCTACCCTTCTATTGAAAAAATGGCACCCTCATCCCCCTCATTCCCCCCATACCTCTTCTGCCCTGCCTATCCCTCCAAAAGAGCCTGCAACCATCCAACAGGACACTCCAATCACAAGACTCATCCCACCAAGCTTCACTTATGCCAATATCAAATTTCTAGGACCGTGCCAAAGCTTGGAGCTAATCTTGCTTGTTCCTCATGCCCTACATTGGTGTAGAAACATTTCAGGTGTGGTACTTTGTAGCCAAACACCTCCTGAAGCACATTGTGGGATCCCATTAGAACTCATTTCCTCAAGTTTTGGCACACCATCCCATTGCTCATCACTGGCAAGCCAGGTATTTTCCCATTCCCTTTTGAGCATTTCATCACTCAGTTTTTAGGCAATCACCTTGAACTTTAGGAAGATAAGCATCCTGTGTCAGTGCAAGAGATTCAGAGATTCTGCATTACATCCATAAGCTTCAGTATTTACATCAAGGAGTACCTTTAAGTTTAAATAAACCTTCCTGCATTTCCGCTCAAGTCACACTATCCATTTTAAGCCTATTAACATAATCACAGAATGTCCTGGATTGGAAGGCACCTTAAAGATCATCTAGTTCCAATACCCCTGCCAGGAGAAGCGACAGCTTTTGCAATAGATCAGGTTGCTCAGAGCTCCATCCCTCCCGTCCTTGAGTATTTCCAGGGATTGGGCATCCACAGCTTCCCTGGGCAACCTGTGCAAATGCCTTACCACCCTCACAGTAAAGAATTTTTTCTAATATCTAAGCTAAATCTATATCCCTCTCCATCTGTTTTCTAGGCTCCCTTCAGGTGCTGTAAGGCTGCAATCAGATCACCCCAAAGCCTTCTCTTTCCTGGGCTGAACAATGCAAGTTCTTTCAGCTTTTACTCAGAGAGGAGGTGCTTCATCCCGCTAAACCTCTTGGTGGCTTCCTCTGGACATGCTCTTGCAGGTCCACGTCCTTCCTGTGCTGGGGACCCCAGAGCTGGATGCAGCACTGCAGGTGGGGTCCCACCAGGGCAGAGCAGAGCAGAGGGACAGAATCCCCTCCCTCACTGTGCTGCCCACGCTGCTTTGGATGCAGCCCAGGATACAATTGGCTTTCTGGGTTGAGAGTGCACATTGCTGGGTCATGTCCAGCCCCCCCGCACCAGTACCCCCAAATCCTTCTTAGTGGGGCTGCTCTTGATCTGTGCATCCCTTAGCCAGTGTTGATACCCGGGGTTGCCCTGACCCAGGTGCAGGTACCTTGCACTTGGTCTTGTTAAGCTTCATGTGAGTTTATGTGCTCATCACTAATTTTTAGTTTCAAGCTCTAACATGGACAATTTTATACTCATGAAGTAGGGGATGGTTACAGTTTTTGCTACAGATTCATAGAATAATTCCGACTGGAAAGGATCTCTAGGGTTCTCTATTTAATCTCCTTCTCAAATAAAAATCAGCAAAATAAGTCTACATTACACTGTACTTTATCAAGCTGGGCATCAAAATATTCAAAGCTGAACACTGCAGAACCTCTTTCACCTGTCCCAATAATTGTCCTAATACTCCATAGATAAACATGTTCATCTTAAATGAAGTTATTTTAATGCAGGCCTGCTGTCTCTTGCCTGCCTTCCACACCACCCTAGCAAGCTTGGCTCAGTAGCCTCAATAGGTACTCCAACAATTAGCTCCTCCTGCTTCCCAAAATCTTTTCTGGAGCCTGAGGATGCATTTCCCTTACAGCAGACAGAATTTTAGCAAAATTACTTCTTACACACATCTGCTAGATTTAATGTCTTCTAACACAAATACAAAGTTTTGATGCAAGGCAGCTGTTATCTTTATCCCTGCACTTCCTCAGATACAACTGCAGGAACTAAGACCTCATATTAAAATCTGCTCTAGTACAAGCTAAAATGAGTTATACATTGCTTTTCTGGGCTCACTATAGCCCCCCTCTATGATGTACATCAACTCTAAAGAGAGCATCTCCTGTTCAGCCTGCAGCTCTGTTTCTAAATTAGAATTAAGAGTTATGGATGAACTTGGAAAAAAACATCATACAGTTGAATGAAGAGCTGTAGTTTTACAAACTCATATTAATACACACACAGATACTTAAGAAGAAAATAAGATGCCCTGAACTGAAGGGGAAAGAAAAGACCAAACCAACAATCAAGCCTCAAAGATCAGAAATATATCAGGGAGGAGAGTAACAGCAGCTGCCTAAACAATTGTTGGTTTAGGCAAAAAACAACAAAAAAAGTACAAACATTAACACCACAAGTACTCCAGCACCTGAAGCAGATTCCTGGTAAGGTACAGTACCCTACCAACAATTACATGCAGAAGTTCCTGTATCAGTCTTCCCTCCAATCATCCTAATTTACTTATCAGATTAACAAGAAGACATTTCAGGACAGTAACAGCTCTTCAGAAAAAGTCCCACACCCTTTGACAAAGCAAATAACATCAGGAATTATTAACCACTGGAAAATTCACAGCATGACTAGTCAGTTAAGAAATTCCAGAAACGGGAAGGAGTGAAGAAGAGAAAGAAGAAGTGTATTCCAAAGCTTTACATACCTCCTATCAGTAAGTGAGATGTGTTTCAGCACTTCTCAAAAGAAAAGGCTGGGCGGGGGCTACAGATACGGGAAGAAGCAGTGACACTTCCGTAACAGAAGAAAAAGCAATCTTCTCCACAGACCTCCCTATTTCTCTGGAAAACCCACATTCTGTATTTCACTCACAGCTGAAGGGGAGCAAATATGTCAGAAAAAAGTCTGTACTCCTCATCCAGACTATTAAAAAAATCATACAAACAAAATAAACCCTTGCACAGGCTTAAAATCATTCTTCAGAATCCTTGAGAAACTACCAAGAAAAATACAGGGAACAAGGAGGATTTGGTCAGCCTCTTCAAACTCATCCTAAAACTTGTGAGACAGCAGCCATTTCCCCTAGATTCACTCTCAGCATCTTTAGTCAGAAGTGGAAAAAAGCAAACTTGACTTGCAAAATGTGACAATGTTTGCTCCTCACTACAGAGTCAGGAGAGGTAAGTCAGTTTAAGCCACAGGTTTAAATGAACACTGGACAACTGGGAGACAACAATTATTAGCTGAGTAACTAACTGGGGCCCCCCGCAGAATAAAGAGGAAACTGTTTCAGCAAGTGCAGAGAAGGGCCACAGATAAGCAGAGGGCTGCAGTATCTTTCCTATAGGTTGAGGTTGTTCAGCCTGCAGAAGAGAAGGTTCCAGGGAGACCTGGATAGCAGCCGTCCAGTATCTAACAGGGGGCCTCCACAAGAAGCATGGAGAGGGACTCTAAGAGGAACTGAAGGGATAGGACAAGGGGTAAAAGTTTTGAACTGAAAGAGGGTAGATTTAGATTAGATGTTAGGAAGCAATTCTTCACTACAAGGGGGGTGAGGCACTGGAACAGGCTGTCCAAAGATGCTGTGGATGTCCCATCCCTGGAAGTGTTCAAGGCCAGGCTGGATAGGGCTTTGAGCAAGCTGGGCGAGTGCAAGGTGTCCACTCCCATAGTAGGAGTGTTGGAGTGAGATAATCTCTTAAGGTCTTTTCCAAACTAAACCATTCTGTGATTCTATGAACTTGTCTATCCTTTCCACTTTAAACCTAAGTCAACAAAGAAATGCATTAGAACTTAATTGCATTTAGGCAGTGCTCAAGGCAGAAAACCAAAATAATACAAATTCAGGCTGTGATCTTACATTTAAGTAGTAAACTTTACCCAATGGAATACAACAATTGATGATAATGTAGTTAGAGAACATGTTTGAAACAGAGAAACATGGCCTACATTTGCAATACTAGCTTCAAAAATACAAGTTTTATTATAACAATTCCCTATCACGAGCACTGCTGTTACACCATATAAAAGTCTTAATATGTAAATACACAAGGCACAGTGGAACTGTAAAGATACAGCAGAACTTTAATACATACAAACCCACCTCCACTTTAAAGAGACTACAGCTACACCAAGGAACCTACACTTAGAATTTTTCAAGAGTGAAAAAGTAAGTAAACCATTAGCCCCTGTAGCTAGTAATTGCAAAGCCCAATGGAAAAAATAAATGAGTGAACCATTTCAGCTTTTTCTTGATGTTGATGTGTATCTGGCAGGTAAAGTCAATTCCAAATATAGCAAGTCCTGTGCTCAAATTTATGGCACTATCTGAAAGTAGGTGGAAATGAGGCCTGTGGCTTATTTCTTGTTTCATGCTGAAAATGACAAAGGGTGAAGCTTCTCTAAAATCTGAAATTCTCTAGCACATAATTCAAGGCAATAAAGTATCTCTTTTAGTAATGTATAAAAACAGTTGGACAACATAAAAGGTACATCTAACTAAAATGCAAGAACAAATAAATCCAATGAGCACTCAGTTCTGTTAGATGAAGAAAGAGATCAACTTGGAGCTCAGTATGGAAAATAAAAATACTATGCTTAACACATCATCTGCTTCAGACAAGAGCAGGATGCTGCTTTCAATAACTGCACTGACATCTGAGTCAACAGAAAATGGTAGTAACATCTACCATGTCACAGTCACACTCAGTCCCAGTTTGGAGCTGGTTTGGCTTCCACAGAGAATACTTAGAATTTTACTTTACTTTCCATTCTGTAATTTAAAAAATGAAATTTATTTCAAAAAGCAAACACTCATTTAATGAGAAGCACAGAAAAGCTTCGGAGAGTGGAAGCTATGTGGAAGATATTCTTGTCACTCATACTCCACATACCTGCTAGAAATCCATAAAGGTAGTTACTTTGTACAATATTTGCCCACACCATAAATACACATTCCCACAGGTCTGGTACACAAGCTACAATCGCCTCCTTCTGCTTTTCAGGGAAATTCATATTTGTTACTAAAAAACAAAGTTGAGAAAGATCAAGTCCTGCATTGATGAAAGCACATTTTTCCCAGTGAGGGACAGAACATAAAGAACTACTTGAAGATAATCTATATGCTGTAGTAAACAAATTTTAGAGACAGACACATATAAAGCAATTTCTTTGAAGAAAAAAGGGAGAACAGTGAGAAGTAACATCAGCTTCCACAATTTAAGCAGGATGTATTGGATTCATATAAATTCCTTCTCCTGCTACCTCCACCACCTGGAGCTGCATTAACTCAGGCAGGTGAAGTTAAGGAATCATTTGGTACCTATGAAGTGCTGAATGAAATCCCAAACATTTTGTCAGACAAATATATGCTATAAAAAGCACAGACATTCAAGTTGACTGCAAATACACTTGCCCAACATATCCTTTAAATGCTGTGATTTTTTAATACTAAGGGTCAGGTCTGAGGTTTTACCAACCAAGAGCAGCTGAATGCAGTTCCTTTGGAGAAGCCTAGGCCCATATGAGATGCAAACTAACCAAACCCCATAAGAAAATCAAACAACTGCCTTAAGAGAACAAAGAACTTTGCTGGTAGACTTAAGTTCCTTTAAAACCAGAAGAAACAAAATACAAAATGAAGACATTATGGATGCCTCAGAAACATTTATGCTGATGTCAGCGTTGAGAAGATGCTCTTTGATATCTGACTTTATATTTAGTAAATAAAAAAAAAGTAAAACAAAAACCCAAATAAAACACAGAGTGACACTGAGTCCATCTCCTTCCTTGTACTTTCGTATACTATGGTATTTTCTAAGTCCATCACAAGTCTCAGGAAAAAACAGTACAATCAAAAGATGTTGCACTGCACCTCTGTAGAAGTTACCTTCACCATGCTTTCAGAGGTGGCACACACTGAATACAGCAGAAATAGCAGCTGGTACTAAGTGGCTCATTTGTTAAGAGTGGATGACTACAGCATTGCTAATGCCAAAAGGAACCTCACTCCCTCTCACCTCATTACACCAAATTACATATGTTTGAAAACAAATTTTCCTTCACCTCTGTCAATAGTTCAATAGATATGTGTAAAGAATTTTTTAAAAAATCCCTCATGATGACTGGTATTAATTGTGAGTAGAGACAGAACAACTATTTTACTCTAGATATGCCTGTCTTCTGACTCTTCACTTATACTCTATACAACTATGCTCAAAGAATAAAAGTCACATGCCACTGCAGGCTTCCTTATAAAGATGGCTGTATAGTGTTCTCTTTTTGGACACTGAAGTCAAAAGCAAATAGTTGGTTTCACAGGAAAAGATACTACAGAACCAATTCTAAGCAGTTTCTGCCCAAGGTATGGTGTTTTCTTCAGACTATCAGAGTCATGTGGTCACACAACACAGCTGGCTCTCACCAAGTTTCATTGTGCTATGTATTTGCACTGTAGTAACCAGAGAAAGAGTTCTCATACAAGGTATGCCCCTGCCCCACCCCCAGAGAATCACAAGCCTCGAGTTAAATCAGAATGAGACCAGGTGCAAAAAAAGTCAGCAATTAATGTCTCTAAAATGGCTGAATGAGAGGAGGAAGCCATTACACTGGTGAAAACATGAGAATGGACATACCTTGAAGCATGCTTACAATTATAACTACTAT
The DNA here is from genome assembly GCA_013397195.1 of Hylia prasina. Lineage (NCBI taxonomy): Eukaryota > Metazoa > Chordata > Aves > Passeriformes > Sylviidae > Hylia > Hylia prasina. The sequence continues at coordinate 79,927 of VYXD01002844.1, forward strand.
TCAAGAATGAATGAGTAATTTCATTCAAATAAAACTGTAATCCAGTGAGACGATAACATTGCCCACGTGCAGAAGACAGCCTGATATAAGAGCTGCTATTTCCTTAAACTTCCCAGCTGTTCTTACATACTTTCAATGTACACTAACAGTTATGTGAAGGAAAACTAGCCATCATCTTCTGGTTTCAGACTTACACCTATGTTCTAGAACCAGTTTGCCACTACCTGTGAAACTACATAAATATGTTAAATATATGCTTTACTAAATGAAAGTATTAGCAAAGGAGCTTTCAAAGATGGGAGGAAGCTCTAACTTTTCTCTAACATGGTTCCTCAGTTATAAATTACTTGACCCTTAACCTAGGATGAAGTTTCATAAAAGGGAAGATTACCTTCTTAGGAAAAGGGATTCAACATGCTAAATGATCAACAGAAACACATGCAAGAAGGCTTGTTCAGGGGAGCAGCAGTTACATGATAAATGGCAGTAAGATTAAGTCACTAGACAAATTGGACTAATGCTACTGGGCCTCTCTCATTTAGACCAGTGTGATTAACATAACTTCAGAAGTTTAGGGGCCCCTCTAGTTCACACTGATTGAAGGAAATGCATGCAAATTAACTATTGGGCATGCTGACCTATAAACACTAATTTTTGACCTAGCAAGTTTTGGCCTTTTATTTTATGCTAGTTTAAGAGCTCTCAGGGGACAGCTACATTTTATGAATGAGATACTGAAGACTAATTCTAGATTTCATTCATTTAAGAAAAAAGACACACATCATGAAGCAGGAGCTATTCAAATACAGGGAATAGTTTCTATTTTTGCAACATCCAACAGCCCAAGGTAAGATCCACAGATCACAGAGAAGCTTTAGGTCTTTAACTGACAGGCACAGCTATAGCTACACATACCTCTCTTCATTCATCCTATCTGGAGAGAAGACAGAAAAAGACAAAAAAGTACCTGAATACTTTTCCCCCACATCTAGTCATTATTGCTGCATGCCTCTTCCCCATCCTGTTTTTCTGCAGTTCTAGGCTGTAGCAGAAAACAAACTCTGAACAACTGCTACCACATGCTTACCTATCTGGAACATAACCTTCACCAAAACTCCTATCACAAACTCCCTCAGGTAGGCAGTTCCAAAGCACACATATAAATATAATTACTTCCTCCCAGTCCTGCACTCAAATTCTGATTTTTTTAAGATGGCAATTTACTGTAACATGTAATAAGAGAAAGGTTTAGAAATAACAAAACTACTTCACCTGCAAATACAGTATTTCATACTCAAGGTGTCTTAGCTCATGTATCTTGCAATTTAAAATTAATATACATTATTCAAGCAGGATCCACATTAAATCCATAGTGGTGAAAGAAACTTTAAAGCAAAATATAACATGAAGCCTGCTTCCAAACAAATCTCATCTGTTGAATTCAGTATTCCTGAAACAAATTAACCCGAAAAATTGTTAGCAAGTCTTCCTATGCAGTGTATTTGATCCTACAAGGAGTGAGATTCCTGCCCTTTTAGTTATTACTTTTGCATATCGAATCTTATATGGAACAAAATGTTTAAGAATATCCACACTGGGAAAAAATAAATGCCCCTTCTGTTAAGCGAGGAAAATCTTAGGCCTCAGCAGTCTGAAACATAAGCACTCAGTCACAAAAAAGGCCTAAAAATGGGCCAAAGCAAAACCTGGGATGAAACACTAATTGAAAAATCACAGTACACATGCCTATCACATTTTTTTGCCATCCCTACAAAGCTCATGTGATTCTGTTCTGAATTTGAAAAACTTATTAGAAGTGAAGATGGAAGTGTGCTGCCATTTTTGCACTTTCACTTAATTTCTTTTGAAAAAAGAAAAAAAAAACAAACCAAACCCTGACAACACAAAAATACCACCCCAATTTTCTAGTGCAAATACTTGATACTTGCAATCAAATACAAAATATTGCAGTATCACCTTCCAGCAATGAAAGACTGCTAAGCCAAGAAAGTAAAATACTCAAAGCCCAGAAAGGGACAGTACAAGAACCAGCACTACAACAAGGGACCCTTCATCTCACAACCATGATAAGCAGAAGCACAATTACTTTACATCAGATTCTGTAGTCAACTGAAACCCACTTCATATTAGGCATCTATTGCTCCCAAGACAACAGTGAGATAGAAGAAACAGATGCCAGGATCACAGTATGTTAGAAAGCAACTCACAGGCAGATGAAGTTTTCCCTTCTTCCCTTGTAAGAGAACAGAACCGGGTCAAAATCAGACAGCATTGATTAGAGAAAAGCCTTAGCAAAGATCCAAGCTCCCTTTCCACCAAGTTCAGCAGCATGTTTGCTTGATCTCTACATCCACCTTTACTTTTAACACTCAGTGACTAAAGGATAAAAAAAATTACACTTATGCTGATCCAAACCTATTTGTCCCCAAGTTGAAAACCAGCAACAGATGAAATACCTTAACAAAAATATATTAACAACTGATTAATCATTATGAAATCAACACTAACATATTCTGCTCCAGAATAAAAAACAGTACATAGCTTTCAGGATACACAGAAAAGGATGGGAAGTGTCATTCCCTTGGCCTGTATTTGTAATTACAGCTTTGGATGCAGGCTTCTTCAAGTTGTTAAAGCACATGCATGAGATTTATAAATACCTTATTTTGTACATATGTGTTTAGAAAACACCTGCAAGCTCCATTTAAATGATGATAGACTCCTACTAGAAATACCTTGGAGTTGTCAAGTTCCCAGAACAGCCAAGGAAGGAAAGGAAAGAAAAAATATCAGCACAAAACTTACTTGATCTTACTAATATGTGGAAATCACTAGTTTAAACACTAATTCTTCCCTTTGAGCTGATGCAGCCAGTCTAGTAACAGCTAACCAGATGCCAAAACTGATATATTATGAATACTCACTAAATTTGTATAATCTTGAATACAATTTTGAAATAAGGAAACTATGAAGATTTCACTTTCAAACTCACACAAGAAAAATGCCATCTGACATAACCAAGCATATCAAAGTTTCTGGTGTGACAGAAAAAACCCCCAGTTTGGTAAAAACCTGCATCTAACTGATCCAAACAGTCTAATGTAAAAATGCATACATGCTTTTACTTGGAGATGTTATATTCACATCTCCTGCTAGACACTTGCACTGCCCTCTCACTTTATTTACAGGACAAAACAGGTCTGAGCAGCAGCTCAAGCCATGCCAAATCATTTGCAGCTGTACTTAATTTTCCAGTTCTGGAAAGTGTTTACAGTTGTTAAAATGTTAACAAATGTTAACCAACCTTCTGAAAGGAATAAATGCATAGACTATTCTCCAAGAAACAAGAGGGTGGTCCAGAGGGATGGGGACTCTATTTATTTATAAAGCTCTACCTCCTCACACTGTTACCATCCAATATAAAGGGGACTAAGCAGCTGGAAGATACACACTGGAAAATAAAAGAAAGCATGAACATCTTTAGAAGGAGAAAGCATTCAGGACATTGAAGCAAGGTAAGTTATGCAGTCTTTCACATATGCACTTACTCAAGTTATCTCAGCAATACAGCATAACTGCACATGAGACAAGAGGTGGTTTGTACAACCTAAGGCACTATTCACCATGTGAAAGTTTAGGAACCCTTGACCCTAGCAGTCTTGCTGAGCAAGTAATTTTCTTTCTGCATGTGTTAAGGCCTATAGATCAGCCTCATCTTACCAGAGCAACCAAGGCCCAAGATGCAATCTGTGATTAGCCACTTAACAGTTGCCTGTGCTTACAGAGCGGTCTATTTGAAATAATCTTATTTAATTCAAAGAGGCAGGTGAGATTTTGAGAAATAGCTGCCAGAGTTAAGCTTTCAGAGCCCATATTTAGGATCTCAGTCAGAGCTATCTCAAAACCATTTAACTCACAAAGAATATCCTAACCTCTATGAACAACAGCCATGATGGAAAACATGTATTTCTACATATAGATTATTTTTAATTAAATAAAAAAGTCACGTACTTTTGTATACTCTCTCACCAGCCTTTTTAACCCACGTTTTTTATTTAGTGGGCACTCTAAGGATGGTCTTAAACTTTCTGAGGTACCAAGAAACTACTAGAGCACTATTCCTCACCACCTCTGTGAGTGTCTTTTTCTCTGTAAAGAGAAAAACTGTCAGGATCCTCCATCACTCCTAATTTTAAAAGCTAACAAAGAGGCACCTGAAGAAACACGCAAGTCAAAAGAAGCCATAATTTTATCACTGTATTCTCCTTTTCCAAAACTATCTTTTCCCCCAGAATGAACTTAGTTTGCAATTCAGCCAAGTTCAATTGCCAAGCATTTCTAAACATTTGCATGTGTTCATCTTGTTTATGAAATAGAAACTCTGTTACAGAATTCCAAAAGCATAAGACGTAGCCCAGCTGAATCCTAGACCATGAGTTAGATCACTACATTATTACAGAGATGCTAAGAAATTAGCAGTATATTTGACTATTTGTAGGCCATCTTAAACTAATTCACCCTCCCGAGTACAACAGCTGTTTTATTCCCTGCTCTTCATAAGCCTCTATTTTATTTTTTCCTTTCCTTTTTAAGCAGTGAAAAGGGCTAGAAAAAAATCATTTGTCTACATATTCATCTTTCACTATCTGTGCTCTTCGATTAGTGTCAGACACCACGTTTATCCAAGTACAGGGATGTTCAAGTCAAGACATTTCAAAACTAAAACAAAATACAGACAATTAAAACACAGTGAGTTAGAAACCTGTACAGGCTCAATAAACATGTGACTGGCCAACACTAACTTCTAAAACTTTTGGACAGGAGTAAGCCAACATCTGCAGGTCTAGAATTTCCACAGCTTTAACCAGCTGATAGGTTTTGCTTACATTAACAAATGCTTTAGAGAGAATTGCTTCTCCTATGAAAGGCATACTTGGTATTACCACACTGACAGAAGCATACAAGCCATAGACAATTAAATCCTTTCTTGTATGGTAATAAAGCATTTTAACATAATTATCCAGTGTATTTTCCCTCCCCTTTACTGTACATACAAAGGTACCCGCTGCTCACTTTTAAACTGGCAGGTAGAGCTGTACGACCGTAGCTAGAAGCAGGATGAGCACCCATATACACCCTCGTAATTTGCTTCTGCTAATCCACAAAATCGAAAGAGCTTCTAGGATTTTGCAAGCAGAAGACAGAAAGTTACATACCGGTTATTTTACTGACAGACAAATCTCAGGAGGTTGTACGTACTGTCCAAAATAACACCAAAATTAAGAGGCTGCCATTCACCATCTGTTTGCCTCTCCCTCAGGAAAAAAACTGCATATCTCAAGAAGAAATGCAGCCAGGCTCCAGGGAAGAGGAAGAAGGGGAGAGAGGAAATTTCCACGCAAATTCTAAGTGAATCACGCCGTGGTATCCGCGCCGGCCTGCCTCAGCAAAGGCGAGCGGTTCCGGGGCCACCGTCCCTCCGCCACCTCGGCCGGTGGCCCGGCCCGGCCCGGCCCAAGAGCTTCCCCACGCCGGAGGGGGGTGGAGGAGCGAGGAGGAAATAAATACAGCCTTCTCGGGGCAGCGACACGGAGGGAGCCCCTTCCTCGGCGCCCCCGGGGAGGAGGAGCCGCCCGCTCGCCCCCGCGCCCTCCCCTCACGGCCCGGTGCCCTCGGCGCCCGGCAGCGGCCCGGCGCGTCCTCCCGTCGCCGGGGCTGCACCGGAGGGGGGGCTGCGGCCTGCGCCGTCCCAGCGAAGCCTCGGCGCTCTCGTAGTCAAAGCGGCCCGGCTCCCCCCGCCTCCTCCTCGTTTCTCCTTCCCTCCCCAGCCCGGCCTTCAGCTCGCACTCACCCGCCTTCCTCCTGCCTGCCCGGCCCGCGGTACGTGTGCACGGCTCTCCCTCTCAGGCTGCCCGGCGCAGCGGGGGCGGCCGGGCGGGTGGGTGACCGAGTGAGCGGGTGGGGAAGGAGGCTAGAGGAA
>VYXD01002844.1:86344-101549 GCA_013397195.1 Hylia prasina
CGCCAGCCCTAACCGGAGCACGGTCCTCTTCCGCCAGGCCGAGTGCCCGAAGCTCTTCTCCGGGCAGGGCCGTCCCATCGCCCCGTTCCGGGGAGTCCCCGTCCGTAAACTCCCTGCAACTTCAGCTACCTGTTGGTGGACATTAAGCCGCACGGTTTTCAAGCACTGGGTTGATTTCTTTTAAAAATTTTTTTTTCCTGTTATTAGTGTTGCTTTGGGTTTTTTTTTCCCCCTGCAGGGTCGAAGCGATCCCGTGTACCTCCCCGTCGGACTTTGCCGGTTGTTGGCTACAACGTCAGGGGGGGTGCTGTGCTGTGTTCTCCCAGGAACACCTGACGCGGCTGTCAGCGGCTGGGTCGGGGCTGGACGAGGCTCCCGCGAAAGCCGCCACGGGCAGCTCTGCCTCACGGCGCCGGCGGAGCGGGACTGCGCCCTGCCACCGCCCCAGCCTGCCAGCCAGCCGCGCTCCTCGCGAGGGGACCCCCGCGCCGCCTCCCACCTCACCCTTCTTTCGCTTTATTCTCACTTTTTATTTTGTAGAAACTCAGAGAAACTATATCGCTTCCATTCCCTCTCTACCACAGACACCCTGGGTCAAGGACCTGTTCAAATTGCACTCCTATCCCTCTCTTTGTCCTGCGATCCCCGATGCTGCACAAAAGACCTCATCACCTCAGCTAACAGAAAGTGCTTTTACTGATCGCCTTTATAGCTCTCTTGTGGCTTTCCTCCGCTGGTATCCGTAGCTCTCCAGACAGATTCATCCTAGGTGTTTAATTATCAGTTACCTCCTTCAATGCACGAACTATTACTACTTTTGCCATGACAATATTCACCTGAGCATTTTACTTATTTCAGCAATTAATAGGACAAAGAGGTGCTCATCACCAAATGCACTGGCACAACTATCACATTTAATGGCATGGATTTTTTCTTCTTTACTTTTGTTTCTTAGTTTGAAGTACAGCTTTGTACAATGTGCCTGTTCAGTGGAACAGTGGAACTTCTGTTGACATAGCTTATATCCTGCCTAAAACAAGTTAATGTTAACTTGTGCATATTAAATTTTAGACTGATATATGTATATCCCCCACAGGAAAGTTCTATAAATTAACTTTACTGCTTCTTGCTGTAGGCAAGACAAAGGTCTGCATAAAAAGATATGCTGTTCTCAGCAGTAGTCTTGACATGTGAACTCAAATGCAACGTTATTCAGAAATCAAAACATAAAGTGGAATGTAAACACCTATATAAGAGAGAAATTCTGTGTTTCTCTGCATATATCTTAGATTGTAACATATACTTAATATATTAATTTAAAAGTAACTAGTATATATTAATCAAATTCAGGTGGCTGTATGTATATAATAATGTATTTCTCAAAAACTATTATTTTTACATTTTCCTATCAACTGATATATAAACCATAAGATTCCAGAAGTACCCATTATGTAAGTAATTTATATAATAATTAATTGTGGACACACCTCATACCCAGCAACACTTCCTGTTGAATAAAAGCAAGTAGTCTGACTGGGAAAGAAAGGTTTAAAATAATATAACTAAAAGCTGCAATTTTGAGTTGGAGTTGAGGCTGTTAATATTAAGTAATTTCTGTGATTTCTTTTAATTCAGAATTAAGGCGTTTTTCCCTTAGTGAAAGTCTGTTCAAATCACTTTGCTGAGACCTGCATGGACAGATAGCAACAGCATCCAATAATAATGTGGGAAAAAAATCTACATGGCTGACGGCTACTCTGGCTGATGTTACCAAAAGTTATCCATAGCCCTGCTTCTACCTCTTCTTTAATCTGGTAAGATTGGTAATTCACTTGGCCACCATGTGGCCATTTTAAAATTTTAAGATGTCCTTAAATTAATTATTTTATTACTTTTAAGTAATTGTAATTGCATTCATAACACATTTTGACACCTTATTTACTTTTGCAAATGTTTGGGTTTCATTTGTTTCTGATGGGTCTGATAACCCAGCAGGACTGTTTCTAAGAAATCATTTCCATGTTTATAAAGAAAAGCTTTTGGAATACATTTTCTTGGAAATAACCAATATGTACTAGCTAGAGTAAAAATGTCTATTCATATGATTTGTATATTGTGGGTCAACCCTCACTTCTCTGACATTTGTTGCTTACGCACAGTCATGCATTGATTCACACCATGTACTGGGAATTGTTCTCCCTGGCAATGGGCCACAGTCACTGTCTTGTGGAACAAATATAGGAACCTAGCAGAATTCTGCAGTTTGGTGTGAAGCCAAGCTATTTTCAGGATTCCTCCAGTGTTAAGCCACCACCATTTGCAATGGCTGCCAACCTGTTTGGAAGAAAGAGTGGAGGGTCCAGAGAAAGGACTGGAGAAAGACATGATGGTGGTGTGCTGATGCTGGCAGAAAAGGAGGAGGTGGAGATGCAGTAATTCTATGCCTGGTTGGGATAGAGAGTAATTATGCTGGGACTTTAGGATGGTAAAGGTTGCAAAGCATCTGTACAGACTGCAGTTTGAATATGCAGCAACAAAGAAACAATACAGAAGCACATCTACATGTGGACTTTCTGCTCACTGGGATTGATAATGGTCTACCAGTATGTGCTACAAATATTTTTCACATGTATATTTCACTGTGCTGGTACTGAAAAAATACTTCCAGTTTTATAAAGATCATGACCCCAAGCTCTGCTGGCAGCAATGGCTGAATATATGTGCCTGTATTTCAGACTGAAAGTTGGGTTTAATAAATAGAAAAAATTTATTTTTCTCAAACTTTGCAAAGCCTCTACATGGATCACTACAGAAAGTGCACAAATATTATTATAGAATGATATACAATGGTTAATAACAGTTTTTTTAGAAATTCAGCCTTATATACTGTAACTGAAGGAAGAATTGCTCTGCAGACTGCAGTGGATGTTGTTGATGTGTCCACTCCTTTTCTCACTCTTGGAGGTCCAAACATTTTTCTGCTTCTCTGACTAATGATGCCTTTTACTTGGCAAATGCACTGGAGAAAGGAAATGCGTGACTATTCTGACTAACTGTAGAATAATAGTGAAGGGCTTTGTTGGGAAATTAAGGGCAGGTGGAGGAGCCTTACAAACACTCTGATCGATATTTGCTGCAAGTGGCACATGTTCACTATGTCTTGTTGGAAATCCATGAGAGGAGAAGGAGATCTCCATGATGCTCAGGGAAACAGGATGAGTGAATTGTCCTGCTCTTTCTTAAAGGAGCGACTAGAGTGGTGACAAAATGAATGCATTATGGCCAAAGATATGAGAGATGTATCTTTGCTATGTTTTTCCATTATTAGGGGAAAATGAGAAGCTCAGTGGGATGCTTCAGCCATTTTTTTTTTCATTACAACCTTATTTATTCAGCATAACTCTGGCACAACACACATTATCTGCTAAGTGCACCTATCTTTGCAAATGAAAGCAGAAATCACTCCTGGTTTTGGCAAGGGTGTAGTGGGGACCTCCAGGAAGCTCCCACTATTTGTTAACCTTTGAGTGCACTTGAAGTAGTGGCATAACATCCTCATATTCTTCAGAGGACTGTGGTTTTTTCACAGTTTACAGCAAATCTTCCTGCATGTTTTTTTGCCTTGTCCCAAATTCCTCTGAATCTGGACACTCATGTCCAAGTTAACACAGGTTTTCATAAACAGCCTTCCAGCTCTTTTTTTGCCTTCTGGCTCCTGAGCTGAAATCCATTCACAGAATCTTTGAACTTCTCTTTCCTTTCCTCCTTTTCATTTTTGACGTATGTTTTCTTCATTAAGCAATCTGCTAGGCTGAAGTTCCTCATCATAATGGGGCCTTTGTTGTGAGAGATAAATTGCAATTATTTGTTATTTCTGCATTGAATTCAGTGCCAATGATCATAGGTTTAATTTTTTTTTAAATCAAGTTCAGAATGTCATTCCCATCTGTTTTTCCAGTTTGGGCTTCCCTAGGAAGTGGTTGTTCTCAGGGAACCCCACAGCGTGTAAAAAATAAGAAGCCTCTCTCTCTACATCTCTTTTCTGTAGAAATCCTGTGGTGGTCTTGGAATGGGACAGAGGGAAGAAGATGCTGGGCTAATGAGAGAGATAGTATCCTGTTACTGAATAGTAACAGGACTTGAGTTTGCAGTTTTATGTACACCTCTGTAGCAATGTTACCTTGAAGTATGTTTCCAGGATCCAAGAAAAAGTCTTACAGTGAAACGCAGTGGATAAATCAGAAGGATGTGCAGCATTGCATAGAAGGGTACTGAAGGGTACTTCAATTGCAGAAGTGAGAGAGACCATACAGATAAGAAACCAAGAGAGCTGCACTACTTTGCTCTGTGCATAAAAATGGAGCACAGTCTTTGCCCTGAGATCTCCTCTTACACATGCAGGTCAGCATCATGTGCACTAGGAGGGAACAGACTGTAGAGTAATTGGCCTGAATTCAAGAATTTTACATTGCTAAAGGTTTGATTACAAGTGTTTTATAATCTCAGCATTTTGAAATGTTTAATTTTGGTAATTCATCTCATAAAATGTGAAAGGAAGCTAAAGAATGCTGAACAAATTATAAGCCAAAATATGTTTGCTATTGCTTTTTGTTCTTCTGCATTTGCTGTTGCAATAAATATGCCTGCCCTTCAATCTGTGTTCCTTTTAACTCGTGGGATGCTGCCATGTTGAGTGGCAGGAAGAGCAGCAGTGAGCCCAGATGTGTAGCAAGCAGCACAAGGTGGGAAGACAAGATTGGGTTCTTGTTTGTGGAGCACCACGATGACCACAGTAGAGAAGGTGGCACTAAACAGATGCAAAGAGGCTCATGGTTCATACAGCTAATTTTCACCTGCCAGTGATGGCATCCAGATACCGCCTGGCTTACAGTTGCAGAACTATGACATAATATAGGATGTGATAGGAATACTTCCCTCAGCAGCATTTTCAGTCTAACCACCTTTCTGGATTTCAATCAGCTTTTTCGTAACTTCAGTCTTTGCATTTCAGTTCAGTGGTTTGAAAAAAAAATATTAGCTCTGCACTTCATATTTGAAATGACATCATTTGACATCTGTGGTAAGTCACCTGGGCCCATTACAATAGAGGGGTTCAGCAGTTGACTTCCCATGGATAAATCTTTCACAGCTTATCCTGTTCTGGTGCATTAGAAGTCCCGGAGGTCCTGTTCACATCCCTTCTTGCAGAAAAGCCAGCGTTATTTTGCTTTATGGCACCAGTGGTCCATTTCTCAGAAATGTCCCTCTCTTGCATTCAGTTTGACCAACAGTCACAAATAGTAATATTTGAGGCAGTGCCATAAAGTTGGGGCTGGTTGTGCTGATACACATAACCCAGGAGACAATCTCAGGTAGGGAAAGAGGTGGTGCTCAAAAAAGGAGTGCGCATCTGGGGGAACACACACGTACTGGAATTGCAATGGAAGCCATCAGCATTCAGCAGGAGAGATTAACATACTTGATCCAGATGATCTTGTAACATATGAGGGCACTCAGGGGCCAGACAGCAAATAAACCTTATCACTTTATACAATGAGGGAAAATTATTAAAAAATGGGCAGAATCCTCTCATAAACTGGATGCAGCTCATAGCTGAGGGCTGGTGAACCTGGGTTTCATTCATGCAAGAAAAGAAAGTCCAGCCAATTTAAAACAATGATTACAAATATGTTCAAGCCAACTCATCTGAAATATTTGATGTAACATGCCTCTGTAGACAGGACTTTGTTATGTTACTTATTATTGTTTTCAGGGAGTCATCATCTGCTCTTTAAAGCAAAACATACATTACGAGACAGAATGCTTGCTCATTGTTGTCATATTCCTTAATAGTCTTCTATATTAGTGCATTCAAAGGAATGTATTTTTCCTCTTCTGGCCTACTCTGCCCTCATCCAACAGCACTCAGCATTTTCCACAGAGCTCAAAATTGCTCTAATTCTTATAAAAATGCGTCAGCCATATGGGATTTGCTGAGATGAAATAAAAAGTGCATGACTTGAGAAAATGCAATACTTTATCCTGCATATTGATTCCATGGCTGCTGTATAAACAGGAACTGTCCGTTACAAGAAATTCCACTGACTTTTTCTTGTGTTGGAACTCAAGGTCTGCATAAGCCAGGTGTGACAGGAGCTCACCTGTCAAGAAAGTATGACAAGTTGCATTACAGGGTTGGCATGAACTTTGACGCTTGTAAATATACTGCACCAGCCAAGCGGCAGCTGCAACCTTGCAATTTTCCAGACAGATATATTTCCTTTTGCCAAAAGGAATGTGAACTAATACAGCTAATTTTATGCTATATAAATAATGCTGAGAGACAAGCCTGAGATTAGATAGGTTAGATAGGCAAAATAATAGATTAAGTAGGAAAGTCAAAGCATTTATTAATCAGAAATATGAATATGTTCCTTAAGGAACTGCAGGAAACCAGCTGTAATGATGACAAATTAAAGATGCCAGAATAATTAAATCAGTTTTGCATATAGGCAGCACTGTAACTGAGACTCTGTATGACATAGATCTGCTTGTTGTACAGAGAAATTTGGCTCTTATATTCTGATAGAGAACATTTCCACTTCTCAGCCTGTGCTTGACACACCGACAGAGGGAAGGTTGTGCTGTGTACCTTGTGCTGCTCTGCCCTCTTTCCCTTCCTGCTCCATCTTTCCTCCGGCACTCTGCATCATGACAGGACCAGGCCAAGAGCCACTATCGGTCGCGAACATATCCAGGGGGAACAGAGACCAAGCTGGTATCCTGACCATATTTTATAGATTAACCAAGACACCTAAAGCATGGTAGATACTTTTGTATTTTAATATACTTTTTTTATTCTTCCATATGAATTTTAAAATAGTACTATGTTTTCCTTGACAACATTTTAAAACCATTGGTACATCAGTGAATGAATATTAGAATTTCCTGCTAACAGGCCAGACATGGAATTAAAGCCCTGGGTAGACCTAGTTTGTTTTACTCCTCATAATCCAGCATTTGTGGGGTTTTAAGGAATGATAAATTGCCTTTTCTTAAATAGGTTATATTAAACTGTAGCCAGTCAGCCTCTGGTAGATGCCATATTTTGCCAAAGAAAATAAATAGGTGCTGATTTTTATTTTAACCTACTTTCATTTTGTTTTCTCCTGTTTACTTTCTTTATGTTGCTACCATACTTGACAACCCCAAATTAATTTTTGCATGGAAAGCTTCAGAACAGATGTGCCCCAAACATTTCCACTGATAGTGTGTTATGTCATGATTGCCTGAAGTGTTTATAATTTGTTTTATGCAAACTTGTATGCTGTGCCTTGAAATGTACTGTGAAGTTGTCAGATTGTCATGGGAAGAAGGTAGGATGTGCTCTGTGTTTTGTGTGGTTTTAGCACATGCCTAGCAGTATTTCTCCTGACTAGTATACAAACCAGTGTAATGTCTAAAACCCACAAAATTTGAAACTTTTCGGTGTTTATATTTGCATGGGATCCCATGAAAGTAGCCTGAATTCCAAAACAACTGGGCATTTGCGACTTCTCCTGAGGCCAATGAAAACTCATCTTCTCTGAAAGACAATTCCATTCTGCAAGTTTCCACACAGGATTTCTGTGTTGAATATTAGACCTACACTGTGGAAAACACTATGTACAATATTATGAGCATTAAGATTAGGTGGGTAGCCAGCTGCTTCCCATTTGTGTAAAAAGACTTGGCCAAAATCAGGGACAAGAGAGAAGTGAGTCACTGGTTGCTTGCTTCTTCACTCCTCCTCTTTGCAGATAGAAACCTAGACATTGGACTTCCTTCCTTCTGTGTAATGTATACCTTTCCTCATTCTTCTGAGCAGTATATACTTTGACTCATCTCAGGGCTACTTCAAAGACTCAGAAATCAGACAGGACATTCTCAGACCTTTCCTACTAGAGTGAAGTAATACCTTTGCATCTCAGGACAGAGTTATCTCAGCTGAGATCTTAGTAAAAACAAGGGAGTTAATTTTTCATCATCAAGATCTCATTAAAATTCAAGTTTATTTAAATTTAATAATTTAAGTGAAAATGCCACTATGGATTTTATTTAAAAAATAGTTTAAAAGGTAAAGTATCTGGTTTTTTGAGGTATGTCTACTTTCATGCACAGAAAAAAAGGTCAGGTCTCAAAACATGCAAACTGCTGAAAGAATAATAGTTCTGTTGCAGTCCTATAAAAAACAGGACCAGGAAATGCTTTTTTATTAGGCATTGCTTTCTAATTGTTGACATGACCAAACTATCCAAGCTGTAAAAGGTGCTTGTCTAATACTCTGAGCAGTGTACTTCCTTAAGAAAACTTAGCTCTGGTACAGCATTCACCTTTTACAGGTACCTTTCCTCTCAGACAACTGTGGAATTATGATGATAAATAGAGTCAAATTAGTTTTTCATGGCTCATCTTCATCTTATACAGAGTTTTAAAGTTTAGAGCACGGCATGTCCCCCTTACAGGAGGTTTGCATGTCTCAGTCTGCAGAGGGCTGACAACTACTATGGAGCAGACTGACAGCACAATTACCTGCAAGGTGCGTCCTACTGGGAAAAGGCTGAGCTTCAGCAGTTTGGTCATGTCACAGCATGTGACAAAATGTTACCAAAGAGTTCATTACTCCTGTCCTACCACAGCAGGAGTGTCAATTGGTTCTAGCAATGGCAGCCATGCTTAAATTGAAGAACTTCTTACTAAGCTAACTATGGGTGCCTCCAGCCATAATTTAGATGAGAAAATGAGGGATGCTGGTAGAGGAGCATAGTGAGAATAACACACACTTCCCTGGGTGATCCTGTAGCTGAGTGTGCACTTACTGTACTGCATTGTATTGTCCCCCTTGATTTTAAATATCAGCAACTAATAACTATCCCCTTAACTTTGTCCAAGTTTGTGTTTGCACATTATTTAAAGAGGAGGTAAGTTGCTTAGAGACACAGATTCCTAGAAATGAAGTAGGCTGTTAATTCTAGAGGGATACTAGCTCCTCAAAAAGTTCTTTTCTCGTGTTATGCATGAAAGTTCATGTGAGGCAAGACTCGAAGCTGGATCATTATTTCATGGAGCCATGAATAGAGAGAAAAGACAACTTTCAAACAAGAAATCAGTTTATTGAGAGCACTAGGACTATATGACTCTCTGATTTATCTGAGTAGGCAAACAAACCAGAAAGCATTGAAAGAATAGCTGTGATTAATGAAAATAAAAGCATGATTTTGTTCTTGCTGAGATCAAAAAAAAAATCCACTCTATGAATACAGATTGTCTAAGTTTGGAATATCTGTAAAGGAAAAAGGTTATAGCTGGTTAGGTTGACAGAGCTGGTAGTTCACTTTAACATACGGCTCAGGCTTTCAAGAACTCTCCAAAGTAGTTAACAAATAATTTATATTTTTTTTGTGAAAAGAAAGTGAGTTAGTATTTGAGTCAAATAATTGCTGCTGTGTTTGTCAAAAAGACGTGATCACTGAGACAAATCACAAGAGAAATATTCTTCCCCTGGTGGTCAGATTAGCCTTTTGAGCAGTGGGATTTTCTCTGCCCTGTTCCCTGACAGGTTCCAGTTGCATATCTGGTGGAAGTTTTCACAAAATTAAGTGTCACTAACAAGAGACTGAGAGAGTAGAATGTCAAAGACCCCTCCAACATTCATGGGAAGTAGCAGCTGTATATTAAGGTGGAAGAGAAGAATTTAGCAAGCCTCTCAGAACCTGAACAAGTAATCTGAACTCCTCCAGTGAAAGGGAGGCATCAATCTTCCACAGAATGCTCTTCAGATCTCACCTCAAAACTGACAGTAGAGTTTTTGAGAAGTTCTGGGAAAACATACTTTGAAACACATTTATCATCATTCAGTATAAAACAATGTCAAACTAAAACACCCAAAAGGCATAATCAAATCCTCATTAAAACTATGGCCACCTAATTTTTAGGCATTTCTCACAGCTTAGTGTTCTTGCGTAGGTATAGTCTAAATATACCTGCAAGCAAACCTTTCCCTCAGTGCTTTAGAATGAGTCAGTACCTCAAACTTCTCCTGGGCTGGACCTCATCATAAATACTTGTTTCTGCAGACAGACTGCTCATTAAAGAGGACTCAGAGTGATGCATAAAAAACCCCAAAATTATATTGTTAACAGGCAGATGCCCAGGAATGCAGCTGAGTGATGCAAATAGAGCAGGAGGAGACTTTAACAGACATGTGACTTCTACTGAAATATTTTGACATCAGAACCAATTAACACAATTTCTTGTTCCAGAAATTGAATTTGTTCAGTCTATGTCCTTTAGATTCTTGCTCCTGAACATAATTCTTCCTGTTTCTCAGCAAACGTAAATGAAACAAGAATGGTCTGTAGCAGAAAGCAAATTCCTTCTTACACTACCTATTTGAACAGAGTTTTTTCTCAAATAAGTTATCTCAGAGCATCATGACAGTGAAAGTATTTCAGTAACAAATTGTCAGAAGTTATAGCATAGGCTATAATTTGCATACATCTTTTGTGTACAATATGCTTCCTATCTTCTGCCCAGAGAACTCCAAAGAAGTGGACAGTGCTGGAAAGATAATTAACAAAATGGCAGCATAATTTGTGAAGCAACTGTACATTGCAGTAGAGATGGCATTGCAAGATACCCTTTTCCTGAGGTTCATTGGTTCCTATATCAATTTCACTAAGTTTGTAAGTATAATGATTTATTTCAATTTAGCTTAAATTGGTTCCCTTTCCCATTTCTTGCATTATATCTAGTTATAGAAACCCTCTGCTTTACATCAATAGCACAGAGATTTTTGTGCAACTTTACACATCTTCAGTGTTGCCCAAGTGAACTCACTACACTCTCGTAGCTTTGCACCTATTCCAGCCCATCCATTGTTGGATGGGAACCCAAAAGGATGAAAGAAGATAAATAAGCTGCAGAATATATACAACATGATTTAGGAAGTGCTCAGAGTGAATTACAGGATAAGCAAAACTAGCAACTTGCAAAAAATCAACCATCCTTAAGTTTGATATGTAAACCCCTGAACAGAATGAATATCAATAAGTTGATGTACCAAGACTTCTATTTACTATATCAAATATCTCCACTTTGCTTATGCTTTGTTTTTCCAGCATTTCCTTGATTGTAGGTTTCTGCACCTCATGTTGTCAATTACTAGCAGCAACATCGTTACACTAATCAGATCACTTTCTGGGCTAATAACTGCCTCATTGCCCTCAGTAGCTGAATGGAGAAATTATTACAAAAAAAGAAAGGCTATTCTTCCTTCCAGAACAGAGAAGAAAAAGATAGCTTTTAGGGCCTCAAAGCAGAAATTAGGGAAAAAATAACTCAAATACATTACAGAGCCAAGAACAATATTTTCATTTTACCTCTGAAGCCTGGACAAGGATCATAAAGACCCAACTCACAAGCAGGATAATGATTATCAAGGCATTCATTTCTGGTCAGATGTCTATAGTCATTAATTGTCCTCACCTACACAGGAAGGGCAGCATTTGCTGTTGTTCGTCTTCCCCTGCTCCCTAACTCCAAGGAAGGTGTTCATATAACTTTGAGAACATTTAGCTCACTGTTGCTTTTGACTAGATAAACCACTTACACAAGCTAGTGACAACCTCACACAGTTTCTTTGATGAACTTACATACCATGGTGGCACTAGAAGAATTAAGGATTGAATACAGAGAAATTACAAAGTTATTTCCTTGAGAAATGCTGCATAGAAACGTCTCAGACTTTTTTCTAAGATTTGATGCCAAGCTAACTACCTCCATGTATAAACCACGCTTTTTGCAGCAAAGACAGGATTATAGCCAACTAAGAAGTTTCTAAGAAATTTAGCTGGCCCAGTAAGACAATTCAGGATTTTTTATTCCACCAACTAACATAACACAAAAATACATTCTTTTTCCTCTGTTCAGATGATGGGGCCAGGCTGAAGATCCATTCCATTGGCATTCCAGGCTGGCTGTGAGATGCTACACCTATTTTTACAGAACAGTAAGCTCAGATGCACAGAGTTAGTATCAGTCAAAACAAGAGCTCCAGGAAGTTTTATGGTCAAATCAGTAGCCAGAAATGTTTTTGGGTTTTTGGGAAAGAGCCATACTTCACAATGCAAGGACTGGTTTATTTATGTAGATCCACTTCTACAAGGCAACTTTTTCAATTTCAGCTGGAATGCAGAAAAGCCTTTTTTCGTTTTTCTCCATCATGTGATGGAGATGTGAAGGATGTGATCATAATGACACTGAAGATTAAAGGTAGGAAATTAAACAGGGCCTATTAGGCATTTGAACAATACTCTTTTTTTGGCTAATAATTATTCTTCCTGGTAATAATAACATGTAAAGAGAGTATTACATCATCATCATTGTTATTTTTGTATATTGACGTATGATGTGACTATGAACCACTAAATAGACTACTATCACAGTTAAGAATGTTATGCCTGTAGTACATCACAAACCACTTACAAAGAGTAGGTTCCCACTGTGCAGCTTATTTTAATTATTACTAAGAGTTTGCATAGTGAACTCTATAGAAATTAATGTAGGTCTCTCACCACACAAGCAGAATTTGCTACCCTACAGGCAATTCGGAACCTCCTTTCCCTGGGATCCAGGGGAATGAATATCCATCCCAGGTATTTAGTGTCAGCCTGCCTTTGATACTGCACAGATTTTTGTCTAGTAATTAAGGATCAAAGACATCAGTGTCCCTTCTTGAACCCATTTGTGTTGCAGAACTTGCTGAGAGCTATTGTTAGGGAGAGGAATGAGGTATTCTTTCCCTATAGTGACTTGTCAAAAATAGACTACCAAACCAGCCAGTGATCCTGGGTAAACAATGGGAACCTAATTAAAGGACACCAAATAAAGCAAGAAAAAACAAGAATTACTATTCATGGACTTCCATACTTATTAAAGCATGGATGGATAGATGCAGTTTTGCCAATAAAAATATGTGCAGAATGTATGGTATGGTGTATCTAGATGCCTCTCTTACTTCATCCATACTAGGAGCTGAACTGTGACAACTATTTTGCATTAAAATATCACATTGCTAACAGAGATAGAATATAATAAATGCTGTGCAGCTGGAGCTAAAGGTGGTATTTTTTCTTCTGAAGTTCAGCTGCCCAATGACCTACCCCTTGCCATCCACTATTTCTGGCTCTTTTTTTTTTTCTTGTTCCTATGTGACCCTAGGTCAATTGACAAGGAGAGGAAAGAATGATCTGGAAATTTAAAATACTAAATCTGCAGTGGTTAGAAAGGATTTTTTTTCCTTCAACAGAATTAAAAAAAAAAAAAAAAAGTGGGGGCAATCTGGCTGTATCTCAATGACAAATATGACAGCTCTTAATGTCTAGGAAAGACTTCTTTTTTTAATCAATTATTTATTTTCTCTCTCCTTTAAAACTTCAAGTTTATTAAGGAAACACAGCTTAGGAAATCAAACTGTAAGCCAAACCTTTTCAGTAACTTTTGAACCTGTTGCAATTTCTGAGTCAATTCCAACCTAATCTGGTCAAAGTCTAAAGGGCTCACAAACTTTGTGAAAATCAGGGAATGTACAAAGGAAAAAGATCAAAATTAGAATTGCCGTGGAAGGAAAGACTGAAGCAAAACCTCAAGCTATCCATTATATTTGCTGTGGCCAGGTGATCAGCACATGCATCTCCAAGTTTTTCATGATACCTGCCTTTCATAGTCATGGGTCTTGGGGTGGCACGTGGGCAGCATAAGAGCAGAACTAGAGCTTCACAGGGAAGGATGCACAGGAGGATACAGGAATGCCCAACCCAGGTATCAAGGCTGCTTTAGTTCAGCTGCTTGGGGATTAACTGCACTTATTTTCTACTTTTACCTCTTGCCTGACATTCTTAATTTCCTGGAATATAATGAACAATTCACTATCATTCTCATCATTACAGGTCTAGTCTGTTAATGGCTAAGACTAGGAAAAAGTAAATCACAAAGAAATATGGGGCCTTTGACTAAATCAACAAATTAGGCCAAATTATTGAGAACAAATTCATCTATTGAACTATGGGAAATCCCCCCTTTTCTAAAATGTCCATTTCTCTCTCTTCTTCTAAGTGAAACACTTTCTCTGTTTTCTGTCCCTTTTTTCTTACAGCTGCCTTGCCAGCTCACTCTCACCCCAAGAGTACTGCTCTCTCTCTACTACCCCTTCTATAATCATCCCATTGTAGGGGAGATCTACAGAAGCAAAGATAGTTATTTTGTCAATTTCCCATGGTTCCCATTGTTCATTGGGCATGGGTTTGCAACCATGAAATACTGGTTTAATAAAGTTCAAGAGGGGAAACTACTGGAACTAAAAATGAGTACTTTTGGTGAAATCTTTTATCCTAAAGGTAATGCAGGAGGGCATTTCTGTAAGGATCTTGATTACTACTGGGACAGAGAATGGTAAATTGACTTCAGACACAGACTTCTAAGATACTGATATTTGTTCTTCAGCTCTAGAGATATAAGTGTATAAACATGCTTTTGTTTTCTTTCCTTCATGCCTGTTTTGGTTTTATTTTCTTTCTTGCACATACTTTGAGTTTAAATACCGCTTTCTTCACAGGATAACTCCTATCAGTGCTGGCGGGCTTTTTTTTGTTTTGGTTTTTTGTTGTTGTTGTTGTTGTTTGTTTGGATTTTCTTGATTAATTCCCTCCCCTATACAAGACTGTAAACCCTAGTTCAAAAATTATGGTCTCTATTTTTTTAAGACTTCAATCAGAAACCAGAGAACCTGGAGTCATCCTGGTGACCTTTTGTTTCAGTTAAAAAATGAATTAAATATTTTAATAAATTTATCTCCCAGTGCAGTGTCTGAATTCAGGTATTTAGCCATATTCAGTGAAAACGGCTTATAGGGGCAGGGCTTGTAAGGAAAGACTCACTTGAGCGTGGCATGGAAAGGAAAAGGGAAAGAAAAACGGCACGAAATCGACGTGTTATTTATATCAGAGGAGCGAAGGCAGCAATGCAGAAGCCTGGCGCTCTCCATTTCCCGCAGCCGCCCCGAGGGAATACAAAGCCGACCGGCCCGCTGAACCATTAACCTGCAACTACAGCTCCCATCAGCCCGGGCGCGGGGCTGCCCCCGCTGCCGCCGGAGCCGCTGCCCCTG
>VYXD01002845.1:0-10332 GCA_013397195.1 Hylia prasina
GGGGGGCCGCGCCCGGCGTCCCGCGGTCGATGGCGCCCAAGGGGCCGCCCACGGCCGCCCTCCAGTTGCCGGCCAACTTGCAGCTGCCCCCAGGTGAGTGATCCCTCCCGGGCTGCCCCAGCTGCGGGCATGTCCCGTGTCGCGACTTTCCCGGCATGTCGCGGTCGTCGCTGCCGGGGGCCGGTGGGCAGAACGGAGCCCGCCGCGCTGCCCTTGCTGCCGGAGACGAGCCGTGGGGAAGGACGGGCAGGGCGGTGGGGGTGGTGGTGACGGTGGTGGCGGTGTGTGTTTCGGGCTGGTTGTCTGCCCCAAACTTCTGGGAGCCGGCGTGTGCGTCTGCCTTGCAGGGCATTGGCAATGTGACTGGGTTCAGTCGGGTAGCGCCGGGGATGCTTACAGCCTGTCTGAAGGATGGATCTGGAAGTCTCTGGATAAAGGCAACTTCTTACTTTGCTGGATAGCGCGAAGAGCAGGAGAAGTAACCAAAAACTCAGCGGCCAAGTTACCATACCATATGACTTGAAAAAGACTGCTCGAGGCTTTAGTGGAACTTGGATGGAGGAATGTCTCGGGAGGGGTGCGTGAGCGTGGGTCGGCGGCTGCAGAGCGGCTCCGTAACTTACGGAGCGGGTCAGGTTGCCCACGCTCCCCTCCGAACGAGCGGTCCCGCGGGAATTCTTGTCGCTGGCACAACCCGATGCTCATGGAACAAAATACTGCTGTGCCGAAGGAGGGCAGAGTTGAAAGTTCATTACGTGTTGCTCCTCCAAACGCTTTTTTTCTATAAACCGTCTGGGGGAAAAAAGGGTTCGGAGAGATGCCGCCCTTACAGATGTGCTTCCTATGGCAGCAGTGAAAATATTAACGTAGGAATTGCACAATGCTGATACAGACATCATAATACTTTGGATAGCAACAGAGGATTAGCTGGGGCTTCCACCTGTACTTTCTCTTAAGAGGAAGAAGGTGCTGTTGGTTCTGAACTTCGCACTTCTCCCTGTTGGGCTGTATTTAAATGCTTTTTTAAAATAAAAAAGTGACTTTGCTTCTACTGGTTTTGGTCGTGCTCTCTGAGACCCCAAGATATGTAATGACTTTATTGCTATTTGATGCTATAATTATTTCCTGCCAGGACAGTTCAGTTGTTGGAGCATCTGTTGCAATTACTTTCAGGTTGGATATTGCTGAAAAGGATGACTGGGTTTACAGTAATCCCTGTGCTGGTAGTGCGTATTTGCTTTTTTTTTTTTCCTTTTGCTCATTTTTTTTAAACCCAAATGTCTTTATCAAAGCCATGCACCTCCCGAGGAAATATATAATGCTAATTAAAAGAAAGTCTTTAGTCAGTCAGTTTCACTGTAGATTTCCCAGCACTCATGATGCTGTAATGTCTGGGTAGTCAGCAGTCATGGATGACTCTAAATCCTTGCCAAGTTTCCTCTGAAATGAACCATGATGGAAATATATTAACTTCTTGTAGCAGGGCTTCCCAGGTATTCAGGTTTTGTATCTAATATTTTTGCTTTCTGGAATGTATTGACCTTCAGTTAAACACCTTTCTGTGAAGGTAGATGCTCATACAAGTTGCCTGTGGCTTGGGAACTACAAGTTTGCAAAACTTGTGGGGTTTTTGTAGTGGCTTAAGTTTGGTTGCATCCAGGTATACTGTTGAATGTCATCTGACTTGTATGATGGTAGGAGGCAGATGTCACAAAAGTAGTATCACCTCTCAGTTGCATCAGCTTGTTTTCCTTGCTCCTGGGACAATGCAGTCTTTGTGTCAGAAGTTCAGAGGTGCTGTACCTCTGCAGCGTTGTAAATTAAAATAACTGCATGGACTTCAGTGCTTCAGAAGAAACTAGACGTTGTCAGATTTAAAATGGATCAATGTGTCAGAGAAACCGGTCTGTGTAATTGTTGCAAGGTTATATAAAAATGCATTCTGTCTTGAAAAAGTGTTAGGCCATTACCTCTGTCTTCTAGGTGGATTAAATTTTTAATTAATAATAAAAAAGGCAAGACGGATAGCATTAAAGCCACAAGTGTTAGCAGCATTAAAAAAAGAAAGTGGAATAAACCACCAAATTTCTAGGCTTGAAAAGTTTTTATTTCAAATAAACTGCCAAATCCAGCCATGCAGGATAAAATACAAAAGGGAGAATGCAGTTAGGTTTAAAATCATGGCATTCAACTTTTGTGGCACCTGTTAAGAAAAATGCATATGGAAAACATCCTTCCCTTGAGTTTCAAAGGGAAATGTTTGAGGTGGCTTGTCCTGAGCAAGGCTGGACAGCACTGCCCTTACTGGTCATGGTGAGTTACTCATGAGCTGCCTGTGGCCCGCGGTGGGCATTGCTTCCACAGCGCCACAGTCTGGGGAGGGAAGGTCACCAGTGGAGCTGTGTTTTCCTCTGTGACTTGGAGGCCACTGGAGGTTCATGGAAATTTGGGATTTACGCTGTTCTTTTTCTTCTATCTCCACCTCCCCCTTCCTCTTGTTCAGAATAAAGCCAGGAGGTGGAAAAAGCATATGACTAGATAATGCCTGACTCCTCATGTCTCTGAGCACAGATTGCCCATCTGCCGAGTGCCTCTTTTTGTCTGGTTGCCCAGGAAAGATCAATGAGCTTTACAAGTTCTCTTGGTCTTGAAGGACTCAGACTTGCTCATGAGTAACAAGGGGTTTTCATCACTTTCCTGTGATTTCCTCTACAAAGTGCTGGTTTTCAGCAGAGCAGCCAGCTCTCAGAGCAGGGCTACTGATACCCAAGGCCATCCTCCTGCAGCAGTCCATCCCTGGCTGGCCACCACTGAAGGCTTTAGCACGCAGTGGGACTCCAGCTGGTGGGACTTAAGGGTTTGGTCTTCTGATCGTGCGTACCATCAGCTCTTAGACTGAATGGTTGGGCTGTGTCCTCCCAAATGAAGGGGATTTGATCTATCCAAGGGACCTTTCCTCAGTTGCCCTCTTTGTTGTCAGGAACAACAAGGCTGGCAGCATTTCAGAAGGCTTTGCACGTAGCAGTCTGGGTCTGCAGAGAGCAGAGCAGCATGGTGAGTGTAGTGCTGCCTCAGTCCTGATCTCCGTGTGGCCTGTGCTGATGCGTACAAACCTGCAAAAATCTCATGTCATGGACCATCTGCTTAACAAGAAATTGTGTCCTTGGTTAACCTGAGCTTAATGGCAGGGGGAGAAATGGTGGGCTGTGCTATTAAACAGGAGGAAATAATTGGGAAGGGGAAGGAGCGACAAGGGCCGTGACAAATAGGTATGGTTCACCTTAGTGTCTTTGAGCCCCACACTGCTTTGCAGAAATGGAGGGTAGAAAAAGAGCATAGAAACAATGAAAAGAATGTTGTTTCTTGGTTTTGTTTACTTTTCTTGAACTTAGGTTTTTGTCACTTCTATGTCTGTGCTTTCAGTCTATCCCTGGTCCTAGAATGCTCATTACAAGCAGGTGTTGAAAAGACGATTAGTAGATAAATCTGCTTCTCTGCTGATGGGATGAAAAAGGACAGAAATGAACCAGATGCCAGGGATCCTCCATTGTTACCTTCAATCTGCTTAGAGCAGGAAAACTCTTCGAAAACCTCACCTCATGCCGCTGTTACTGGTTACAGGGCTGTGGCAGCAGCTGCCATCACTCTTTGCTGTGGCATTGGCTGCCTCTCGTGTGTATTTCTGTTTTATGCTTTCCATTACTACTAACACCAGTGGGCCTGAGCAAGCACAGTGTCAGCGAAAAGAAGTTGCCCTGAGTGTGCTATAATTCCACTAGTAATGTGGTGCAAGGCATGGTCTCCGTGTAAGGTTTCCTTTGCACCTGACTTAGAGGGGAACAGCAGCAACTTCAGCTTCTTGGTTTCTGTTTGCAGCTCAGCTGTCTTTGCTTGGATGTTTTGCCTTGTCTGTGGCAGGTTTTCCACTGCCTGCAGCTTATCTGGGCTGATAGTGGGTAACTTCAGAAAGCTCAGCCACTGTTTGTGCCAGGTGGCTGGGCTGTGTGGTGTGAAGCAGGCAGGCAGGATGTGAACTCCTGTGGGTGGGAAGGAGAGAACCAGTGTGGGTATTCCAAAACTCCAATGGGATGGTATGGAGCCTGGTCTTGTCGAATTTCTCTTAATTGCCTGTAGAACCTAAGCTAGGTAACCTGAAGAGGTAAGGGCTGATAAACATCTGGAAGCTGCTGCCTTCTGCTTTTGAAGTTGACCTAATACATCTCCTGCAGAGTGCTGTGAATCTCCCTCGTCATGTTCTAGTTGGTTTTTTTCAGTGGTAAAACCATGTGAGGAATTAGATATTTCTGTGTTTATATCTGGTTGGTTGCTTTAGGATAGGAGGAAATGCTGATTTTAAAATGCTTCTTAATTTATATTATGTTTGAGTACGAGTAGGCTATATGAAGATTTCTTGTTTCAACAGGCAGAAAACCGTAGAAATTCCTTAAAGTATGCAGTTTCTGGATGTTGATGATCCCATGAAGTCTGAGAATAGTGCTTGTGCTTAGACCAGTAGGGACTAAATAATCGATGCTTGTAACTTTTTGTATCCCAATAATGCCCTCTGTTTAGCAGCTTCTGGGGATGGATTCTCTGTAGACTTCTCTGTTCACATGAGGTGACACTGATCAACTTTTTTTTTTTTTCCCTGAGGAGGGCTGAACAAAGCTTTGGTGGGCTTGAAGAACTAAGTCAAACTTAGTGAGGAAATGTCTCGTGCTGTAACCAGTTGAAATTTCAGCTGCACTGTAGGACTTGATTTTGCTTTCAGGACTGATTTGGTCTAGCAAAATAATGCCTTCATATGATTAAATGCACAGCCGTGTGGGAATTAAGATTTGAATCTTGGCAGAAGATGTAAAGCTAATGCCTAGATTTATGGTTTTCCAACACAAGAAAAAAATTAGATGCATTCTGAATACTGAAGCATGGAAATACGATGCTCAGTAAAATTAATGATAAATGCTGTTCAGATTTTACAGTCAACTGGAGTGTATCACAAAGAATTACAGCTACAGTTTGGTGAACTTTTCTTAATCCTTAGAAGAGAGAACGTGAGCCTGACTTGTGTTGCTTTTGCAGTGTTTAAAGGACCTTTCAGGTTGTAGAAGTAAAAATAGCATCATTCACACACAAGTGACAGCTGGAAGAAACACTAATTATATTTCAGTATTCTTTTTCCCAAAGATGCTGATAAAATCTAGGTAAGCTCATGTGTTGTTATTTTGAGTAGTTACTATGCCAGGTTTTTTTAAGTCATTTTAGAGAACCAAGTATTTATTATGCCACTTGATTGGAATCTGTGCTGTGCCTAATGAGTAGGATTGTATTTACAGATACATGTATATGTGAGTTTTGATGTAAATTGCAACACTTCTGATAACTATCAAAGATGAATTGTTAGTACTGCCTTAACCATTTAGACAAAAGCAAAAGGCAAATACTTTTTTAGAATTCTCTTTGCATGAAGCTACTTTTCTGAAAACTGATGATGACAGAAGAAAAGCAGGTATAATTTGCAAAATGGAAAAGATCACCATAGATGTTTTTAAATGCCTCACTATTCAAATTGTCAGGATTAAGGTTTGTTTTGCCATCTGGATTACCTTTAGAACAAAGTCCACTAACAGACCTTTTCCACCAGTGTCTTGAGGAAATAGTCTCTGATTGCAACTGAAGAGGGGTAAAAATGGCAATAGATGGGAGGAACCTTGTTGCTAATGAGCAAATCTGGGGTATGCTAAGGCTGGAGAGCTGGAGAAGCTCAGTGGTCTTACTGTGCTTAAGAACCGTCTGATGATATGGTAACACTTAATTTTCATAGCTCGTGTTTGCAGACTTCTTCCAGTGCACGCTTCCAGTTTGGTGGAGGCAGAGGAGATGCTTTCATTAGTACTGGCTACTCCTAGGAGTTGCCTGGGAAATCAGAGCTCCTTGGGTGGATGTCCAGGCTAGATTAACAACTGGGTGAAACAGCCTGCCCGGGTTGGCACAGCACCTGAAGACTTTCCCTGGCAGCTTGCCCAGTGGCAGGTGCCACCTAGTCCCAGTGGAGCCCTGGAAGCCAGATCCAGCTGACTGATGGGTGGTGCATTACCAGGCAGTCTCAGTGGGGCAGCCAGTGCTTTCTGTTGAAGGGGATTAGTGCAGTCAGAACACCATTGTACATGGCTTGCATACTAGGCACTTGACAAATATCACACGGTTCTGGTGACAGTTTCCACAATATCTGTGTAGACAGAAGTTAATGCTTCCCGTGAAGGTTTTGCTGTCCTCTGCAATAATTTTTGTTTGCTCCATCACACTTAGAGCAAGGTGGTGATCAGTGTTAAAATTCAGTGTTGATCCTTTGTTTGCAAGTGAAAAGCCATCCAGCCAAGGAGTGAATTTGCACTTTCAGAAGTGGAATTCAGCTTTCTTCTGGTCCCCAAGTGAGCAATGAGGAAACAAATGTCCCATTGTAAAATTAATCTGAATTAACAGACTTGATTCTCCTCTTATTTAAAGGAGACAGACATTTAAAGGGGGCTGATCTTGTCCTTTGTTAAAACACTACCCAGATACCAATAATGTTTTCAGCAGCTCTTGGTTTAAAGTTAAGATTTGTGGTTCAACATTTCAGCTTCAGATTTCTCTGTAACAGCTAAATGGCTGTTCCAGAAATGATAAGTGCAGGGTGTTGGCATCCAAGTGCCTTCTGGTCCTTAGAAAGCCATGTGCTGTATATATGTGTGGCTGCAGTGTGTCAAGCATAAAACTTGCTCTTTGAAGAACTGCACTCCAGTGAGTACTAGGAGTATACAAGAGGATGTTGTGTAGAGACTCTGCTTCTTTCAGTGCAGTAGGAATTGTCTTGAGAGTAAGGAAGTGTTGCTTTGCTCCTTTGAGGTACTATTTCACTGCCATCAGCTGAGTCCCCAGCATATATTTGAAGCTCCTGTACAAGGTAAGTTGGGTCCTGGAGAACGCTCAAGTCAGATCATCTTGGCTGTAGACAATCCTGGAACTGTCTGATTGCTCAGATGGGAAAGCAACCAAGCCTCAAGGTGCAAAGTTGCAAACCACAAAGATACGATGGGGAAATGCTGATGGGAAATGATCCCAGTTGCTGAAAGGTGTGGCCCAAGGACGAGAGCTAGATGTTATCACAATATCAAATAAGGCTCTGCCTTGTGGTACACAGCATTGGCTGGGAATCCCTGATGCCTACACACAATAAAAAGAACACCTCTTGGGAGTCAAGTGTAATAAATGCACTCTGAATCCAAATAGAAATGATAGTGCCATCTTGTAACTATGCCCAGAAAACCTGTTGGTTGTTTACATCCCCTCCAAGTACCAATGCAATGTCTGGATTTTCTTTAGATGGTTGGTATGGACATCTGTTGCTTGTTATTTAAAAAAAAAAAAAAAAAAAAAAAAGTTGACTATCCTTGCAACTGGTACAGTTATACTTTTGCTTAAGAGTTCTACTATAACTATAAAATTATGTGGATTTAAATGTATTCTCAAGGAAAGAAGCTCAACTGTATGTGCAGTCGAGGAGAACTCTTTTAGTGCTGAAATGTAGACCTGTATTCTGTGTAAAGGCATCAGAAAATGTGAAAGCTATGGGGGCCCAGTTGCTAGACTGTTAGACAGACATCCATCTGGGCACCAAAATGCATTGATGAGCAGCTAGTCTCCAACAGCTTGGGTAAGACTTGCTGGTTGAGCAGTGTGTGAAACTTGGCTTCAGATTTTTGCAGTTTTAGCACTTTGTGTCTAGTTCCTGGAGAAAGGGAGGCAGACAGGACTTTGTTTACACTCTTGAGAAAGATGCGTGATGTCCATTATTCCAGACTGTTTTAAAGAATAGGATATCAGAGTCTGCTCCATCCTGCCTAGAAGAGATAGCATCACCTCTTTCCTGGCTTCCTGTGCTTGGAAAGCCTGTGTCTGTACTGGGTGTCTCAGGAGCTGCTGCCTGCTGTTAGCACAGAAAGGTGCTTAGGCAGGGAAAGGTTGGAGTTACTGGAGGCAGCAGCATTTGCTGGGACTGTAACCCCTTGAGCTGTTAGTGTGTACATGGTGGTTGTTTAAAACACTGCTCACAGCTACCCAGACAGTCTGGGAGACATTAATGCTGGTGGAACTGTGCTGTCAGCTGGACAGTGAGGTCTGCGAGGAGAGCTGGTCTCTGGCTTTGAAAAGGTGAGATGTCAGATATCAGTCTTGAAAGTTGTAGGTCAGTCTACATGAATCTGCAGTGCAGTTTATACAGTTGGCAAAGATGCCATCAACATCTTTAAAGAATTTATAACGTGTTGTATTTTATATAGACCGTGTTCTTTTGTAGTGTGAAATAATATGGGGATTGTGCCCTTTGAATTTTTTCTCCTGACATGGAAATTAATGATTTCCATATCCATGGGCAAAACAAGGTGTCTTTCATTGGAATTCAAAATCTGACATTTCATTGTGACTCTGCAATATCTACATGCTAGTCACTGGTCCTGAGCCATTGCTATAAAGACCCATTAGTTTAGAGGCTTCCCTGGAACAAAGGAAAAGAGCACAGAGGGTGATTTCTGAGATATGTAATTATTTAGTTTGCAAAACAAAATGTGAATGGAATTAATTGGTTGAAGACCTGGATGTGTGGTGAGTGATTCTGGTTGCTGCAATAGCAGTGCTTGACTGTGAGTTGACCATTGCTGAATTCTTCTTACATCAGCTAGAATCGACTTCCAAAGGTTGGAATGATTTGTTATATGGAGCAAAATGTTTTGTGGGTGTAGTATAGATGCTGAAAAACTTGTCTTGACCCCATGTAGTGTAGATGAGCCCTCTGCCCTGCTTATCTGGGAAATATGAGAACAATCACAGGTGTTCTTCCCAAGAAAAGTCTAAAACAGGCAGTCTTTGTGACTTCACAGCAGATCAGTTGTCTGAAGTCAATTGCATTTAAAAATAGAAGTTAGAGATCATTATTAGGAGCCTGTGGTGAGATAACTTGGTGTTGCCTCTAGATCTTTGCTGTAGCTTCATTCCTAAAACAATGAAAAGCACAGATAGATGTTGCCTCCAAATTGGGCTGTTGTCCTTGTTTCTTCATCTCCACTACAGAAGTTTGCAGTAGACATCTAGGAAAACTCAAGTACTGAGTGAGGTTCATAGGGAGGGAGTAAGTAGTTCTCCTGCATGCACTACAGACCATAATTCATCTGAAAACATTACAGCCCCATCATATTAGAAGGATTATGTAATCATGTAAAAGTTTAGTTACTGTCTTTAACAGTATTTCATTAACACTCTCTGCCTCTTTAGCACTCTTTTTCAGCTAACCTAGACATAATGCAGCTTGATACAATCACTGCTGGAACTGTCTATGTCTCTAATAATGCCTTGTTTTTGGTCTGTCTTATTCAGTCCTGTAATGTATTTTTAAAAACTTTTAAGTGACCTGTTCTGTGGGGCTCAGTGAATGGAATTGAAGAGGGAAAAACAGGCTTTCTTCCTAAAGGATGGCTTTAGAGAGGAAAACTGTATTCAAACTTGTTGCATGGATTAGTAGTGTTTGGGATTTTATTTTCCAAATTTTGAATGAACCTAAATAGTCCTAAATAGTCAAAGAAACTTAAAACCCATATTCCTTTTTAATTGCCACTTAGTTTCCTGTTAAAACATCTCCTTAAAACTTGGTCTTAGCTTGAAATAACTGCCTTAAAAGCGATTGGTTTGTTTTGAGTAGCGCGGTGAAAGAATGGGATTTGTTTAGGAACACAGAGCTCTGACACATTACTGTTGTTTTAAAACATTTTTGTTGTTCAGTTACTGATTTGAGACCTAGAAGTCCCCATTTAGCCTTGTTTTTATAATTGGGTTAAAGTGTACTTTACTAAGACTGGCAACATACCTGATGCAGGCACTCTTTGTTTTGAAATAAGTTAAATTTACCCTTCTGTGAAAGCAGCTTTTGTGACTTGTGTTCTCTTAAATGAGTTTGGTCTCAGTGTGGTTGATTCTTGCTTGTATTTTGCTTTAGGAGCAAAAGACTTCTTTTCATTTCCTCACGTTATTCCCTAGCCAGTAGTTCCCAAGAGCTGTTTGGTTGAGCAGTTGGGTTAGAAACCTTGTAATTGAAGTGGTGTCTTAATGTCTTGGTTAAGAAGACAGGTATCCGGTGGGGAAAGCTGGAGTTTCCTTAGAATGGAGAATGTAAACACCTCTGCCCCTCCCCGCAAATTGTTATAATTTTGCAATTAAGGGCTTTCAGGCAAAGATTTAGGAATAGGAATAACAATTCTTTTACTAGGAATGTTAAAAGTACAAATGTAATAGTACAAAAAA
>VYXD01002845.1:10546-78268 GCA_013397195.1 Hylia prasina
ACCTGACACCCTGTTGGTCAGGGTGTTTGGAAGCAGTTCTCCTGGAGAAACAGATGTGGCTCTGTTGGAATAGAGATGATCCCGTTGGGTTCTGCTGGAGTAGAGATGATTCCGTGGAAGAAAAGGGTCCAGTGATGGTGACGTGAGTCCAATCTTCCTCTGGAGTCCAGTGGAAAACAGGATGCCTCGTGTTCTGAGTCTCAGTTTTTATCTAGGTAGGGACCCTGGAGCCCCCAGCCAGTGGGTGGAGCATCTCACAATGGGATGATGTAAATGTGTCATGTCATTGGTGAGCCTTAATGGCCCATTAACAGACAATATCCCCCTGGAGGGAGGATGGGTGGTGAAAGAGATAAGAAACAGTACCCCACCAGGTTTTAATAGCTGAGCCATTATCAGAAAGGCATCCACCCCCCTCCCCCCAGAGTAACAAGAGATAAAGAAAAAACATTTCCCCAACTGCTTTCAGCAGATGAAAATAGAATACACATTTTTGCTTCCATAACCCAAGACACTTAAGTTGACATCTTCAGCTTCTTGTGTAGTAACAGCATAAGGTGTATCTCCACTGGAGCACAAATGCCAGCTGGTTCATCTCAGGAAATTCCAGGGTGAGGTTCCCCTTAGAAATGGTCTCAGGCTTGTCTTACATGGTGGAGGTTGCCCTTATGGTGGGATGCTTGTAGCAAACATTGGTGTTCAGTGCTGCTGGATGAAGCCCAGAGCTTCAGTTGGCAGCACAGGTTTATGTAAACAGCCTTGTGGTTTCCTTAACACTATTCCCTGAAAAACGGTGAAGCCCATGCAGGTGGCATTACATACAGTGGCACAAACAGATCTCTGCCGTTATCCCACAGCTGCTTGCTTATGTCTCCAGCGAGGTTTTGGTGCTTTCTAGTTAAAATGCAGAGGTATCTGGAAGCTGCTCCTCCTGCTACCCTGTGTTTCTTGGTTCCTGGGCTGGGCGCTAAACCAAGTTCAGAATTAGCTGGGTTTCCTTCACCAATGGTGTTGGGACAGTGAAAAAATTTAGTGAAGGGATCTCAAGTTTGTGAAATGAAATGAAATTTCATTAGAAGGCCTCTGGTTTTCCATTGCTCACAGTGCTGGCATGTCTAGGTAGAGGCTAATCTGGGTGGTGGCTGCTGGAGCTTTGCAGGACTGTTGCCAGGCACTCCTCCTGAAGGCTGGGTACCTGCAGCCCTGGTTCCAGGAGAAGGCAGGGCACTGAGTATAGATCTCAATGAGCCCTCCTCAAGGTAAGAAGATATAGTGTGGCTCCTTCTGTGTAGCTTTGGAGGAAACTGAGTTGGGTTTTGGTTGTCAGGTACTTCCCCTCCAGCCCTCCTCACAGAGTTGCAGCTGAAGAAAGGAGTGCAGAGAACAAATGGCTGAAACGGCTGATTGTGTTTTAACTGCCTTCTCTTCCAGTGTAGGAAAACCAAATAACTTTCCAAAGTACATTTTTGGCAGGACAGGCAGAGTATCTTGGGACAGAATTACCAATTCTTTGCAAAAAGAATTTTAATCTGCAAGAGACATCTGAGTCCTCCAGTGAAGCATGTAAGAAATAATCCCTGATGCTAATTGGTCACTTTGGTTTGAAAATAGGAACAGCTTTGTAGCCTCAAAGGGATTGTGCCTTGCTCTTACTGTCAAAGTGCATGAGTAGTGAGAAAGTCATTCCTGTTCTCTGAAACAATTCCAGTAAAACTATCAAACAGTGTTCTTGGAAGTGCAGCCCAAAAGAAGGCATCACCAGTGTTATGAGGATGCTTCATTGCTCTTCAGCTACTACCACTGGTGCTGATAATATGCTCAAATTGCCAATACCTTTTCTGTTTTTAAATGCAGTGCTGAGAGATGTTAGCTGAAACTTCATGTTTCAACTGTTCAGCAGTCCTGTGTTGTTTTGTGTGTTGTCTCTTCCTTCCCCCCATTTTCTTGTGGAGTTGCAGTGACTGCAAGATATGATCTGTTTTCACATTTATTTTGTTAGTATTTGCCTTCTAGCGAATGTGAAAACAGCTCTTGATAAGAAGTACTATCTTTCCCCCTCCCGCCAAGTGAAGAATGTGGATTCTTGCACTTATTTTCATTTGATAGTAGCATCTTGGTAGCTGCACGAGTCTGTTTACGTGACTTTTCTATTGAGAGCCTCAAGGTTACCATCACCTGCTGTTACTCATTTCACACTTGTGCAGCTGTATAAAGTGTATGAGACTTCAGGCATCGGTTTTGAGAGCCATGGAACCTCTTCTTCTGGCATGAGAGACCTCCTGTGCCACCTCTTGGAGTCTGTGTTATTGGCTGCAGTATGGGGTTAGTGCTTTTGTTTCCAGGCAAAAAGGGAGTATCAAAGTTGTGAAAAACTGTAATTAAATTGTGGCAACCAGAGGTAAAAAATAAGCACTGTTCTCAACAGCTTTCAAAGTGTTTCAGGCAATTCATGTGTCAGTTTACTGTCCCTTTTTGACATTAGGTTGTAACTGCCCAAAAGTGTCTCTTGTGCTTGGACAAGATGTGGCTCTTCAGTGTGTGGAACTGAAGCTCTAACAGCTGTTTCAAATTTGCCTTCAGCTTTATCTATGCTAGCATCAGGCATCAATAGCATTAAGCCTACAGAAGCAGTAGTTAGTAGAGTATCATAATGCTGGTTTGGAGTTACAATTTTGCCGGTGTCACGAAGAGCTGCCGCTATGGAAAGGTTGTCATGCTTTAGTAAAAATTCTGCCAAATGGAACAAGATAGGGAAATTGTTTGTTCCAAGGGGATCAATTTCTTACTTTAACTTATATGCAAGTAACAGGCATTACCATAGTTGAATTTTCCAGTCAAGGCTACAATTGCTGGAGTGGCCTTAGGTAACTTCTTCTGTGGATGCTCTCACCAAGTTATTTACAGTGTTCTGATTCAGTATGGATGTCCTTGTGTTGCCTAATCCTGTTGCTAGGGAGAAAGTTGCTTTATGTTTCAGGTTACATCCTTTTCAAGATCATTGCTATCTCGCTCAAATGTAAAGGGGCTACTTTGACTTGTTAATAGTTGTGGTGGCTGTTTTTTGTTTACCTTTTCTTTTTTGGAGATGTTAATGAATTTACATATGAACATATGAACATATTGTATTTGCATAAACTTTCTAACTTTTGAGGTAATTTCCTGTCAAGCAAGTAGACTGTGCTGGAAACTCACCCCAATCAGGTGGCTGGAGGCTGGGATATTTTCCAGCAGGGTCTCCATCTCTGGTGAATGCCAACTGAAAATGCAGAACAGTAGTGAAAAACCAGTCCCAGCCCTGGGACTGGTATCAATGTGGTTTCTCAAATGCAGAAGTAGAAAATGCACTTTGATAATTTGACTTAACAGACAAATGTAATGAGTAGTGACAAAATATCCAAGTACATGAAAACTAACTCTTAATGCATTCCAAACCTCTAAAGGAACGAAATTATAAGTTTATATGTGCCTTCTCAACAAGTAGAGCTGTCAGTGATGTTTTAAACCAGGCTTATAAAAGAGAAGCTTAAAATCTCCAGTAACAATACTTCCGCCATTCTGGATGTAGACCTAGAGTAGAGAGAAATGTTATTGCTAGCAAAATGTGGTCAGCTTTCTCTCTTTCAGTGAAATCTGTGTAAGCATGTGGTGTGAACAAGGAAAAAAATACCCTTTTTCTGGTTGATGATAAATTGTTTGCCATGAATCACTGTCTAAATAAGATGGCCTGAAAAGAAAAAGAGAAATCTAATATGTTTTCTATAATTCCGGTTATTCATTGATTAAATTAAATGATCCAACTGTACCTAAATATAATTACAGTCAAGTCATCAGTGGAGGAGGAGAACGCTGAGTTGGCAAATGGAGTTAACAGTGTTTTTCTGAATGTGTAACTGCCTTGTGCATCTGCCCCATGTAGTAAAAGCTGCTTGAGAAAGGAGGGGATCATGTAGATGCTGCTCTTGCAGTTCTCAGTTTGTGTCTGCTATGTAAATGGCAATATGTTGATGTTACAGAATTTTATACCAGGTTTTGTGTTGTCTTGCAATATCCTCTATCCTCTTATGCTTTTAGATGAGGAGGATAAAAAGCTGTTTCTAAGCATGTGGTTATAGCTTGATTATTTTTTTTAAAAAACCCAAAACATACCCAACAAAACCCAACTCATGGAGCGTGTGGCTTTTTCTGTTGTATGCATTTAAACTCAGATAGAAGCAGTGTGTTAGGCTGTATTGTATGGTAGTATTTAGACAGCTTTCAGACTAATCAAGTAGTAAAAAGACTTCCATTACAGTCTTGTTTTACACTAGGAAAGATCGTAAGTGCATAGAAGATCTGGGTTTCAGATATTGGATAACTTGCAAGTAAGTTTAATGCAGTCCTCCAGAAACATTAAGGTAGTCTTATTTACGTATCTGGATTCTCCTGTACCTCCTCCTTCCTTTTATTTGAAGGGTTAGTGTTAAGTGAAGGTGTTTGAGGATGGTATTTTCAGTGGTGGACTTTGCAGCAGCAGCTGTTGGAGGCAAAGGAGCTGGGACACTACAAAGGCAGGGTCCTCTGTTGCTCCCTTGAAGGATCTGACGTGATGCAGACCAGGTATCCAGCTGGCATTTTGTATTTGTGATTGTTTTGAATCCTCTGAATTTTTCAGAGATGAGCGCTTAGGGGAGGAGAGAGGAGGCTTTGGTAGCTGAATGGTCTTTTCTTTTTTTCTTCCCTTTCTTTTGTGTTTTTGATTCTTTCCCACTGAAATCTCCCTATTTGGCTTGAAACTGCTTCAATAAAACCCTGGCTTTTAATGCTTTTGGACACACCCTTAACAAAGGGACAGCTTCAAATATCTCAGTGACCTTGATTTTCATGGGAGACCACTACCCTCTTGATTGGGGAGGTAGGTGGATACAGGTAGGTGAGCTCATACTAATCAGGCTTCAGTTCCCACTGCAGTTTTCTCTAAGCTGTGTTTTCACCTCTAAGTATGTGCCTAAATGTTCAGAAACTGAAGAGGCAGCCAAGTGTGATAGTGGTGATGAATTTTGCAGGTTGAAGAACTGCTTAAAATTAGTGTTAAAGTAATCCCAGAGTGTGTGTATATTTTGTGTGTCTGTCTTTTTAATGTTCAGAATATCTTTTTGACTCAAATGGTGAACTGCTTTGCAATTTGCACTTTGATGCACACAGTGTTTTAGTGTGGCCAGTGGTTAAATTTTTCTCTTGAATTTAGGAATTCTTTTCTGTCATAAGATACATAGTAAAGCTGATGTGCACTTAATTCTTACATTTCTTGGCAGCTGTTCCTTGGAGTAATAAACTCAATATTACACTATCAGTGTGGTCTAGTTCTTTCTTCCACAGAAATACAGGAAAGCCATAATATAACTTAATTTCTAACAGTCTGAATGTGGTTGTTTTCAACAGGAACTGTTCTTATCAGAAGCAGTAATGGCCACCTAATGCTGGTATCTCAACAGGCTATAGCAGGAGCACAGAACCAGACACAAAATAACACAAGTGTGAGACCATCTGTGCCGACCAGCACACCTGCAATCAGAATATGTGCTGTGCAGGTAACTTCTCTCATAACTTTAGTTTGGCGTAGCTGTATGTTACGTAGTTATAACAGGGTTTGCAAATAAGCTGTGGAGGGTTAAATAAGCACTTGAACCCTTTCTGAATGGGGTAATGGTGTTTGGTTTTGCACCAGTAAACATCACTATGTGCTTTGCTTTCTTGCTTGGGAAAAAACTTGTGAGCTGTTATGTGTGGTAAAGGTCAAATTAGCGAACTCCTCTCTGATGATGATGGTGGAAACCATTTTAAGGAAAAAAATGCCAACCAAGGCTGCCTAAATTGTTAGTGCTAGTATCTAAAACCTTGTGATCCTCTGTTGGGATGTTTCTCTGAAGCTGAGTAAAGCTGAGGACCTTTCCCATGCCCCTAGGATGTTCCTCCTAACCTGAGCTCTGGTGGCTTTTTGCTTCCATCCCTTGTGGTGTGGTCAGCGTGCAAGAGTAAGGAGGTACATAAAAGTAACAATTTGCATATTTCTTTAAGCATTTTATTCTGATTATACATTATGTCTAGATGTCTCTGAATCAGTTATTGAATATTCAACTGGTAGACAAAGAGCTTTGGTGAGCAGTGTTTAAACGATGTGGACTCTGTGAATGGTGCCTGTATTGTTACTGTAGGAGGATGTGTCTCTGTTTTGTCATTGACTTGTGTGACAACTGTTCTCTGCCCATGTGTAATTATTTTTTTATTTTTATTTTTTCAAAGAATTCTGGCACACAGTTAGTAAAGAAAATAGCAGCTGCTTCTGTGAAAACATTATCTCAAACAACAAATGCTGTGGTTTCTACTGTTCAGACACCTGCTGTAATACAGGTACTTTGCAAGCTTGATAGTATGGTGGAATAAGTGACAGAAAGAACTGGAGAAAATATGGATGCATTCTTGTTATTTCTAATTGTAATCTGGTTTTCAGTAAGCTTGGTAACCTTTTCCCTCATTTGCCAAAACAAATTATTTCCCAAATCTGTTTTTTTAAATGCATAATTTAATTAGGCTTCTGTCAGTGACTGTCAGATAATCTTATCTCACTACTGTAGAAAGCACATGAGCAATGAATAAAATAAACAGTTCAGAGAGCCATGTTCAGTGCTTTTGTACGCCATGACAGAGCTCCATCAATCTCTTGCTAAATCTTTTATGTTGGATGTGTTCCTGTTGGGGTTCCCTGATTCCTTAGTGGGGAAAAAAGTATACCTGAGATCATGTTGGGGGGGAAGATGATCTGGCTGCACCAATCAAGCTGTTTTTCATGTGTATGATTTCTTTCCCTTTCATTATAAACTGAAAGAAGGTCATAGCTGAAGACCTGTTCTCTAATTGACTGTGGCAGATGGGTTCCACAGGTACAGCTGTAAACAGGCAGTGGTTGAAAATGCCTCGTTATTTTTAGGTAGTATTTTTGTCTTATTTCCTAGGTCTTATTTTGCTTTTTCCAGAGAAAAAATGTTGTAGTCCTTTTCTGAAGGGGCATTTATCACCTGCAGAGTATGAGATTTTTTTCCTACGTATGGTTCATCCTCCATTCTTGGGGGCTGGACTTCTGGATAATCATGTGGAATGAAAAGAAAACTACATTTTTCTGCAGATAATAGTTCTGTTTTCATAATCTGGAGGAGAAATCATGAAGAAGTCTGGCTTGTACCTACATTTTGTGACAAGAGTTTGAAGGAGACTCAGCTGTAGCAGTTGACAAAATAGTAAATGAGCAGGATCAGTCATTCAAAAAGAACATGCTGGATGTATGTTTTTGACCCTGAGGGTGTTTGAAGGATTGGGGGATGTGTTTGTTGACAGTGGTAACAGTCTGACTAACAAATTCATCCTTCTGCTGTTCTTCTGTATCAGCAACTGAATACTACTCACACTCTGTGCTCTTTTTTCACTTCCCTCTCACTACAGATGGATCATGTTGGGGCTAAACCCAGAGGCCTCTCTTAATACATTTTCTATTTTAGAAATGGAATGGAAACAGTGTATGCTTTGTGTCTAAATACAGTAATGGATATTCCTTACTTTTATTTTGGAATACTAGCTTGCAAACCCTGTGTTTGTGATCTCTGCATGGAGGTCTTTAGGATATAAAAACAATAGTCATCTACTATACTACCCTTGCACTGGGGAAAAGAGATGAAGGTCATCCATCATCTGATAGATGAAGTCACATGCATCCTCACATTCTCATGTGGGTAAACACTGAGATTCATCATGCTATTAACTTCTCTTTTTTAACTTATATCTGCCTTTGGCTTGGTTTTTCTGTACTTCAATTCAGTTTTGATGTAGTCTATTGAACTTGTGTTCTGAGATATTTAAAGACATAGAAATGAAGTATTTTTTGTAAGCTGGGTTTCTGCCCGCCCCCCCCCCCCCCCCCCCCCCACTGTAGAAACTGGAACATTTGTAATGAGCTGTAGGGCTGGATTTAAACAGGTGGATGGATTTAACATCATGGATTTAAATGATGACTCCAGGAAAAATTAATAGAGCTGTTTTGTTTGGAATGGCTTCCTTGAAGCCCCTGTTGTTTTGCAGAGGATTGCAAAGCCCTCTGTACTATCTCCTTGTACAATGAAGAGTAAATAGATGCAATGTGGATACATCTTGCCATCACATGGTCACATCGCTCCTCACCCTGTGGTGAACAAGAGTGCTGAAAAGGGAATCAGTGCAAAATTGATGGAACCATCTGGGGAAAGGATGGCAGAGCCCTTGAGTCTGATTTCCTTGGCAACAATTCATTCATCAGTCTTAAAAATAAGTTCCTGATCTTAGTCTCAATTTTTTGAGGTCACAGGAGAGGAGTGTTGATGTGGAAGTATGATGTCTCCGCAGAAAGTGGTGGAGAGTGGAGAGGAAATAATCCTTGGCTTGGTTGTGCATCTTCAATCTTGTGTGAAATACAACTTGGAATACTCTCTGCAAAACTCTGTCAGTGCTGACTACAGGATTACTCTCCTCATCAACAAAAATATTTCCGTTTTTTGACATTCCTGAATTTTTAAGCTCTGAGGTTATACAACATTACCTGCACATTCTTATTTTTTACCTGTTTCCCAGATGGGGTAACAAAGCTGCAAAGTGTCTAATTAGCATCATGCTGAGGCGCTTTCATTTAGATGCAGGGCACTTCTTCTCTTGAAATAACTTCAAAATATGCAGGATTAATGCCATTTTTTTATGGTGACTGTTTCTTTGTTGCTCAAAGTGAGAATGAGAATTGTCAGTAGCGAAAAAGGTTGACGGCAGATGACAGAAGTTAATTCCCATATATTCATTTTCCTGGGAAAAGGGTCCAGCAGACTTCCTGTTGTTTCCTCCCTCAGCTGATAAAGTGCTGTTCTAATCTTGATGTGTAAGCATGCTGGAATTTGCAAGAGATCAGCTCCTGTTTTCGACTTTTAAAAGCCCAGGGCATTGCAGCTTGGCAGATCTGCACTGTGTCCCCTTCCGTCTTCCTCCTGCCCATCTGTTTGTGGGATTCTTGTGCCCAGTTTGCCTCCCTGTGGTCTTCGAGCTGTTGAGCCTCAACCTTGGAAGAGGCAGTGGTGGTGGCAAAGATCCTGCAGAGAGCTATTAAAGTGTTACCAACAGCGGGAGCCTGAGCTAGAAAGCTTTCTGGTAGCTGCCTGCTGCTTTCATGTCAAGCTGGCAGCAACTTGGGGAGGGGAGGACACCCACCCAGAAAAGAAAAAAATTATAAATATATGAAAAAAGCATTATGGTTTTGCTTTAGCTTTAAGTGTTTGTTCATTATTTTCTCTGTCCTGATATTCTACATGACATCTGTCCCACTTTTGAATATTTTTTGTTTTATCCATGATAGGGTAAATTAGACTCCTCTCTAACTGTCTTATGAGTGATGGAATTAGCAAGTATTAGTTGTGCCTGTTTGACTAAGCTGGGGTGCTTAAATATGTCGTCAGTGAAAACCATTACATTGGGCAGACTGAACGTAGAGGTTGGACTACAAAACCAGACTTTCCCTTCCTCTTCACAGGTGTGGAGGAAAGATGACACCCAGTTTTAGGTTTTAAATGTTATCCTGGAACTCTACCTGTGGGTTCCCTCTGCCTTTTCAGTTTTTAAGCTGAGAAACCTGAAGTAGTGGTTTTTTGCATGGGCAAAAAGTCTTTTGTTCGTATTGTATTCTGTTGTATCAAATGAACTGTGTTGGTTTTTTGGGTATGGTTTGTTTCTTTTCTTTAAAATCTGAAGTAGAAATACTTCAGTTTAGCGGGTTTTAGATTTAGCCCCGTTTGCAAAGAAAGGAGGTATTTTTTTCCTAAACCTTAA
The DNA here is from genome assembly GCA_013397195.1 of Hylia prasina. NCBI lineage: Eukaryota > Metazoa > Chordata > Aves > Passeriformes > Sylviidae > Hylia > Hylia prasina. Next base: position 20,414 of record VYXD01002845.1, read on the forward strand.
TTACTCTCTTGTCGCTAGAGCTTCTGAATCTGTTGGTGAATTATAATGAGCTTTTAAAAAGAGGTCTCAAAATAACTGAATTTTCTGAGGGTTTCTGTCAGAGCAGAGGAGAAAGAGATCCAAATTGCTGCCCACAAGGAAAAGGAAGAACTTGTTAGGTCCATTTGCTGAGTTAGCTGCTTCTGCTGGCACTTGCATCCTTCCAACGTGGACGTGATGTCTTTTGCCTACTCTGTGTGTGATAGGAAAAGCAAGGATTATTGCAATTGGGAGAGGAGCTTCAGGGCAAGACTGGAAGATAAATAATCACTTATGGTTCTGCTCGTCTTCAGAATAGTATCACCTGGCTTAGCATTGTCCAAAATCTATTAGTCTTAGACTGTAGGAGCCTGGCAAAGTTAGTATATTGGTTTTTTCAAGACAATTTTACCTTCCTTTCTGTCTTCAAAGTTGCAGGCAGTGCTTTGGTCTGGATGTACCTCTGTAATTTCTTCCCCCCACCCTTGATTTGTAAATACAATTATGGCTGTGGTTGTCACTGTATTAAATAGAGTCTCTCAAAGCAAATTAATCTGAACTCTAAAAACAAAGAAGAGTTGTTTCTTTGTTTTTCAAATAGCAGTGTGGAGGGAGGTTGCTACCTTATATGCTAGCAGAATGCAGTATGTTTGTCACGTTGTTCCTTGGTTAAAAAGTGTTAATTTTTCTCTTCAGCCAGCAGCTGCAACAGCTAGTGTTACTACAGTTACTGCTGTAAAGCCTTTGAGTACTGGAACACCTGTAAAACTTCCAGTTACAGGACCACCTGCACAAGCTATCTCCCAAAAGGCAGTCTCTGTGAAAGCAGAGGGCACAACAGTAGCACAGACCAGCGCTTCTACAGTAAGGAAAAAAAAAGTTTTTAATTAAAAATTAACATTCTGTATGTTCATCAGAGGTTGAAGAGACAGTGCAACATCTAACAGTCTTCTCTTTATTTCCGCACTAGGAGATGCTAGAGAATGTGAAGAAATGCAAGAATTTTCTTGCTACGCTAATAAAATTGGCGTCTAGTGGACCTCAAGCACCTGAGATGGGGCAGAATGTGAAGAATCTGGTGCAAAATCTACTGGTGAGACTTTTTTTTTCCTAAACAAAGTCTGTGTCATTTGTGTATAGATTTTGACATTTACTTTATCGTAGTTTTGTTCCTGTTATTTTGTAGCTTTTTTTTTTTTTAACAGCTCAAGAGTTGGATTTGTGGCTGAGTACACCTGACCCTCTTATGTTAAGTCTTACATTATAAATCTTACTTTAACTGAATCCCATGCTGTGTTATTTCCCCCCCTCACATTTATATTTCATTTTATTCACACAGATAAGTGATAGCAGGAGGATCTGGTAGTGTTAACACAACTTCTGGGTCTTTTTTTTCATGTTAGTGTAGTTTTGGGTCTTCAGTAGCAAGAATGTGACGTGGAGGTTGCAGTGCAGTGCTAAGTCCATACTACTGCTTTACTCCAAGTCGGAACTGAGCAGTGGAACAAGAATGACATTATCAATAGCTTAAAACAGTAGGATGGAGCAAACAGTGTGGTGGCTGCCAACCTCTATCTCTTTGCAGGTGGCTTCCGTATGGTGCTGCGTGCTGTATCCCAGCACAGCTGGGTTTTCCTGGTAACGATTTCTCCTGCCACTTCTTGTCATGGCATTTGACCACTGCTGCTGTGTTGTTGCTCCACCGTAGCAGAAGGCTGTGTGCTGGTGGAGGGGGGTGCCTTTGCTAGTGGTACCAAAGGGCTTTTCAGTCTAGGAAGGTGTGATGTAGACAGGTGTAATTTCAGAGAGCAGATTGTTTGAAGATGCAATCTTGCAAAAATTTGATTCCTTAGCCTCTGTCCCTGCTGGACTATACACCTTCCTTCTTTGGGAAAAATAGAGTTGTTCTTTTTCTTGCGCTTACAGCACTTTTTTTTTTTTTAAAGACCAGTTGTTAAAAGATGTTACTGCATTGTTAACTGCACACTTGTTTGCTTTTTGTAGTAGTTAAAAAATCTGCCATTTGGTATTTGTATGATTTAGATGCAAAATAAGGTTTTGTGTGTATGACAGAAATAAGTAAATTGCAGCTGGGCAGCAAAATGATCTTTAAGGCTCCATTTCATGAAATGGCTGTCAAGCATCCTGTATGCACTGAGCCTTAGTGTGCTCAACCACCTGCATCTGTATCAGTGAGACCTCAGTGACCCATGTCTGCATCTCAGTGAGATCTAACAGGCAGCAGATCAAATGGCTAAATGGGAGAGCTGCTGAAAGCTCTGTCTGCAAAGACACAGTCTTTAAAATCCCTGCTCTGGTTATGTAGCAAGTTGGAACAGTTGCTCCAGAGGTGAATATGGGTGAGAGGAGTAATTTCTCAGCAGAAATGGAGATTGATGCTGCTCTTTGTGTGTCTGTAGCTTCTTGGAGGAGGTAATGTTCTTGATGACTCCGGGAGGGTGAGGAAGGGCAGCACAGTCTGAGGCCTAGCCCTGTGTACAAATGAGGGGTCTCAGAAGTTTGCTGTAGCTTCCTAACTCTCCCAAGCCCTTGAGTCAGGTGGTTGTGTTGGGACAGGGTAGAAAGCATTAAGAAAGGAAACAGTACTGCGCAGTTCCAAGGTCTGTTACCATAGGGCTATGCAGAAATGTTTTGATTGCTTTTGAAAGAGTGTGTTGAGTGTTCTGTTTTATTATGCTGTGTATGCATTAGTCTAGAATTGCCTCACAAAAACTGCTAGGTTGACATTAGACTTCAATGCCTCTAAGTTTATTTTTATACAGATAAACTACCTTTACTGAAAGAAGTACTAGTAGTTGATTTAAAATGCATCTGCATGACAGTAAGATACTCAAAAGGATCAGTGCTGCTTATAAACTTTTTTCTATCCCTTCACTTCAGTGACTGGGTGTGAACTCCTATCCCTAAGTGTGTTAACTGCCTGTAGCTGAAGAAAGTGTAAACAACTTGGGTAATACTATATGAACATTATAACATTATTCTATCCTAACTTCTCTTTTTTTTTTCTTTTTTAAATAAAGCAGGAAAAAAGCATTTGAGTACTGAAATTGAATAGTGCGATAATAAGTTTGCATGACCTTTTGATTCATCTTAGGAAAAAAGTGGGTTGGATTCAGTTATAACTTACTATTGTAATTATATTTTCCTCTTAGGAAGCAAAAATTGAACCAGAAGAATTTACAAAAAAGCTGTACATAGAGCTTAACTCATCCCCACAACCATATTTAGTTCCTTTTCTCAAGGTAAGTGTCTGATTATAGATATGTAGTATTTAAAGAGGGAAGGGAGAAGAACCAGAAAATAAAAGAATTGGGACATTTTAATAGGTTTTTGTTCAGGTCAGTTGAAGAATGGTGCTTAGCATACCACTGTGTGACTATTGTGCTTATTCTTAAGGCAGCTTTTAAGGGGAAGGGGAATTTTTGAGCAGTAATTTATGCTGTGCTCTTAGTGTTGTAGAGTAATTGCCCTCTAGGTGTTAGTGGAGACTAGTGTTTTGGAAGCTGTGCATCTGTCTACAGTAGAGCAGCTATGTTAAGATGACCTCTTACTTTCTCATCAAAATTGTAGCAGTTTTGAGTTCTAACTCAGAAGCTGACAACAGTGGTGATGCACAGCTTATGCCATGTTAAAGATCAAAGAATGTGCATAAAGCTCTTTATCTTCTGCTGGTCTGTGTTTACCTGGAGGCAGAAAAAAATCTCTACCCCTTTCTCCAGAAAGGGTCTGACAAGACTACTGCAGCTTAGGGAAAGAAACCCAGGAACTCTACTTCCATTCAAGCAAAAAATCATATAAAGGAAAAAATGCTTTCTTGAGACTTTTAGTCATATGATAGAATGGTATTAACAAAACAAAAATTAAGTACACAGCAAGCATTAAATCTCAGTGAAAACATGGAAAACTATGTTAAATTTACTAAATTTCAGTGTACACCATACTTTTAGGCTTGTGTCTCGGTTTGGAAAGACAAGTGTCTGCCACAGAAAGCCAGAGCCTCCCTCGGAATGGAGAACGTAAACCCCCTCCCTCTGAATTATTATAATTTTGAAATTAAGGACCTTTCAGGCAAAGATATGGGAGTAGGAATAACAGTTCTTTACTAGGAATATTAAGAGTAAAAATGTAGTGGTACAAAAAAAGCAAACAAACAAAAAATCACTTACAGAGTCAGAATGCAACCTGACACCCTGTTGGTCAGGGTGTTGGTAGCAGTCCCATTAAATCCTCCTGGAGTGACAGATGTGGTTCTTTCTGTTGGAGCAGAGATGATCCTGTAGAAGGATGTAGTTTTCCTCTGAAGGTCCTGTGGTGGTGAGATGGGTCAGGTCTTCCTCTGGGAATCCAGTGGAAACAGGCTACCCTGGTGTTCTGAATCTCAGGTTTTATCCACGTAGGAATGCTGNCCACATAGGAATGCTGGGTCCCTCCCACTGGGTGGGGCATCTCACAATGGGATGATGTAATTGTATCAGTCATGCAGTGAGCCTTAATGGCCCATTACCTGAAGATATCCCTCTGGAGGGAGGATGGCTCATGGAAGAGGTAGAGAACACTGCCCCACCTGGTTTTAACAGCTGGCCCATTAACAGAAGATCCCCGAGAGTTATGAGGGTTGGGTCATAGAAGAGATAAAGAAAACACCTCTCCAGCTAGTTTCAACAGATGGCAACAGAATACATACTTTTGGTTACATCTTGCATTGCAACCCAAGACAGCTTGTTAGACCTGTACATCTGTTACAGGCATGATGGAGAATAAAGGAAGAATAGTTAGTGATAAAGCTGAGACAGAGTTTTTCTGGAGTTTGTCCTTTTCCTTGGTATTTGATAGGCCACATAACACTGCATGTGATAATGTTGATATTACTCTAGGTGGCTGATGTTAATCTGCTCAAACGTGGGACAAAAATTTTTCTTACACTGTCAACTTTTAAATGCCTTGCTAGAAAGTTTGCCATGAGTCTGAAGGGCTGCAGTCATCTCTGCAGCACCTTAAGCTGAGATGGGAGATTCAGATTTGATACTAGAAAAAAAAAAATCACTGTTAGGATGGTCAGGCATTGGATTAGGTTGCCCAGGGAGGTGGTGCAGTCACCATCCCTGGAGGTGTTTAATAGGATCTGGTATTGGGTGATGAGATTTAGTCATTTAGGTAGTGCTGGGCTGAGGGTTGGAGTTGATGATTTTAAAGGTATAAGGTCTCTGCCAACCTTCATCATTCTGTGATACATAAAACTTTCCAATTGGTCATGTATTCCCTGTTTAATTTCCTGGAGGCTTCTTAAATGCCCGTGAAAAAGCCAGAAAAATAACAGCTCAAGAGAATGAGTTTTCTGCATCCAGTGTGGCTTTGGCTGCAGAAGGACCAAGCTGTGAGTACAGGGTCAGTATGACTGGCACTCACAGAAGTGCTCAGCTGTTATAAGAAGCCATACAACGATGTGAAGAGCTGCTACCCTTGATGCAGAGAGCTCAAGGCAGTTCTGCAGGGGTTAAGTTGGGTTCATCAGCGTGGATCAGACCCTGACCTGTTGCAGCAGAGCCTTTGTTTCTTCTGCAGTGCACTGCCAGGTACTGGCATCATCTAGGCTTCTCTGATTTGGGCAGTGTCCATACCACATAATCCTTGGCATGGTGCTCTCTCCCTGTTGCATGCTATATTAACAAAGATACGCTGTGACTTCAGAAGTGTTGTTCATACATGGTCAGAGTTAGCTGACTTCACAATGTTGCCAGTCCTTTAAAACATCTTGCACCCAGATTGCCTTTTCCTGAAACATTGTAAGGATGTGTGGTTGATACACGCAGTTAGGTTGATCTGTAACTCTGAGCAGCTGTGGCAGGACTGAGTGCCAAATGGAGGATGACTTCAGGAGTACTTCTCTAAGGTGCTAAGAGGATCAGTGCTGGCCTTGTTTGTGGGGGAAATGTTTGCAGCTTGAGTCTGGAAAGAAATGTAATACGGCTTTTTGCCAATCCACTTTTAGCTAGTGAAGTGGAATTTTAGGGAATAGTCTCTGGAGTCAGCTCTTATCTTTGAGCTGCAGGTTTTTGATGAAGTTGTGCATGTGTTTTGTTTTGTCTGTTCCAAGAGGTGGAAAAAGTACAGTGGCTTTGGCTGCAAAGCCTGCTTGATTTTCAAGTCTGCTGGATGCTTTTGGTACATAAATTGCATCAAGGAGCTAAGCAGCTTTTTAAAAGGAAGAGAAGTGAATGTTAAAGAACAGATGGGCTGCAAAAGGTCCAGTTGTGCAAACAATATGATTACTTGGTATGCTAGCATGAGACATGCTCCTTTTGCATGAAGTCCAAAGCGGCAGCATGGTGTTAGAAGCTCTTACAAACTTTAGCAACTGTTAAGAGATGAAGAAAAAATACAAGGGTTTTCAAGAGTGTACAGGTAGCTGCAGAACTGATTTCCCCTGGTTCAGAGCCATAGCAGATTATAAACAGTGAAGGAGAAAAATCTGTAGAGAGTTTGAAGATTATTCTGTCCATTAACCTTCTCAAACACAGCTGTAGTAAAAATGAGATGTTGCCAGATTCCTTTACTTTTGTTCTCCTGTTGCAGAGAAGTAGCTGGCTGAAGTTGCGTTGCTGCAGCTCTACAGACATTATTAAAGTGGTATCCCCCCCTAGTGTAGATACAGCTGTATTGGTATAAAAGTGTTCTTGTCTTCAGAGCTGTTTCTGACTTTATTGGATAATTCGTAGCTCCCTGTCAGGCTCCATGAAATAAACACAGCTGTTCCAATATAGCAGAGGTTTTTGGCAAAACAAAATTCTTTGAGGTAATAAAGCAGTTAAAATCATCTTACTCTGAAACATAAATACCAAATTGAAAAATCTAAACAGAAGAACAAAGTTATTATGTGAGTTTCCCCATAGATGGGATTTACTACGTGTAGTGTAGCTGTGGTGATAGGTGACCTTTGCTCAGCTGGTGTTGTTCTTGTCATCTTCATTGAGCAAGATTGTCATCAATTTAAGGGTGCCTGAAATTTAGCAAAACTTGTTTGCCATTTATTGTCTCATGAAAAATTTAATTGGAAAATCAGAAAGAGGGTTCAGTTACAAATGTATTGTTATCGTGGAAAACTCTGCTGCTACTACATCCAGTGTTTTTCCATTTTTCTTTTAGAAAAGCATGCTTGCCTTACGGCAACTAATGCCTAATCCCCAGAGCTTTATCCAGGAGTGTATGGAGCAGCCAGCTCCACTCCAAGAAGTGGTTTCGACCTGTACCTCTGCAGTACCAGCTCCTCCGACAGCAGCGCCAACCTCGGCTGTAGCAGCAGCTGCTCTTCCAGCTGTAAAACCCGCGCCTGCCTCTGTAGCAGTCACAGCCCCCCTAGTTATCACACCAGTCCGGGCCAGCGCGTCGGCAGCAGCTTCTCTGCCGGCCCCAAAGGACATTCCTTCCCGCGCCGCGGTGACGGCGCCGCTCGGGCCCGCAGCGCCCGTGCTCACCGCAACCGCGGCGGTGTCCGGGCTCACTGCTGTCCAGCCTGGCAAGCTGGTCTTCACCTCCGCGGTGCCAGCGGCCTCTCTGCAGTCTGCAAAGCCAGTGCTGGTCTCTACAGTGGCATCTTCAGCGACAACCCCTCTCCAGCCTCTGAAACCAGTCGTTGGAACCCCAATTGGTATCAAAATCTCGCAGCCCAACTCCGTCGTGTCGCAGTCAGTGGGTGCTCAGCAGGTGGTTAAAGTGAAACGGCTGGTAAGATGGATTCTCAGCTTCTCTGTAACTAACCAAGCTCCTTTACTTTGACTCTTGCTGTGTAATAAAGAGGATACCAATTTGGACCTCTGGTTCTTTCTTTGTTTTTTCTTTCAGTATATGAAGCTAGTCTGTCTTGAGTTCATCAGTTATGTTTGTCATAGTTTAGGAATACTGAGCCTTTGCTGGAAAGGTGAATCCTAACCCAAGCTGTCAGCTTGGTCTCTTGCAGGACCACCGTTTCATCAGACTGAACATCCATGTTAAGACACAAGAGGATGCGAGGTCTAACCCCCACTACGCATGCAGCCAGGTTAGGTTGGCACCTGGAAGACAAGGAGGGAAATGCAAGTGTCAGAAACAGAAACTGCTGATGGGATACTTACATAAATTGCTCTTGGATGCCCTTGTGCCTCAGCTAGCCACCAGGGATGCCAGTCTCTCTCTCCTGGTAGTTCCTGCCCTGGGTGCTTTGCAGGCACAGGTGGCTGGGTGATGTTCAGTGAAATGTTACCTGAAATGTATGAACTGCCTCAAGGAGCTTTTCCAAGCTGACCTCCACATTTACTAAGACATGTTAATTAGGAAGTCCAAAAGTGAGTTTTTTCTATCAGGCCTCATTAGCTGACAAATTCCAGGAGGAATAACTGTCTTATTAAAACAATACCCTCAAAAGCAATGTGCTAACCTTTTTTATTCTTGGCACACGTTAACTTCTTGCTAATGTTAATATTAAATACCGAGAAACTGTGGATCACAGGTATACCCGAAAGAGCAACTTTGTGAAATAAATTAGGTTTGGCTTATAGGTGCTTAAGATACCAAGTAGCATGGTGTCTAACTGGTCTACCTGTAAGTAATGCTCTCAAGTATTTTGAGAGAATTAGTCTCCCTTTGGCAGATAAATAACTCAATTCTTGTGAAGGAATTTCTTGTAAAGATTATTTTTCTTTAAAAAGTGGGAAAACCATTAGACTTCCTGGGAAACTAGATTTACTTTCCACAGTATAGTAGGACATCTGCTGTGTGAGTTTTCTTTTTAGCTTGGATATTGTGTATTCTTAACAGTGTTCAGACCCCTAAAATGTTTTGCTTTTTTAGTTTCTTTCCTTTCAAAGGGCATAAGGTAGATGTAATACAAGAATCCTGGATTCTATATAAAGAGTTCATGCTATGGTAGTGTAAGCTACCATAAGCATGAGCTTTTCACCTTTCCAGACTTGCTTAAAAAGATCAAAGCACTCAACTGTATGGGGTGGATGGGATGTCCTTTTTCTGAGTGCATTTGTTAAAAAAAAAAGAAAAAAAAAGGCAAAATACCCAAAACTCCAAAGAAGAGTTATATGCATTGACAGTCTTGGCTAGTAGTAGCTAAGGTCAAATTGGAAAAGGAGTTGGTACTTATATTGTCTTTGAGGACTGAGTTTGAAATTCCAGCCAGAAGAAAAGGAGAATTTCTTAGGTAGTACAAGGGCAGGAGAGCAGTTTGTTGGCTACACAGCAAGTCTTGTAATCCAGGGGAAAGGTTGACCATCTGTACAAATAGGCAAGGAAGCTTAGCTCCACACAAGGGAGTCAAGACACTTCTTGAATTTCATATTGATGAACTCAAGAAATGGCTTCTGCCTCTACACTGCTGCAGTGTGGCAGTCTGCTGCAATTGCTTTTCTTTGCTGTGCCTTACATATATTGAATTGCATACAAAACATGTTTTTAGCCTCATTTGGGTAGATCCCAGGCACGGTGATTAAAGTACTTGCTCTTCTCCGATGCAGTTGAAGGACTGAGTTGACTGCTTCACAGCTTAGCCATATCAGGAGCTTGGAGTTTGTTCAGACAACTTACAAGCACAAGGGGCAAGTTCATAGAAGTGGCTCTATCTCTTATGGCTTCCCTGATGCCTTTTCTTGAAAAGGCAGAGGGTCTATTTTCTCCCATAAGAAAACAAATCTGGACCTGCCCTCCCTAAACAGAAGAGTCCTAGTGCCAGCTGAAAAAGGAAGCACATTGCCAGCTGTGCAAATCTGTCTATACAATGCTGCCAACAATTTTTTCCCTTTTCAGCCCACAGGGATGTCTGATGCCACACATTCCCTCTGCATGCCCCTTTCTAATTTTGGCCTCTTCTGCTTGAGAGAATTTGAACTTTCATGTGCCAGCTCCATTATAATGTTGGTAGTGCTCAAATATGCAGCACTGCTGTATTTAATATCAAATTTGTGACTGGAGTGGTGCAACATAGAGCTTTTCATTTCTGTAGCATTATTATCAAAACTCTGTGTGGACACTGAGTGTACCTGTTCTTCAGGGGTGCTGTTGGGATTGTTTGCATTCCTGTGCTGTGAGAGTTGCACATGTTGAAGGATTTTCTCCTGTGACTTAACACCACTTCATTTAAGGGTGTTGGCTTACGAAGAAGTTTCATCTGGGAAATAAAGCTTGTCTTGCTCTACTATTGCTTTGTCTCTTGTTAAAGGACAATAAATGAAAATTTACATCACCAGAAGCTAACATCCATTGGTAAGAAAGCTGCTATGAGATTACAACTTCATGTCAGGCATAACCAGCTAGGGGTTTATGGTGTAGTGAGACTCACTGCCTGGAGATTATTAATGATTGAACCAAGCAGTGAAGTGTTTATGCTTGTGCAGCTGCTTGTTCTTAGTGAGTTGTTAGTGTCAAGTCCCTTCAGAGCTGAGCTTTCATGAACAATCTTCTTTTTTTTTTTTTCGTCCTGGTTATTGCTTTTGCATTCAATTAGTGAGGCTTCCTTCATGAAGCAATACTACTTGTGTGTTATGATACCTCAGCATTCCTCTGCTGATCTCCAAACTTTGTTTTATGAATGTAAAACAGGTTCAGTGAGGCTAAGCAAAGTCTCTTTCAGGCAGATGTCTCTTCATTGTCAGCTGAATGTTGTGTTGCTTTTGTTTTAACTTAAGAACATCATCTGTGTCAACCTGCTTAACAGGGCACAAAAGAACAGTCCCTTTTCTTTATTATTTCTTGCTGCTAACCTGAAGAAAAGACACAATAACTCCTTTTTATAGATATTACCAATGTTGGTAATGCTTCATTCTGGCATTGGATCCTTGCTGAAATTTCCAGTATTGCTGTTCTCTTCCATTGCAACTTCCAAGGACTTCCAGCTTTTGTTAGTCCAGAGCTAGAATGGTAAACAGAAAATGAGCTCTACTGCTCATCCTTTCTGTTTTGTGGCAATGTAGCCTCCTCAGTTACTTGAGTTGCATCCCAGTCTCCACTTAGACCACTGTTGTAACATTGCTATCTCTCTTCTTTTGTCTGCTGTACCTCAGTCTGAAATGCCTATGTTTCCTCCTGTGCTCTTCCAGTGTTTTGCATGCTGAAGATGAAGCAATGTTTTTCCTGGTGGAAGGAGGATCTCTAGGTGTGTGTTAGTGCTAGTGGAACCTGTGAGTAGTGTGTCCAGGCTGGTTGGCTCCTCATTAATTACCTGAACTCACAAAAGACACTGCTAACATTATTCACAACTTGCAGTTTTGAAAGCTGGATCTTTCTGAGAGATCAAACTGAGTTTTGGGAAAAACACACAGAAGTAAACGTTAGCATCTGTTCTGCTCCTTGAGCAAGTGCTGCATATGTGAGCCTCATCTCTGTCCATAGTCTGTCCCTGTATTCCTGTTGTTCTTTCCTCCTCTGGATCTTAGTGTTGACTGTCTGTCAGGTTTTCAGATTCCACTTTCAGATCAGTTATTCTGTTACTGCTGCTATGCCAAGCCTTAGTGCTACCAATACAGAGATGGTTGTGAGAGTATCTTGACTCTTGGATACACAAAGTATCTCTTTTTTGTGAATGTGTGATGCTTATGTTGATGATATTTATTAAGAGAGGAGAAGTTAGATTACAGGAGAGAGCCTAATTTCTGAAATATTGTAAATGTCAATTCTTTAATTACTTGTGCAGTCTTGCTGTACAAGCACTCTTTGGACTTTCTGAAGTAAGAATAAAAGATGTAGAGTAGAAGAATGGCTTCTTGAACCTGACATTTTCTTCATGTTAGTTTTTTGCTGGTAAAAAAATAGGATTCAGTCTGAACATCTTGATTTTATGCTTTCGTGAAGTGACATCTTCCTACTGCCTGTAATCAAGAACTTTTTTTAAAGATATATCAAGGCTGAAGTCCACATTCTGCTAGCTAAGAGGCTTAGAAGTGAGATTTTTAGGGATGCTGCAATTTTATTACTTTCTTGTATTTTAATAGCTGCCCCTGAAGAGGAAGGATTAGTATTTATGGGCTGTGCCTGTAGGTCTGTGTTGTGATGACATCCTGCTGTCTGGTTTTGTTTCTTTGAAGACTCTCTTTAAACAAAACTATGAACTGCCTTCCTTTTTCCCCTTCAGCTGTGTACTGCTGCCTTTGTGTAGAGGCTCTGCTTGCTGTAGGTGTTGCTATTTAGTACTTCATGTTCCTGGTAACCGATGTGTTCAGTGTACTTTAGCTTAACACTTTGAAACTCAGCGTCTCAATTTACAGTTGACGTTGCAATTCCAAAATCACATCAGTAATTTTATAGCATGTACTCTTTAATTCTTAGCAGGTGAAGTATTTTATGCAAGACTTCAGTTGTTTTGGTGTTCCCCCTTTTTGACTGTTTGTGATACCTGCCTTTTTGAAGCTATTAGCAGGCAGACTCACTCTTTAATATACTAGCCTGCCAAGCAAGACTTACATAGAGGAAAGTCTCTCAGTGTAATGGCTTGTGTGATAATTAGTGAAACTTGTCTGATAGAGTTATCAGTAGACAATAAGGATAAAGTGTGTGTTAGGGCTCACTGAGTGTTGGAGCTTAAAGCTCACTAGCACTTGTTAAGATTTCTTTTCATGAAGTTAAAAAAAAAAGGTTTTTTCTGAGCATGCTGTTTGCTTTAAACTGAAAACTAGACATGCATATCTACCCAGTGGCACTTCTGGCTAAATGGAAACATTGATACCGTTTACTTTTCTGTATTTTTAGCTCTTCTCACTCTTGATATTGGATATTCCCCTTCCAGGTAGTCCAGCAACCATCTGGAACCATTGTCAAGCAAGTATCCATGCTCCCACAGCCCTCAGTGCTCACCCTACAGACACCCACTGAGAAGAAGATGCCACTGAATAAACTTGTTCAAACCAACCAGTTTCCTGCAGGTAAAGTGCAGGAGCCTCTTTCATGGAGAAGGGGAAGGACTGCCAAGGTACAGAAGTAAAGTGCAGGCTGTTGGTAGATTGTAAGAATGCAACAAGGTGGCTGCCTGTCGGGAGCAACCAGCTCTGTGCATTAAGCTGAACATCTTTACTGTATGGAGGTCTGATGAGAAAATCAGTGTCACATCTGCTTCTGGCACTTGTTAAGAGCATGTCAATTCGTATTTGTTAAAATACTATGACTGAGCTCCTTGCAGTGAACTTCCTCTAAGCTGATGATTTTGAGAGTTTCATGAGACCTTGCTTTTTCCTTCAACATGTTCAGGTTGATGCACAATAAGAGTTTGTCTCAGCCAGTCAGTTTTCACTAAAACATTTCCCTGGTCACCACAGAAGGGACGGTCTTTGCTGGGAGTGTGCGAGGCTTTGGGCCTTACAGAACTTGCAGCATGTAGGATTCTAGGGTGTCTGGTTTTCAGATGGACCCAATTAGTTGTTACTGAGTCTGCAGTAGCCTTACCTAGAAGAATGAACTGACTAAACAGTTGTCTTAGCATTTTGCTTTCTACTACAGCATGTTCTTTGTTTCGTTTTAGGTTCCATTCTGAAGCAAATTACCTTGCCAAGAAGTAAAATTCTGTCGCTTCAAGCATCTCCTGTTCAGAAAGCAAAAATGAAAGAGAATGGAGCAACATCCTTCAGGTAAAAATGAACAATATCGGAAATTAAGTACAGAAAGGAACAAAAGGAAGAGACAAGTATAGAGGTGGGAGTGGAGCCCAAATAAAAGCAACTTTCTGCAGAAGCTTTTTTCTGATACATGCTTTCCATGTTATAAGATTCATTGGCAATGTGTAACTTTAAAATTTCTATGCAGATGTTAATAATTCTTAGTGTAAGAAAACCATCCTGCTGAGATTGGATTTTGTATCAGTTTTTCACTGATGTGTTTTCCATCCTATGAATACAATTACTAATGGAGTTATCTTGTATTAAAGTCTCTCAACAGGATTAAAGCAGATGGAACCTCTGTTTTTTGCATATAGTCTGATAGCATTGAACTGTTACTTGGACTGGCTTGTAACCTGTCTAAAGCTCTGTGCTGCATTTCAGAATCTTTTATTAGCTCCTCTTACAAGCTTGTTTCTGTGTGTACAGGTGAAAGCCTTTGACTACATCTCTAAGCATGATTTCTGACATATTCTCTAGGCCTTTAGATTGCAAGAGTGCTTAAAGCTTTTAGTTCTCGTAACTGATTAACTTTTCAAAAGAAGAAATTATTTTTACTGCTGTGAAGTGTGATGTTGGAGCGGAGGTACAGACTGCTATAAGCATTATTCATCTTACCACTTCAGGGCAAGTTTGACATTGCTCTTCTGAGGGAAAAAAGCAGACATCATGGCACCTCTATCTTGTTGACCAGTTGACTTATCATCTCTTGAAGGCTGCAGGTTTGAATGCACTGGTATAGACAGCTGCTGCTGTTTATAGTAACATCCAGTATACAGTGAACACTTAAAAACAGTGGTTGCCAGAAGTTGAAATGAAAAGCTCATGTTAAAGCAATAGTTCTGTTCATCTGCCTCAAGTATATTATGAAATATACTTTGGAATATAATGTGGGATGTAATTTTGGATAGTGATGTTAAAAAAAAAAAGACCTTCATAAATATCATAATAAAAAAAGCAAGAACAAACTCATACACACAAAAATAAAATTCTGTGATCTTCCAAATGGAATATGTTAGCTGTCTTACATGAAAAATTTAATTCTTGGAAGTCATTCCCTGACTGTTAAATTCACAGTGTAGGAAAAATCTGCCTTTACAGTGTGATTCAATAGAGATTCCTCTTCTTGCTTTTGGACTGTGGTCTTCAAAGTAGCATAAGTCCATGAGACTTTAGATAGAAAATCTCTAACTCACCTTAAATTTTCTTTGTAGGGTCTCTTGTCTCTGAAGTATTTGTCTTTGGATACACCCTCTGGTGTTTCTTCTATTCGCTGCTCTAATTAAACTTTCTGACTTATGATCCATCAAGTGCTGATCATGTGTGAGGCAGAGAGAGGCACCATGTGCTGCTTTCAGGTTTTGTGATGAAATTTGTTACAAGCAGAGAGTGCCTTGTAATAGACGTGACTGTACATGTGGCACTAATGAGAGTGCTCTTACTGTGCACTCTCATGACAGTGTGTCATTGAGTCTGACTCCCTCTGCCACTGTGTGACTAGGCTAGGTTGGGATTTGAGGACATTCTACTCATTAAACTCTACTTAATTAGCTGCAATTTGACCTTGTCTGCTCTTTGACAGGCTGGTTTAGGTTGCCCGAGAGAGGCAGTAGAAAGAGCAGTGATTTCCTGCTGCCCAAGCAAACAGAAAAAATCCCCAACAAAACACAAAGCATTCCAACCTTCTAGATGTTGTTTCAGCTAAGCATGGACATTGCACCATGGCATGTCAAGAGATAGTCTGTTTTTAAAAAAAATCAAGATTTTTGTAAACTGGTCTACGCGTTTCTGAAAAGTATATGCTAGAGCACTCTGGAAAAATAATAAATCGCATATTTCATCTTCAAATACTTGTTTTGAATTCATTCTGTTTAATGGAGTTGTTCTCCAAAGCACATCCAACTTTCTGGCTTGGCTGGAATTGTTCTGGCCTGGGTAGTTGTCAGGGATGATGCACTGAGGTTTGGGTTCAGTGCTTTTCTAGCCTTCCCTTTGACTCTTGGATAAAATGGAGTAAAGATAGCGGGATTCAGGAGACAAGTGCTGTCGTCAGACACCAGAGGGTGCCACAGACTCACTTTTCAGGCAACAGGCAAATCATCGATGTGAGGTGCATCAGCATTGCTTGGGCTTCTTTTGCAGTGATATCCAGTAAAAATGTCAAACCTGACTTCATGCAGTGTATCGCCCAGAACTCCTGAGTTCTGTTTTCCAACTTGTCCTATTAAGCTTAAATCACTGGAGACCTATATCAGCTGCGTTGAGTTTTTCCTGTTCATTTCTGAGTGTGACATGATCAAATGCAAAGAGCATTAAAGTGGTGCAGAAAAGGGGCTTTAAGGAGGGATTGCTGAAAGTGAAAGCAAGTTAATAGCCATCAACCACCTTCATATACCCTGTAATATTTTAAATTTATCACCTTAGTAGAATGATTTCTACAGCTTACTCAGAGTACGTGATACCTTACTTAAAATGATGGAAGTTTGTTTGAACAAAGAAAAAAGAGTAGAAAAAGGTATGAACTTACCATGGCTTCTCAAACTTCCATTAGTCTTTAGTGAGCACTTTTCTAAGGAAATAGGTGGTAATTTCTTAGGGTTAAGTAAAATAAGTGCAACAGTGTTTTCGTGTATTTTGTCAAAGCTAATGACTTGTTGACTTAATGCAAGCCTATGTCTCCCAGTGAAAAAGTTAGAACTGGTACTGAAGACCAGTACAGGTAGAGATGTCTGCTTGCATATAAACTCTTGTATGCTTGTACACACTAGATACACTGTATGCATGGAAATAATCAAGAAAATAGTAACCTGGTAAAGGCAGGTTATAGAGAAATTAAACTTGTCTATGTAGAAAAATGGATAGATGTACATTATAGAAGTTTATCTGTTCTTTGCTTGAGCATTTTGAGTATATGGCCAGATTAAAAGTAAAAATTATTTCCTGAAACTGCATGCTATGCCATTGTATCTGGGGTGCAAGCATCCTTCCTGGGATTCCATAAACAGTTCCACTGGAGTAATGTCAGGTTCCAGCATTGGTGGCTTGTGATGTGTGTTCCTGGTGCTGGTTGTGCTGATTTTGTCATCAGATCTGTGGCAGTCACTGTGCTTCAGTGGGATTCTTGTCTCTGCCATCAGCAAAGACTTCTCTGTAGTGGTCACTGAGAAGAGGAAACTGGAATGTACTTGTGAAGGTCAGTTAGCACTCAATTATCATCCATGAAGCTTCATTGACACGCTTGTTGAAAGCTCAGGGTCTCTGTTAGGCTGATAGAGCCCGAGTATTACACATGGAGCTGCTCAGTTGCTGGCTGAGAAGGGGTAGGAGGAGGGAAGCTGTTCTGGCACTGTTGGCTTCAGCTTTAAATTATAGCTGTGGACATCTGACTGTTCTGACAGTCCTGGGATTTAACACTTTCCTTAGCATGGTGGACTATTGGGGCTGGTTGGGAAGCCATTGTGTCTAGTTAGATGTAAAGAGCTGGAGCTGGTTTGAGAATCTGTTGGGTCTCCTTTCCCCTGAGCACACACACATAGGAACTGCTAGCAATGAGGGCACACGAATGGAAGGAGGATTAGAAGAAGGCTGGACTCCAGGCTGGACTCCTTTTCTGGTTGGGTCTCTTGCTGGAAGTTTGTAGAAGAATTGTGCCACAGAAACATACTGAAACCCAAAGGAGGAAATACATCTATTGTTTAGGAAAAATATCCTAACATTTTCTTGTGTCTTTTGAGTATTGCTGAACCTCAACCCCAACTCATGTTCTAATAACTTTAGCTTCTACCTCTAGTCAGTCAAAGGATAGCCTCCAAGAAATATCATTTCACCTCAGAATGGCAAATTTCTGGCTAACCCCTTGTTCAAACGTTATTGAGGCCACACAATGTTTTCTGAAGGTGAACTTTATCAAACCTTGCCAGAGAATACTTTCCAAGAGGGGTGTATGTCTTGGTTTTGTTTTCTGTGCTTTCCAAATAAAAAGACATTCAGATAGAGTGATTTTACTTATCAGTTCTAATACTGTAGATGTCTGTTTTGGATTGGTCCTAAATCCCTGAAGCCACCATTAGGGCCTTTGTCACATTGTGAAGTAAAAATGCTTTCTCTTGATGATCTGAACTTATTTGATAATAACTTGGATTGTTCCACTGCTAAAGTAACACAAAAACTTTTTCCATATAAGATTCATTCAGTATTTTAACTTAAATGATCTCTAAAAAACCCATTAGCTGAACCACACAGGCTATTGTAGTTAGTCTGAGTGATGTTCACCCTAAATATGCCTGATTGGAGTTTTTATTTTCCAAAGCTGCTACATGAGAATCCAGATAATGATGTTACTGGCTAGAGCTCTGGCATGGTGTTTCAGAAGCACTGGCATTGTCCCTGCTGTGTACAAAAGTATGGTAGGACTGATCCAAAATACGAGGTCTGGATTGATTCTAGTATGTAATCAAGGAATGTTTGTATCGTGTTTTAAGGGGTCTTGCTAAAGAAAACTGAAGATCAGGTCTGTGCTAATGAGCCTGTGCTTTAAGCCTCAGTTTGCAAGATATACATCTTGGTTAGAAAATGGGCTTGTTTATAGTCCAGTGAGTCAACATTCAACTTCATTCCACACTTGGTTCTACCTGGTGAATTAGTTTTAGAACAAATTTCAGACCGTGAGAGTGGTGGTGCAGGGTTAGGAATTGTGGGAACTTTTAATCTGGGTTTAACTCAGTCCTAGGTTTCCAAGCTGGCTCAAAGTTTCAGTTTCATATAAAGGATTTGCATGCCTAGCAGCTGAGGCATTAGCCAAATTGATGTTTCAGAAGCACTTTGCAGAAGTGTGAGAGCTTTTAGGAGTTCCCTGTCTGCACCCACACTAAAAATCTGTTGTGTATAGGATATGTGAATGTGGCTGCTTGTTGATAGTTGAGACTTTTTCTTTGTGTCTGTTATGAACAAACCATAAAACGTTGGTCTCCTCTTTTGTAGAGATGAAGACGACCTAAATGATGTGACTTCTCTGGCTGGGGTTAATCTCTATGAGGAGAATGCCTGCATTTTGGCAGCAAACTCTGAGCTCATTGGTGCAGTGATTCACTCTTGCTCAGATGAACCATTTCTGTCTGCGGAAGCTCTTCAGATTAAGATCTTAAACATAGGTGAGAACAAAGCACACGTGGCAGATATGTATGGATGTAGTGTTTCCTTGCCTCTTTCCTCAGCCAGCCTCCAATCTTTGAAGAAGGACCTGGAACTATTAAGATCTGCCATCTCAATTCATGTGTTTCTACCAAAAAATACTGAGTTTTCACTTCCCCTTCTAGGAAACAACTGTCCTTTTAAGTTTTTCTTTACACTGCAACAGTCTGAAGCACAACCAGAAAAAAGAAAGTGACGCCACTTTAACTTGTGAGAAGTGAGCAACTTTCTTACTCTTAAACCTAATGCAAAATGTGACAATCATAAAGGTGCTAGTGTCAAAACACTTAAACGTGCTTTTCTATCTGGGCAGCTTCTAACTTGATGCATTACATGACTTCCCTAACAGTTTTTGCATTCCTCAACCTGTTCAGGTACATGTACTCTATTGACTAACATTAGTTGGAAGTTTCAAACTTCCAATACACACGGAACAGAGCTTTGGTTATGACTCCCTCCACGGAAAAAAACTTCTGTTAATTTCATACAAAAGAGATGTCAAAGCTGTTTGTCTATCCATTGAATAATACTGTGGAATGTACGTTGAATGCCTCAGTTACAGGAAGTTTCTAGTGTAGGTGTCATTTCAGCTGTTACCTTCTGGGCAAAATATTAAGGGTTGCTTAGCAGGGTTGTATTATGTCAGAGCAGGGAGCACGCATTTGTGTAGCAGCACACTGGCTGGTCCCACTGCTGTTGACAACAAACTCGATGCGTGTTGCTCAGCTCCTTGCTTGTGCCCTCTGCCCAGTACATGCTGTACTGGAACACTGAGTTTTACAGCTGAGCATCCAGGAAAACCTGAATGTGCAGTCACAATTCTGTCACAGTGGCTTAACCACTTTGTGTTCACAAAGTCTTTCTGATTCCATACACAACTGGTTCTTAGTCCAGAGTGAGCAGCTAGCCTGTGACAAGCACGTAACCTGCAAGTGCTGCCTGTGACCTTGGTGCTCCTGCCCTGGTCAGCCAGATGTGTCATCTCCAGCTGTGTGGGGTATAGTGAATGCTGGGTTACTAGTGGCAAAGGGAAAATACACATCAGACCTGGTGCCTAGAAGATGTTCTCAAAATTCGGTAGAAGATTAATCAGTTGTTTGTGGGAAGTGGATATAAGGAAAAAATAAAGAGCTCTGCAAAACCAAAGAATTTCTGGAATAATTTGCTGGTTGTGGGTGTAAAAATAATTCATTGAAAGATGGAAAATAGAAGCCTGGTTGTTTCATAGCTAGAATAGTAGTTGTTCCAATAGTAATAATAATAATAATGATAACCAATAATTCATGTCATAAATGATAAGTGCTTGTTGGCAAGGAAAGAAATGCTCCCAGGGAGTAGAGCAATTCAGCAAGTTAACATGTCTGCTTTTAAACTGAGCTGTCTTTGGATTAAGAAGTGTGTGTATGTCTCTGTGTGTGTGTGTAGGGAGGTCTTGAGGTTTGGGGGTATTTTATTTTGTCTTTAAGTTAGTGTTTCAGTAATCTGGCAGTCTAGTGAGAAGCTGCAGAGGAAGTATTGAAAAGTGCTTGAGCAAAATGAGCACTGAATTAAGTTACAGGCCAGTGCTTACTGATCAAACGGGAATGCTTTGATTGTATCTGGGAAAACATTCTAGCTTCTCCCCGACTTGTGAGATTGTCATTCATTTTCAGTTACAGTAGCGAAAGCAAATGAAATAGGTGATTAGTTTTTTACAGTGCGCTGTTTATCCATTCTTAACACTTCACTTGGCAGTAAATACTGAAATGGGTTTTGAAGGCGTGCTGTATATTGCATCATAAAGTATTACAGCTGCTGTAAATGCAGTGTAGGGCAAGGAAAAGTGCTTCTGACAGGTACAACGTATGAGGCATGTGGATCTGCTGCCTGCCGTGCCTACCAGGGAAAAGCCGCTGCCGCCCAGGTGTCTCGATGGAGCCACGCTGAGTGATGGATGGTGTCAGCCACGGGAAGGCTTCTCTGTAGGTGGCCTGCAGCCACGGGAAGGTCACAGAGGTGATGCCCAGCTCTGGGTGCAGGGCCAGCACAGCCTTGCCTGGAGCTGTCACCAGCCTCGGTCGCAGCTGCTGAGACGCGGAGAATCAGCGGCAGCCGGAGAGGAAAGGTTGAAGGTGGTGGCAGGATGACCCCGGCCGGACTGGAATCCGTGCTGTCCGAGTGGTGGCTGTGGGTTGGCTGGGTCTGTCTGCCCCGCGTCGGTCAGTCCAGGCAGTTTGGAGGGTCTTATGTGCCTGGAGTGTGCTGCAAAACCCCTTCCTGCTCGTCAAATAAATGTCATGAGTTGTTAACAAGCACGGTGTCAAGCAGGGCAAAATGTAATTCTGTATTTTTTTAATTACTGGAATTAACAGAATATGGCACTAATTTCTACAGCTACCTCTTTTCCCCCTCCCTGAACATGAAGCTTGATTTGTGTTCTTATTAACTTTGTCCTATAAATGACCTTGCAAGGAGAGTGGTTCTGGAGGCTAAGTGAAACAATGTCTATATTTTCTGAAGCTCCAGGCTAAGTTTTATTAATGTAATGTCTAAGATCTTTGAAGTTGTGACTTTACCAGGAAAATCATAATCTCCAAACCTTTATTCATAATGGGTATGACTTCCAGGGGGAACAGAATACCTGCTGTGCTAATTATTTCAATTATCAGCTACTACTAAAACACGTAATGGATTTTCTCTGCTTCCACAGGTAAAAGGCATGACATTATGGAACTTAACTCTGATGTTGTGAACTTGATCTCCTGCGCTACACAGGAGAGATTACGAGGGCTCCTAGAAAAACTAACTGTAATTGCTCGGCACAGAGTATCCACCCACAAGGTAAAGGAAATCATTAGCAAGTTTTGCACAAAGTTCTCCTGCTTTGCAGCCTTGAAGGTAAACCTCTTCCAAGGGTGGGCACATCACAGGCATCATTGGAGTCCTCAGTATCTACCAAAGGCTGGTTTCAGCTGTGTCTAGCCCAGCATGTAACTGTTCCATTTGACCTGTTGGACAGGGGCTCTTAAAACCCAGCACAAGACTAAATGCATGTGTTTCTTCTCTTCCATAGTGGTGGCTGTGATACAGAGTCTCTTACAAGGTAAATGGGAAGTTTGAACGCTGTTGATGGTGGGTTGATTTAGGGGCTTGTGTTTTCCTTTATGTATTTACTGTTGGTGGAATTGCAGTCAATACCGGCTTAGTAAAAAGCCTTGGGAAGCTGAATTGATTACTTTACTTTTAGAAAGTGCTCCATGAAGGCAGAGGCCCTTTTCATCTTAAGATATTTTTTATCTTAAGATTTTTTTTTAGCTTCCTTCAATATAAAGTTTATTGTGTCCCAATAAGCTAGTATCCCTTAAGATGCTTGTATGGTGCAAATAGGAAGTGATAATTTACTGGCCAAACCAACTCTTTCATTTTTTCTTTTGTCATTCAATAGCAAGATACTAATCCTTACTTCTTTCAATGTGAAGCTGTTTTAGAAAAAAAAAAGAAGCAAGAAGCAAATGTATCTGTCGACTCTTAGTTTCCTGTTTTGTTCAGGTTTGAGTTTTTTTACGAGAACTTTGTACTTAATGAAATTTAACAGGAGCAACCAACTGATGAAATAGGAGTTATTTTTGTACTGAACACTTTTTATGGGCTTTTCAGGACTGAAGCAGCAATAGTAAAGAGGAGCAACTATTTGGAAACTTCTGAGTATTTACGGTGTTGTCTGGAGCAGCTGCAGTATTCTGTTCCTTGCCAGAAGAAGATGTAATAGAAAAGAAAATCAATACAGAACAAGTACAGAGTTTTGTATGAAAAGACTTCAGAAATCTGCACATGTTGTATGCTGTTTTCTCCAAAGGGGGAGGTCCAATTGAGCTTATGAGCAAAAGGGAGGAGGAAGCTGAAGTCCTGAGTAACCAGTAGGATTTAGTGTCTTGCAGACACCAAGAACAGAAGGAAATGTTTTTTGGACAGTAGGCTGGATAGGGCTGGTTTCTCTCATTGAACTAAAGCAATAGAGAAACAGATAGGTTTTTGTCTGATTGAATTGCCAGAAGCAATGATAAGATTATAAGATTGCAATAAGCTGGCTTTCTTTTCCTCTTTTCTGAAAAGCAAAACAAACAATAAAAATCAGAAGTAACAGGCACAGTAATCTTAGAGGCAGTTACCCTCTTTTGTTAGGAAGATGGTATTACGAGACAGAGGAGTGTCCTACAGGATTACCTTTGTGAGTAATGTTATTGTGAGAGATGCTGACAGGCTTTTAGGAATCTTAAGTTCAAGAAGAAAACACTGCAGAGTGCTGGAGTCCTGTTATGTATTAATATAGGTATTTATACAGCCCTGTATTCCATCTGCCCTAGTGCTTAACCCCTGTTCTCTTTTTCCTCATGGCTTTTGATTGGTACCTCTGCACAATGTGGGCTACATCTATGTCAGATAAATTCCAAGAGCCTTTCCAGGAGGGTTGGGTGGTTGCTGCAAAAGGCTTTGCACTGGCCTATCTTCATTACAAAGAGACAGTAATAGGGGTAGGTGTGGTGAAACTATAGTTACTAGAGTAACTATTGTTAGGGTAGGAGTTGGTGTAAAAAGACCAGTAATTCATGGGATCATACTCAGGAAAATCTTTTCCCACTTTGCTGAGTTCATGCCTAGCAGCTTTCATCTGATGGCTAGCCCTGCAGAGAGAGTGGATTGGCAGGGTAAAAGCTTCATGCTATGCCATCATGTAGACTTGTCAACTTTTGTCCTTTTTTTGCTAAATTTAAGGAAAAATTATAATTGGAAGTCGCTGACTTAATTGGGATAAAACTATCATGGTGGTCTCTTTATATGAAGTGGGAATAGCCTTTCAAATGGTTGGGAGCTGCTCTCTGTGATGCAGCTCTTTTTGCAG
Source organism: Hylia prasina (assembly GCA_013397195.1). Classification (NCBI taxonomy): domain Eukaryota; kingdom Metazoa; phylum Chordata; class Aves; order Passeriformes; family Sylviidae; genus Hylia; species Hylia prasina. The sequence goes on from VYXD01002845.1 coordinate 44,141, forward strand.
TGCTCATATAGAGCCTTTGAAAGACCATAAAGGGGAAGGGTTTTTATGTGGATTCATCCCAGCATGAAACAACTGCCATGCTCCTGTGGCTGGAGCCCCTGAGCTCATGGCTCTGAGAGGCATGGTGTGGTGCTGAGCTATAAATGATGCTCCATGACAACATTTTCCCCTCATGCAGTGGCACTGAAATGCCACAACACTGAACTGCTTTGTCTGTAGGGCCATAGGATGTGGGTGATAATGCTTCATCATAACAGCACTGGCTACAAGTCATGAACAGGGGTACAGTGTAATGTTTTCTGTCTCAGCAATTCCCTGCTAAATAACCACAGAGAAGTTTATTGAGTAGGGCAAAATATAACTGCAGGTGTTCCTCTTTTAAAAATTCCTGAAATAAGCTATCTTAAAACAAGTGATGAGCTGAAATAATGTTATGGATGCACCTATTTCTTGTCCCATATAAGCCCATGGTAGTGCATTGGGGAGTTTCTGGTTGAGAGAGTTACATTGCTGGTTGGTATGGGGTCATGGATTTGTCTTAAAATGTGTAAATATCTGGCTATTCCAAAGCGAAACACACCTAAACTTTTGAAAAAATAATCTTCTGCTACTACAGCTTTCTTCTTTGTCCTTTTAAAAGGATTGTGGCATGGTGGTGGATTATTATTAACTGCTGGTTCAAAACAAGTTGTACTGATACACAATTTTTGAGTTGCTCTCAGTATATGTTTTGTGGGGAGCTATTCAAAAAAACACTTGAGCAGTGACAGAAGAGGCGAGGAAAATGTTTGTTGGACTTTTTTGCAGAGCCACGGACACTGCTTGGGAAAGTCTCTGGTGGCAGCATATGGTGTGTTTTGAGGCACAGTTGGTAGTATGTGACAATGAGGTGGCTCATTGAAAAGGACCAAACCTAATACCAGAAAAGGGATTGATTTCATGCTCTGACTCAGTTGTGAAAATTCAGATTAGGAGACAACAGTGCTCCACAAGAAAACTTTTACTTTCCTTCTGTCTTCTCATAGCGCATGACAGGGTGTGAGAAGAAGAGTTATAGTATCCTTGAAAACTAAAAATTGAGTAACTGAAGTTACTGATAGTCCATATACTTAACATATAACCTTGCCTAAAATACAGCTGTAAAATACCCTGTGCTTTTTTTAGAATAGTTGTATGTCAGAGTTGTTTCATTACAATGTGAGATTGGGGTAAGATAGAAGGAAGAGTTGCTGAAAGTACATAGTATGTTTGGCTGATAAAAGCCCCAGGATAAACTTCTCAGGAAAAACCCCAGATTCACAGAGTAACACAGAAAGAGGACAACTGTAGGATGTGCACTAAAAAGTGGTACAGACAGGTGGCACAGATATGCCTCGTCTAGAGCAGGCTCCTTGTCTTGTGTTGCCTAAATGCCCTCTGGCCAATGCAGGCTCAAGAAGCCTGTCTTTGGAAGAGCAGAGTAGTAAAACCAAGCTTTTCATTGCCAGTTGACCGTGTTTTGGATCTCTTCTTTCTCTGCTTTTCTGAGCTAAAGTAAATGTCAACTCAGGCTTTCCAGTGGGGACAAAAACAGAACGTAAAATAAATTAGTGATTGCTGTTCTTTAGACCAGAAAAACCTCAGACCTGCTTTAATGCCTGTGTGTCCAGTGATTGATGGACTAATACTAATCATTAGTATTCACTGGCCCAGCTTTGTACAGGTGGCTGGACCAGATGACTTCCCTAGGTTACCTTTCAACATAAACTATTCTGGGACTTGAAAGAATTCAGTGAGGCAAAAATATGTATTCTTAAAGCTATAAGAAACCTTATATAATGTATTTCATCTTCTTCACCTCAGAGATTCATTATAACTGGTTCTAAACCACCCCTCCTATAAATAAAACATCTTTTTGGAAATATCAGGTGATGCTTGTTTCAACTTCTGCATTAAATGGCTGAAACTAGAACACAAAGCACTAGAAACTTAAAATGTCAAATTCTAATTTTTTTCTCTTCAAAGGAGAAAAGATATGACGCCCTGCTGCTTTACAATTCCTTTTTTTTTCTGACATGTTTACTGGATATGGTGGTGGTTTAAAATGTAATTTCAGTCTTTAGTCTAAGGCTAGGAAGACTTTCTGTTAGTATAGTCAGTATAGACTGGATGTTGTTAATGTCACTTTTTCAATAACCTCTTACTAGTCACAGACACCTGGAAACATGCTGCAGTGGAGAGGAGGTGTGTAAATGACTACCTACCACCTGAAGTCTTTCTAAAACAGCCCACACTTTTCAGCTTTGAAAAATAATGTTGTTCTTTTCAGATCGTTCCCACTAGGTTTGTTAGCTCCTGGTTGTCTATAACAAACTTCTTTTTTCAGGGGAGTGATAAGTACATCGTATGTAGTGACACCAGAGCACAACTGAGATTTCTTGAGAAGCTGGATCACCTAGAAAAGCAGAGAAAAGATGAAGAGGAACGTGAAATGTTGCTTCGAGCAGCCAAGGTAAGACTCTAGGTTTCCAAGGAAGTAGTCGTGTCCTCTAGATTGGTGTCCATCTTCAGGTTTCTCCTACTTCTGCTTTAAATATGGCAACCAATAACCCTGTCACTGAAAATCTATTATGTTGACAACAATTGAGGCTATACAGAAAAGGATTTAACATGTTTACATTTTTTAAAAAGTCCACAAGATTTCAAAGAAATGTGTGGTGAGGTGAGCTCCTCTTTTGAGATTATTCCTACTGGTCAAAATGAAGTAAAAAAAAAAAATCTATAAATGTCGAACCTGTATCTCCTTTTGCCTCTGAAACAGAAGCCTGGTGAGATTCACCACCCCTGCAGGTGTATTTATTTTCTGTAGTCAAGTTCAGAGGGCTAGCCTCGGAGCTGGTACCACAGCATCCATGAATGCCTGATGCGGCTGTTGCTAGTATAGAATAAGTTTCCTCTCTCTGCCCTCCCCTAAAGAAGAGGAGGGAAAAAAACCCCTGTGACAGTAGATGTTTCTTCATCAGCTGTGACTTGACCATCTTCTGTTTATTCTTTTCTTTTGGTTTTGTTTCAAGCCAAATTCTGGAGCTGCTTGGGTGGAAACCTAATCTAGAGTTGAACGAAGTGTGTTGTGCTTGCATGAATACAACTCACTTTCTTTTCCATACTTCCTGTCCTTTTTAAGTGTCTGATGCTGACATGAACAACATCATGCCTAGACTGGACCTGACTGACAGTGTTAGCATCATTTTCAGCTTAATCTTGCCTCTGGCTAGAGCAGAGGCAGCCGGCCCAGATGAGGAGGGGTGTGCACGTATGTGCATGGAGGGGGATGGAAGCCAGTCTGGATTGAGGCATTCTCCCCTGGAGCTAAATCTTTCAATCACCAGAGAAAACTGCCATTTATTAAATATTTAACAGATAGGATGGTGTTTGTAATTTCTGTTCAATCTTTTTCCTCTTCCTTTGGTAGAGCCGTTCCAATAAGGAGGATCCAGAGCAACTGCGGTTAAAGCAGAAAGCGAAAGAGGTAGGACTTTACCATGCTTGCCTTTGTGTGTTGAGAGAAGGTTGGCAGCCCTGTCCTGGCAATTAGGTCAGGGTTTATTTTGCTGCTGCATACCATTTGCAGAGGCCTTGGGGAAGGACAGGAACTGCCACAGGCAAGGGCAGTGCTTCAAATGAGGTCAATGAATTATGAGCTCTCTTTTTTTAACATTTTATTTTTGCAGTTTCAGTCCTGTCTCGAAACAGTCCTTTGTAAACTGCAGCAGTACACTTGGTAGGAATATAATGTGGGATTAGAAAAAAAAAAAAAAAGAAACTTTGAGATTTAGCATCTGGGACTGTACAATAGGCTACATTTTTCCAGGGTAATTGTTCGTTTTGTAAATCTGATACTGCTTATAATTCTTTGGCTGGGAGGCGGTACTGGGATTTAGTTTTAAATGGAAAACGCCTCTGGCTTTTAATTTTCTGGGCCCAGCAGTTTTCTGTTCTGGAATGGAGCCCTTGTTTCACACAGTTCATGTTTAGCTGCAGGGGTTTTAGTTTATAGCTTAGACTGGTTAAGCTTTTACTCCCAGAGGCCTCTGCATAGCAACTGTAGAAATCAACAAATAAGTTCATTTATGTCTGCAGCCTCCTCTCAGTAGCTGACTTTTTACATTTCCCAATATCCATTTCCTGACTTTTCTAGCCTGGGAGAAAAAAGCTCCACTAATTGGAGCTTATTTTAATTGAGCCTTAATATTGGATCTCACTGGAGTTGCCCCCAGAGCTACTGGGAACAGAATGAAATGAAAGTACCTAAGGTTGAAGATGTGTGTGCGTGTGTATGTGTGTGTGAAATTTTTCACTTGACCTACAGATTCTTGTCCCTGCTGAATAAATCATCAAGCCTGTTCACATTTCTGATTAAGGATCTGACAGCAGACGATAATAAAGACAATTGAGGTGTGAGACGTGTGATACAGAGCTGAAGAAATTGGTTTCTATAGTTACTTGACTGATTTCATGCAATTTTTAAGGATCTTTGTGCTAAATGAGAGTGATTTTCTGAGCAACCTTTTTCCTTAACTGTGCCTCTTGAACTATGAAATTTGTTGTTGCTTAACATTGCTGCACTTGGCTCCTAGGTGCCAGCAGCAGCAGCAGCAGGTTATTTATGAATGCTTTAAAGGCCCTTATTGTTTGGATTAATGTAGGGGCCCGGGCAAAACAAATGGAAATCCAGTAAAACAGTATTTGAATCAATGCTCTGGATTTTCACCATAGTAGACAAAATTTGTAAAATGAGAGAGAAGGAACCTGCTTTGCTATCTATCTTTTAATTCTTTGTTTCTGCTTACCACTCTTTCTTCATTCCTACAATCTGTGAGTACAAAGTTGCCCTAAAGCCCTTTGCAGTTTGCCTCTAGTGCCACCAGGATCAACAATCAGTGGGTGATGCTAATCTGTTTTGTTTTGTAGGTGACTTTACCTCTGCATCATCTGATATTTTCTAGATGTACTTTCTTTTAATAAAGACTGCAAAATAATTCATTTATGCAGCTTCTTTTCTCTTGTTTTCTGAACAATAATATGTAAGATCATGAAAAATATTCTGTGGTTTGCATATTTATAACACAAACAAGGTTAGGTTAGATTCATTCATATTTTTCATGAAATCTCTTTTAAAAAAGTGGCATAGTGGTGTGCTAAAAAGGAGCCAACAGAGCAGAGAAGGCATCTAAGTTTTGTGCTTGGTGTTCTAATATGTCTTGAGTTCCCCCCCTTCAGTGCATCTCATCTTGTGCCAGACTAACACAACCTGCCTCACTCTTTGTCCTGCTTGTCTTTCCACGCTGTGCTGCTGCCAGAGTGAGTCTCCAACTGCTCCACCAAAAGAAGAGGAGGCAGATGTGGCTCTTGGGGCAACACGGTTCTTTGTGTTGGTATTCACTTGCATTCTGTCCTGCTGCTTTGTTCTCCAGAAAGTGAGGCAGCCAGAAGTTTCTCCAAGCTTCACAAGGAGAGTGGGGATGCCCACCTTCTGTGCCAGTGGTGCTTTTTCATCCAAGACCGTCTTAAGATTCAGAGGAAATGAGAGCAAATGCAGCTGGAAAAAATTAGCACTTTATTGACAGTTTGGAGAAAACTGGTCAGCACACATTTGCATTGAAAAAATGCAAGCATGAATAGGACTGGAATAAGAGCAAAATACAAATCAACAAATATCCCAAGACGAAAACTGGCAACACAGAAGCGTGGTGTACAGTGGGATGAAGTCTGGAAATGGCTTACCCTTGTCAGTCTGTCTGGTTATGTTGTGGTTATAGTCTGCTCCTAAGGAACCAAACTTGGAAACTTTGATACCTCTGTCAGCTGGAATCAGATCCTTTCCAGGTCACTCCAGCAGAGTATCTGCTGGAAAACCTGATCTGATTGTCTGCTTATAGTTCTTTAAGAATTAATATGGACCTGCCTTCCTCAAAGCTGTCTTTCATATGTTGATGGTGACCCCTTGGGAGAGGGAGAGGGTGTGGAGTAATGGCACTGGAGCATGTTCTAAAGCAAAGTTTCCCAAAACGCAGGGTGTATATCCTGACAATGAATACTTATAAATCCAGGATGTGCTGTCATCCAGTAGCTGGAAGCAACATCTTAACATTGCTGGAAGTACATCCAGAGACTCTGCAGTGGATTCTTTTATCCAAAAGGCTATACATAATTGCTGTGACCTTTTCATCTTTTTTGCATGACCTATTGCCTCTAACTTCCCCTATGCTAAGTCATTTCCTTTCCTATATTCTTAGCCTATGTAGCTTGCCATGAATTAAGTCTGTATTTATTCCCCTCTTTCACCTGTTTCAGCAGATTTTAATACCTATGGAAAGTGCACATTCCTTCTGAGACAGCTGCAAGGCTTGCCCCAAGCTGCAGCTTTGTGCACTCAAGAATTTTGTCCTTGCTCTCCTCATGGACCAGCTCTTTGTGCACTGGCGTTCCTGCAGTCTGGGTAAATTACCCCTGTTTTTCATTCTGCCTTATTTGCCTCTTCAGACTGAGAGGATGCAGTCCTCTCATTGTCCCTGATGTTTGCACTCTTAAACCATAAGTTTTTTTAGGTGGTTTCTGCTATTTCCTGTTCTACTTTCTACAGTGCTTCCAGTTACAAAGAAAATGTTCAGTCAATGTGATTCTTGTTGCTGTGTTTAGAGTTCATCTGTGTCTTCATCTCCTTTCCTGAAATGAGCTTTCCTAAATTGAGTAGGTGTAGGATACTGTCAAATGTGCAAGCCAGACATATGAACAGTTCATCCCAGAACTGTAAAAATGTCAGTATTAAACAGTGTGTACTATAATTCTAAATATAAACTCTGATCCCTTAGAATCATATAGGTTGGAAAAGACCTCTAAGATCATCGAGCTCAACTGTTAAGCCAGCACTGCCAAGTCTTGGACCACCACGAAACCATGTCCTTAAGTACCACATCTCAATATTTTTTAAATCTCTTCAAGGATGATGACTCAACTACTTCCTAGGACAGCCTGTTCAAATGCTTGACAACCCTTTTGGTGAGGGAGTTTCTCCCAATTTCTTTGTACTTCTGTCCATCCTCCTCAGAAGTGAGTGTGCTTTTGCAGTATGGCTTCAGGAAGCTTAAGGCTCAGCCTGGACAAACCTTTCAGAATGTATCTGGGCAAGATACCTGCTTGGGGCTGAGCAGGTGAACAGGTATTTTACTGAGAGCATCTTTGCTTTTTTCCACCTTTATCTCTGCTCTTACCTTGTGTCACCTTGCTGCGTGTGTCAGTGCATAAAGGGGAGCAGCTGCATCTTGAGCTAGGGGAAGGAGTGTGTGGAGCAAGCACCTGATGGACAGCAGATTTGCCTGCCCCATTCCTTGCTCTCTCAGCAGCTCTGTTCGCTTGTGACTGCACAGATCTTCCCACTCCCTTGTTCCTTCCTGCTTGACTCACTTGTGCATTTTTTGACACAGATACAAGACGGCAGTAGATGAGATGCTGAGAAAATTGGATACCTTTACTATCCACTGACTGGGAGGAAAATGGCAAACCCTAGGGTTTTTGTAGAGACAAAACAATCCCTACATAAAACATCAAAGAGCCAGCATGATTCCAGTGCGTTCTGGGCCTTACATAGTAATGGCTGAATTTTAGTTGTTTTGTAGTATCTTTTCAACAGTTGCCATCTTTTTTTCCTGTTTCATATAACCTTCCAACTCCCTTATTTCCTCTCACATTCTCAGGTAAAAAGTTACTGTAACTTGAGTCTTTGCCGCTTGCCCTACCCAAATTTTGCCTCCAACTCACATTTTGAAGTTGGTTTTCTTTTTCCTCTTGTGCTGCTTCTCTATCTAGTCTTGACCCAATGGTTCAAATTATTTAAGGGCACTCTTGTGGCAGGATAGAAGTTAACAATAGCCTCTCAAGCAAGTCCAGGATGCTGCAAGCAAAACAAGACCTCATTGTGATCAGTTGGCTTTTTTTTAATGAGCCTTTAGTGACATCCTAAGAGCTTCTGCTTAATTACCTGATTTATGTTATCTTTATTGTTCTGTAGTGTTTCTTACCTGCTTCTGTGTGTTTTGAAAAACAGAAAAGCAACACCCACGATAATCAAAGGGACATAAATTTTATTAACTGCAGTGTAGCCTTACAAATTACAAAGGGCAATCATCAGAGATTTGGCATGTTACAAGTCTTGTGGAAAGGAATAGAAATTCCACTACTTGTTAGATTATCTAGCTAGCTACAAAGTGAATCAAAGGCCTGTTTGTGACACTCGTATTGGTGTTTTGAAGGAATGTAAAGAAAAGAGCAGCTGAGACACTGCATTGAGTACCCTAAAACCATCTGCCTGAAAGATGCTAATAACTAACTTTAGCATAAAACAGCCCCCCCACAAACTCCATTAAGTGTGTTCTTGGATTTGAAAATAGCCTTTTCTCAGTTTGTCTGAGAGATGGAGAATGGACATATAAGTGGTTGTAAGTATGGCCTTAGATTAGAAATTTGCTAATGGAAGAAACTTTAGGGCTGAAAGTAAGAAAAGAGAATGATAGATGAAGAATGAAGATTCGGAGAGTTGTCTGCCAAGAAATGTTGGGTGGACTGCATGATGAGATGGAGAAACCTTCCTGCTGATGATCATTGAACAGTCTTCTCCTAACTGGTAGCATCTGAAACAAAACCTGTGGAACACACTGCATTGTGTGGGGTCCTGTAGTCTGTTTCTGTTTCTTGCAGCAAAATTAGCCTAAGCAGTGTCTGAAAGCACACAGAGAGCCTGATGCTGTGTGCCAGACACCCAGGAACTTCCCTGGGCCTCCAAGTAAGACAAGCTGAAGGTACTGCACAGGGGAAATCATGTTCCAAGTGTCCTAGAAAACACAGAAATGTATCAATAATGGTTAAGCAAACCAAAAAACTGGTAAAAGGAAATGCACACTCCAACACATAGGAAATTCATACCAAGCCTGAGCAAAATAAGGAATCAGGAAGTCACTGTGCCCTGGATTTTTTCCTTGTGTGGAGTTAATTATATATTAGGAAATATCAACGCAAAATACCATTTTTACGCTCCTCCTATGGGTAGATTACTTTGTGGCTATCCTGGAAAAATGTTCTGTTGTTCTCCAAATCATTGTATTGCACCTTTTTATACAGACAAAGCACCTGGTCTTGGGGCACACAGCCATGGTAGGGCCTTTTCTGCCACTGAAGCAGGTATGTGGGATATTAACCTGAAAGAAATCTACAGAATTACATACTGCTCTATTATAAGTCAGGACTGCATTTCAAACCAGTTCATGCTATTCTGCCTTTCTGCTGTTAAAGCTAAATTACAACAGAGGGAAAAGTCAGTGGAAACTAATTGTATGGCTAATTAAAACAGTTTGAAAGGAAGCAATTGCAAGAAGAGAAATTGCATTATAGGCAAGAGGAGAGGATGGTAAATGTTTAAATATGCAGCCTCCAAGTGTCAGATTTCCTCAGAGAATGTCCCCCATATGAGAAGCCTGCTATTCAGCTGCATTCAACCTGTAGGGCAGAAAATTTTGTATAGGAAAGGTAGAGGCTGGAGGCAGTAATGCTCATTGAGCTTTATGACAACCAGTGTGAGAGGCTTGGGATTGAAAGCAGATTTTAAGGTTTATTTTTCATTTTCTTCTCAAGTTCCTTAAAATGCTTAAAGGGAATGTGAAAAAAAATTGTAGTTCTTTCTTCCAAAGACAATGAAGAGAGAAGTGACTGAGAGCAGGAGACAACTTTCAAAACACTAAACAGAGGACATAATGAAACCCGGTGAAACCTTGCTTGAAAAAGCTGGCCAAAAAGAGAGAATGGATACAAAAAAGGCAAAAAGTCATTTCAGTGGGATAAGTGGACCCACTAAAAAGGTACCTCAGTATTTAGTTCTTTAAAAATACACAGTAAAGGGCAGTAAAAGGCTCAGATAGGTCCTGAGGTTTCTCTTTCACAGATGTGAGCTAGAAAAAGGTAGACATTGAAATTTGGTCACAGTTTCTTTGACTTAGTTTGAATTTTACTATTTGTTAATTCATTATTTAGTTTCTTTGTTGTGGATGCTGATAGGATTGGGAGCTTCGGTCTCTTTTGTATGCCTATATTCCTTTCTTTTTTTTTCCCTCTGCAAGTCTTATACAAATTCTTGTTCATCTACTTTAGTGCTTTTATTACTCCTGATGTACTTATTGCTGGATAGCACACATAACCCTTAGGCATACATTAAGTTGTCTTCAGCCTTCCCTGGTTTCCTTTCCTGCCAGTTCTTCTGTTAGTTTAAATATTTATTTAATCTGTCCTATACTCTCTCTGCCTGTAATGTCATATGTGGAGACATCCCCACTTTTTACTTAATATTAAAGCCAGTATCTTGTACATACCTTTTTAAGCCTTTCTCTTACATTAATTATAACCAAGTCCAGAATTGTGGTGTTTAGCCACATCTGTCTCACCAGCATTTCTCCTGAGCTCATTTACATCCATGGGGCTATATTTATTTGTTATTGCATTGCCAAGACAATTTTTGGGCCTTTTTTTTTTCCCCAGGCATAAGTTCTTAGCATTCAAATAAAGAGAGATATCTTTTCTCTGCTCCTCAGATTTGTTTCCTAGTACCTTGTATATTGAGGTGCCTGCAGAAGCAGACAGTGGTATGAAATTCTCATGCCAGCATGATGCTGGCATGTCATCTGCTGGACAAGGACTGCCTGTCTGGCTTTTCTTTAACCTCAGTCCTGTTACTGCTCTGTGAGCCCTGGCAAAAAGAGGTGATCTCATCTCTACCTGCAGAAAAACCTAGAAAAACCTTCCCTGGTAAAACCATTTTTTGATGAGCTAGAGAGTAAATCTTTCATGCACTTTGTCTTCTATGATAGCTTATACCAAATACCTGAATCCTGTTCTGTGTACTTTGTGACCAGACACAAAGGCTTTCATTTACTCCTTTTCTAAGGTGAACTTGAATTCAGCTAGATAACACTCTTTTTTTTCCCCCCACCTTTGATAATACAGCCACCCTCTGCTGTACACATCATGGATTAGTTAACTTTATTTGTAGCAGTGTATACTTTTCATCAGATGCGTTTAAGGGATTCTTCATCTTTAGGGAAAGCCTCGAGATTTGCATAACTTGCATTATTGAGGCTCTGATCACTTACTCTGATCACATTATCATGTACTTCGTAACCAAGGGAGTTTAAAAACCAATCTGCAGTATTGCTTTAAGTAAAAGTTTCAGCATCTCATAGCTGAAGCCCTTCTTGTCTTCTTATACAACTTGAAATTTATTTTTTAATAATAAAGTGCCTCAAAAATGTCGTTGGTGTAATAGTAAAAAGAGATTTTGCGTATTTTCTGAAATGTGGGGTACGAGACGTAAATGAGAGAATTTCTGTGAGCAGGAAAAAAAATATTTTTCTCAGAGGATTGAGTGAAGAACAGAGAGGTCAATTTTAAAACCTTTCATTTTGTGTGATTACAGCCATGCTGCAAATGCCATTTCACTATAAGGAAGGACTTTAAAACATACCTTATTTCCTGATTTCTGCTGCAGGTCAGATTAACTAAAATGGTTATCGTGTCACCCTAGAGATTCCTGCTTGCTGCAAGACCAGACTTTAAACCCTATTTTTATTATTAAAAAGGCCAGCAGCAACAAAGACTATTTTACAAGTTCTGAGACGTTTTCATAGCAATTTGATCTTTATACACAGGTTTTTAGAACTCTTTGTACTGCAATTCTTAGCATATGTGAAAACCAGAAAGCGGGGGGGAAAAAAAAGCATGAACATTCATTTGCCACTTGCCTGGAACCCATCCCCTCTTAATGCCCTTCTTGGGGAAGGAATTTTGAATAGAGCATGTGTTGGGTTCTTGTGTTGTGATGGAAGAGCAGCATCTTTCAGCAGATGAAGTAGGTCAGGTTGAGGGGCAACCTGTTAGTTTGGGGGTCTGATGAATGTTGCAGCTTCCCCCTGCTCCTCTGGAATTGCCATCACACACTTCTGTCTTCAAGGAAAAAGATTAATCTGTTGTCAGGATGAGTATCATGGTATGATTTCACCTGAGTGTGACAGTTCTCTTTGTATCCTGTTGTAGTCAGACACCAGTGTTAGTAAAACTGACCTCTGGAAGGGAAACCATGCAGCTTCTCTATGTTATATTTTAATAAAGTGTATATACTACTTTTACTGTCCCTTACTGCAGTGATCTTTCTTCCCTAACTTATGTGCTACAAAACTAACTGTTAAAGAGAAAAATGTGACTCTGCCTGGTCGCCTCTTGCTCTTTCCTAATCCTGTTTGGGAAAATCTGGCAGTAGTTAGCCAGCCGGTATCCTCGGGTATGCCTTGACATTATCTGCCTGTCTTCTCCTTATCCTGTGCTTTTAACTGCTCACACAATGTTTAGACACTTAATCTGCAATTTTTAATGGAACAAAACTTGATGAAAAGATGATTTTGCTGGCTTCAGCAGGGTAATTTGGATGCCTGCCCATATTGCTTAATGGGGATCTGTTGAGTCCATTATAGAAATTGAGTGTATAAATTCATTTTTCTTAATTATGTTCTCAGAAAAATCCCTGAGATGTGTAGAACACAAGACTATGATTTTTTTTTTTTCTTTTGCTCCAAAGCCCTGGTGAGATTCTGTATGATTTGGAAAATCCTTTGACTAGCTAGGAGGTGGAAAGTGTATTGGAGGGAGCAGATGTTGGTAATGACATGTGATTCCAGCATTGTCTTGAGAACTGCCCGGTTGAAGATGCATCAGTTCTGTCTCTGTGAAGCTCATCTTTTTTATACAGTCCCCCAAGTGTCATCCTCTCCTTTGTTACCTCTGCCAACGCTGCCCTCCAGCAGCATTGCTCCCTCCTGAAGTGTGTCTGTGCCAGCAGCACGCCTGGTCCACTTGAATTCCATGGGGTAAATAAATGGTGATGGTGCCAAGGCACTGCCCAGTCCTCAACCAGAGCAGCATCCTGATGCTCCACCACGAGAGCCTCAACCCACCCAGTCCTCTCCACCCTGTGCTGATGCCAACCCAAAACCCTCTTGGTATTTAATTCATAGCTCTGCCTTTTGTCCTCCCACTTGACCATGGCTGGCCATCAACAGCAGCTGTAAAAGGAGAGAGGGGCTTATTTCAGTGCTGCTTGAAGCCAGAGGTGTTCAGCAGCCACGCGTTTTTGACAAGTCTAACTGCAGTAAAGCTGGTTGGTGTGTGTTTTGTAGGGTTGAGAGAGAAGAGGGATATGTTTTCCACTGATTCCCAGGGATGGAACCTCACGATTAGACTAAGAAAGGCTTTTGGTTTATTTCGCTTTGTCTTAAGTTTAATGGTTTTAAAAGTCATTTTACTTTGAGTGTAATGGTGCCTAAATTAAAGCAAATCATCTTTCCCCTTCTGGTTTTCTTTTTCACTGGAGCCTTTAGGAGTTTAATCTTTCCCTAGAGGGGTGCTGTGTGTGTGGCATGTTGCAATGCCCCTTCTCATGGCAAGAAGGCTGTGGTGTACGTGTGATGACTGAACTACACTGCTGGCAGGAAGGAGTGCTTTACTTCTGCAGGGATGCTCCATAGCTGCCTGTAAGGAAGGGTGGCTCCAAGTGTTGGAGGCCTGGGCAGCTGAGGCTGGAAGTCAGCACCTGCCTCTGCCAGAAAATCTCAGCAGCTTATTGCTGAGATTTAATTCTTATTCTAAGCATTTTATTGCTCCTGCTTTAGTTTCTAAGCCTCAATCTTTCGCAGTTTGCAAAGTTTCAAATTTTTTATTTAATTTCACTTTTCCCCCATCTCTGACTGGCTGGATTGTGTTACTGAATATAAAGATACAAGATTCAATCTGTGTATGAGCTTAAAGGAAAGTTTATCTTAAACATTTTATGCTAGTAAGCTGCCTGGAGTTAACCTCAGACAATTGCAAAATATTAGTAGTTTGAAAGTTTGTAGTCTGTAAAGTATTCTTGAAAGCAATCCTGTATGTTTGGATTAAAAACAAGTTGACTGAACGGAGCAAATTTTGATAAATAAGGTTTTAATTGTGTACACTTCATACAAAAGCGAGAACAGTGTGTGTGGTAAGTGAATGATGGTATCTAGCACTGAAGAAGTACTACTGGGTGAAGAAGTGCTACTACAATAAAAGCCTACATAGGGTGATCAAAGATGACTTGCAAATAATACTGTTTTCAAAACTGAAACATACAAACCCCCAGAAAATCTATTCTGAACATATTTATCAAAATCTTGCTTTCCCTGATTTCTACTGAAAAACCTTGAGCAGTTTGAGTCTTCCAGGGAACATTGTCCTTCTAGGAATCTTGCCCTGAAATACTGTTTTTATTTAAATAGCCTAGTTGCTGCAGTACTTGATGTGAAGCTGCTACCATCACTACATATGAAGTAAAATAAGGCTTGTAACAACACCCACCCAGAAACCACCCAACCAAAAGTTCTTTTCCCAAAACACTCCCCCTGAACCCCAAAGTATTTCTTTGTTGTGGATTCATCTTTATTTAAATGGTAAGTAGGGAACTTACACCATGTAGGTGCTGCAAGCTCATTTGTTATCAGCTGCAGTTCTCCTCTCCAAGCAGGATCTCTGAGAGCTGAAAAGCAAGCAAAATCATAGAGTGTTGCCGGCTGGGTAAGCAAGATATCTGTATTGACTGAGTGAGCAAGTCCAGATAATTCATTGGGTTTATGATGAGGGAGGGGAGAAGATTTGGATGCTTTCCTACAACCATGGTATGGTTGTACTTTACTTTTTTTAAGATGTGCATGCACACACACCCATGCAGAGAATCCCCATCTGAACAATCTTATAAGTCCTGGGAATGGGGAGGATGTGGGCTACAGAGCTGTACTAGTTGCAGGTCAGATCATCCCAGGGCTACATCAAACCAGAGGCTTATGTTTGGAAAGCCTTCCTTTTCCACCCATGCTCCAAGCTGGACAGCTGGTGGATCTGGAAGCAGTGGTTGGATTAGCAAGGTGGCTGATCTAAGACAGTCTGTCAGCAGACTTGATTGGGTTGAGCTCCAGAGCAGCTGGCATTGATAATTATTAAATAGAATGTATCTACATACATTCTAATACAAGAATAAAAGTTATTTTCCTTTTTTTTTAATCCTCTTTACTGTGGGTTTCTATCCCATCCCAAGTTTGCCTAACCCAGGTGAAAGTTGTTTCTAATGATTTCCTAGTGTACAGCAATTTTGGAGGTAAGTGAAAATAAACATGCAGTGTATCTCTAACTTGCTTCAGATGTTCCTGAACATTCAAATATGTGCTGGGAAAAGAAAGACTAGCAGTCAACTGGCAGCATCCTGTTAAATTGGGTAGTACAATGTTTCACAATGGCCATAGTAAGTGCTGGGTTCAGGTGGTAGAGGAAATCAGGTATGTTGCTTGTGCAGTCAAGAACTGAGATTTTGAAATAAGAATAAAGCCAGGTCACATAACCTGGTAACTTCAATTTTTAATACTAATCCAGCTTCATAAACCAGTTCAGACCAGGATTTTCTGTTAACCAAAAACAACAACCTTATGAGGCAAGGAAGCAGCTGCAAGGCTCCTGTTAAGGCTGCATTTATACCACAGTGTGGTCTCCATAAAAGGTGTTATTTACACAGTGCTTCCATTGGGCTCCAAGCATGACTGAATACTGGAATTTGTCGAAAGTGGTTAGAAAGAGGGGAAAGATGCTGTGAAACACCTTGTTTCTGTAGGAGCTACAGAGTTGTCTGAAGCTGTTATAAAAAGAACCTATAAAATAATGAGTATTGTAATTAATGTCGATGTTTTCTTTTTTAATTAGATGCAACAGTTGGAATTAGCACAGATGCAACAAAGAGAAGCCAACCTCACAGCTTTGGCAGCCATTGGACCAAGGAGGAAAAGACCACTGGATTCATCAAATGTTGGATCTGGGCTCGAGGTACAGGTGTGGCTTGCAATGACTTGCATGGTGTTACATCTTCATACTGAGTTACATTTATCTTTCCCTGTAGGGAGAAGAGAGAATTCTCTCACACAGCATGATTTGTTGCATTCTGTAAGAAACCTAGTTTGTATGGTAGGTGCTTGAAAGGATTGCTTCTGGTAAATTTGATGGGAGTGTGTAATTGTCTGTTAAAGGAACGACTGTGCAGAAGAGCGCTGTGTGTAAAGGATTGAATGAAATGATGACTCAGAGAAATTCCCATCTATAGTGGAGGGGTAACCAAGCTGTGGTGGCCTTCCACAGTGAGTAGTTGTCGTGGCCCCTCAGTTGAACTCACGGTGCCCGGTTTGGATGGCTTTTGAAATGGCTCTTGATTTGACATTTGACTGTGGACATTTATCCATGCACAATGCATAGGGACTCTTCTCAAATATCCTGTGAATTCACCTTGGCTAGGTTCTCCCAGCAAGCAATAAATAAAGCTAGACCATTCACTTCCTGCAATGAGCCACATTGTCTTCTATGGCTCATGCTGAATATTGAAAGTGCTTTTAACAAATCTTTTCTGAGCAAATCTTTTAATGTGCTGAAGAGTAACTGTTCCTGGTACCTGGGAAGATTTTGTGGCTGCAGAAGTCCTTTCTGAGGACACTGACAGCCTACTTCTGTTAAAGGTCATCCATCATCTTTGCTGGAGATGGGAGAAATTAGTGTTACTGCCAGTTTTCCCCCTCTATCATGAAGCCTCAGTATTGCTCAAGTGAAAGGCTCGTTGGCCTGACATAATCACAATGAGCAGCAGCCTGGACAGTAACTCTTGTGTGGAGGCAGTGGGGGTAAAGTTGTCCTTTCTGATGAACCCTAAGTCTTTTTCATTCTTGTTGTCTAGGAAGCCTAAATAGATGGTAGGATTGAAAACACTCTGTCATTTTTGCACAGCAGAGTCTGGGAGGGCCTTGTCCTCAGTTCTTTGCAGTGTAGCCGAGACAGTGGTGGCATCTGTCCTGTAGTTTTTTCTTCATCTGGACTGTGACAAGAGGCCTCAATGAGCAGGTGAGATAGTCTTGTTTCTGTGAATTTTTAACTTATTTTTCCCCTGACATGGATACAGAATTAGGTCTTTGAATACTCCCTGTCAGCCATAAGTGAAGGGAAGCAATCTTTCTCTAAACAAGCTGCAGAAAACAGTCTTCACAGCTTTTGAGCAGCTTTTCTTCTCTTCTTTGAAGTTTTTTAATACACTTTCACATGAAACTAAATGTATGGGGTTCTTTTTTAATAATACCACTGGAAAAACTTGAAAAAAACTGTCTAGCACAGGAACAGTTTTCCCCATCCCTTTCTCATCTTCCCCCAAGCTTCTATCGGGTAACTATTCCTGTTCTTCGTAGTGGTTTTCTGTAATTATTGCCAGATTTGTTTCTGAATATTTAACAAGTCTGCCTGTTAAGTACTTTTCAGTTATTTCTCATCATCTGTGGTATGTCTGCTTTATTAAAAGCTTCATGAGATTATGCAAAGCGAGACAGATAACAGTGTTGCTGTTGAAAACTGGTGATCCATTATTTACTTTGCCACTTTAAAAGAATGTGGACGTGACACGCCTAAAACTGACCATAAGCCTTGATAACATTCCATTGTCACAAATTTACCTGCTGTATTTTAAGCAGCTTCTCATATAGCTTGCCATACTAGACTGATTTGTAAGGGCAGTAGGTGAAACTAATTCTGACAGTGAAACTATTTTTGTTTTTTGCATGCAAGCTCACATTCCAGTGCTTAGTTCCTAGGCTTTGTGCTACCGGAAAGCATTTCTCTGCAGACCATTTTTTTTTCTATTTCATGAAATTATGCAGCAATCCTTGAGAATGATGTTTAGTTTTAAATGTTTTTAAGTGTCCCAATATATCTGAGCAGGATTTATAAAAGGCTTAAGACTTCTCATGTAGAATTAAGAACGGTTTTGACAAACACTCTCTAGTTCAAGAAGCAGAACATTTGTAAGACATTCATGATAACATGGCAAAATATCCTGAGCAGTAAACAACATTCCATTCTTCAGAGATGAAAGGAGGTCTTTGAAACTGAAAGCAAGTACAATATGGCCTTAGGCTGATACACATTTGGGCATCTTTAAAATCATCTTTTTGGGCAACCTGTCTGAGAATAATTTAAACAGGCAGGATGTGCTTTCTCATTTCAAATTGCAAATACTGACAAAATACAGACAGCATTATTCTCAAATAACCTTAAATGTCAGATCTTCTAGACTGTGAAATGGCAAGTAAATCTGTGCATAATACTCTTGTGACGACTACTTCTTCTTATTATTATTTTTATTTTTAAATAATAATAATAATTGGTAGACAGGTATGATAGAAGAAGTTATTCCTAAATATGAATGAATGAAAATATTCCTAAATATTACTGAATGAAATCACTGATGCTAACTGATTAAGATTTTTAACTATGACCAACTTTCTTTGGATAATGTTCTTTGTACAATTGTGTCTTCTATGGCCATGTCAGCTCTGTACAGCTTCTTTTTATGGTTGCCTTCCGGAATAATTAAAGGACAAGAATTGTTTCAAGCAATTATTGACGTAAACTGAAGCCCTAAGGTATTTGGGCAGACAGGGAAGAAATAATCTGTTACAGTATGTATTAAAAAAGTGAAACTGTAAGCAAATTTGTCGTATATTTGCCTTTCTTTATTCAGTATCAAAACGTAATGGATACTAGGAAAATTCAGTTCAGCAGACTGGGTTTGTTGGATCTGCTGCCTACTGTTGCAGTAAATTTGAAGGGCTCAAACCAGCATTTTAGGGAGCATGGTATGCTAACTTGTCCACAAATGAGTGTCTTGTGTTTAACTGGGATGATTCTTCAGCCCAAGGTTTTCTATTACTCCGCACTCCAGCACCAGGCTTTGCTCCTCTTCTGAAAAGTCTTTTTCCCAAGATAGTTGAGCACGTGATTCCTGCACGTTCATCTTACTTTGATGCCTGAAATTGTGCTTTACTTGGTCTTTTCAGGTTTCATTTTAATGTGGCAATTAGAACATGTGGTGACTTTTAATTTTTCTTGCCAGCCAGAAGCCTGCTTGCCAGCAGCCTCATCACCTCATAGTGTAACAAGCACAGAAAGAGGCTCTTGTCCAGAGGATTGCCTGTCAACTAATTTGGACCTAAAAGCAATATAAAAGGAATAATCTATATATTGCCATGATTCCTTATGTATCTCTAAAGTTGAGATAGCAGTAGTGACAAATCCATGATGATCATGGAATGAAAAAATAAGGCTAATGATCTAGGCCTAATTAAAAATATAAAAGAAAGAAAAGGCATTAATATAATGGGAATTCTTTTTCCTTTCTTGTTGGAAACACTAGTTTGGATAGTTTTGCATGTTCTCTTCACTGCAACTTAACATTTGAATGGTATTGTTCAGAAAGAGTAATTTGAGAAAACCCTGGTAAGAAAATCCCTCTATTGTGAAAATGTGTTAATTGGTGCTACTTGTAATCGAGAGGTGGCAATATCTTCATCTCTCTCATTCTTATCCCTCTGGACACTTTTGGGTACAATGAAGAGGAGAGGCCTTTGGATTTGATTTATATGTGTCTTGGGGTTTGTGCATTTGTTACCCAACTCTCCTACTCCCCTAGTTTGAGGGCATGTGGTAAACAGTAATGAATTAAAGCGTAGGAAGAATTGAAAACGAACTCATCTTGGGAAGGGAGGACACTTCTAAAACAAATAAGAAAAAAGTAAACTTGAAACCACAGACTCATTTTCCCAATTCTTTGTTCTGTTTCATAGCTTTTACTGGTTGGTAACATGCCCTATAATGTTTTCAATGCTGATAAATAGTCAAGGATTTTTTTTTTTTAATTTTTCTAATAAAGTTTTACTGCTTTGAGTTTGACAAAGCCATTTTGGAAACAGCTTTGTCTCATTCCCACTGTAACTGGAATCTTAGAAATTAGTTCCGAGTCCTTAAACTTTCTTTCCTTCTCTTCAGAGATGTCTTGGCTGCAAGGTCATCTTTGGCCTTGAACTGAGATTGTGTATTTGTGCAGAATCATCCAACAGAGAGGAAGAAAGTCTACAGATATTTCTGAAAGCAGACTCAGAAGACTGGCTGTTGCACTTATGGACATCATCTGCATACTGTGGTTGGGCCCTTCTTCTACTTTGTGTACGAAAACTTCGTGGGATGCCTGTACTTCTGTAAAATTTTTTGGGCTAAACTACTTGCTTTGCATTACTTTTCTGGCTCCATGATAACACATTAAGTACTTAGAAGT
Source organism: Hylia prasina (assembly GCA_013397195.1). Taxonomy (NCBI): domain Eukaryota; kingdom Metazoa; phylum Chordata; class Aves; order Passeriformes; family Sylviidae; genus Hylia; species Hylia prasina. The sequence goes on from VYXD01002845.1 coordinate 64,410, forward strand.
GATGCAGTCTCTCCTGCCCCTAGGTGCTATTGGTGCTGTTTTTCACTTGCTTTCTTCCAGGGTGGTTCCACTGACTGTCTCAGAGGTGTACATCTCATATATTTTCTTTCTTTTTGCCAGATACAATGGCAAAGGAAATTCCTCCTTCCAGATACTCCCTGTGTCTGTTCTGTCCTCTGCCAAGACTGGCTGCTCTGTTAGTAAGTGCAGGTCTTGCCTTGTCACAGGTAGTCTGGCTTTGCTGTGGAAACTTAAGCTGCTGCAAGTAGTCACTACCTAAGTAAATCATGCAGCTGATATGCTGTGGTCAGTGCAGAGGAGTTTCTGTCAAACTCCTAGCCCTGGCCAACATACTTAAAATAATGTGATACTTCCAGGGTTGTGCACATCTAATACAGAAGTCCATGCTTGCATTCTCCTTCTACAAAGAAGTTTGGCAAGCAAAAATGGGAGAAATGCCTTGTTTACCACGATGGTCATTGTTCCATTTTTAGTATTGACTGTGGGTGGAGGAAATGAGCTTGTCATCTTCTCTTGTGTCTGCCACATCTGATCATTGTTAGCGGAACTTAAACTTACCCTTCTTGCTTTACAACTTTGGGATGCTGGTATGCATGTTGATTAAACATATTCTGTACATGGTGCTTGTTTAAGCTTTGGAAATGTTCTTTAGGTTGACTGAGAAAGAACTAAGCCTTTGAGCAACAAGTCCTTTCTGCAGAATGGAAGTGAACCCAACTCTTCCAAGTGGCCAGGGAAGAGACATGATTTGTGTTTTCTGGTGTGTGACAATCCAATGGCGCTGTTTGGCTTTTTTGTTTGTTTTGTTTTGTTTGGGTTGTTGGGTTTTTTTTTTGTTTTTTTGGCATTTCCAGGAGAGGTTTATGCTCTTATAAGTGATAGCTGTAGTAGCTACTGCCACTTTTTGGCCCTAAGCTCTTCTGATGAGGGAAGACACTAGCACAATTCATCATCTTTAGTATTGGTGTTAAGGACATGACTAAATGTGAATTTAAAGGCATGAACTGGCTCTGTAGCAAATGATAGCTCTCTGTGCAGTGAGGCCACACCACGCCTGGTCTTTGGCATGGATACATGATAATCTGCTAAAGTATTTTCTCAGAAGCTGCATAAAATTAATTCAAAAGCAATCACTTCAAATTGGGCTACTTATATATAAGTAGGTGTTCGTAACCAGGCTACAAAATGTGTTTCTACACTTCAGTGGTTTCCCTCAGTTTCTCTGTGTCTCTTTCTGTCTCTGTCACCCCTTCCCCCAGCCCATAAGTATTAAGTGATACTGGAGGGAGAGGTTTTTTCCTGCTTTGCATATGCTTAATGTATGCAGACTCTTGATTTCAGTTTCTGGTTCTTATTTAAGCTCTTGGACAACTGAAGCGTCTATGACATAGTCATACCTTTGGGGAAGAAGGGAGCTAAAAGTTAACTGCAATTATAAAATGTCTTCAGCATCTTAGTTATCTGTTTAAAGACCTAACAATGCAGAGCTCTGTCAGCTAAAGAGTTTCAGTTTCTGTGCTGAATTTCCTGGCTCCTGTCAGTCTAGCCCATACACTTGATCTGAATTTTTTCCCCATGTAAACAGGCAAAAATATTCTCAACTGCCATTCACACACTTCAGAAATACAGTTCATTGGCCCATCTCGTGCCTTCTCTGTGCTAGAGATGAACTTTATTCTTCTTATATGTGAAGGATATCTGCAATTTAAATGACTAATTGCATTGTAGCTTTAGGCTGAACATATTGGTAACTCACAAATGTTGATGACATGTGAAGGGTCAAGAGATTTATAATTTAGTTGACAATGTATTGCTTAAAATGATGTGGCAAAGAGCCAGAAAATTTCAGCTTAATAATTGTCTATTAACTAACATGACATATTTGTATAGGATTCATTACCTCCAGGTACAGATTAAGCATCTGATGTACCCATACAAAGTGACACGTGTACATGAATCTTGGGCATAATAGTGAATAAACTGACATTGCATTCACAGTAATTTGTTTCAATATGTAAAACATGTTGTTGCCTACATTTGAAAGGACTTGTAGGAATGTTGCAATGAAATCTGAAGAAAAATGTGTAATTGAATGGAGTTTTCTATTATATAGACCTGACAGCTCAGTGAGGCTTTTTTGTAGGCTGCAGATAACATCATAAATACATGTCTGCTTTCAGCTGCACAAGAAGCAGTCTGGATATAGAGATCTGAGTCTTCCAGCCATTGGCTTGAGCTACCCTAATGGTCTATAAGGTTAAAAAAAAAAATAAAATCCTCAGACCCCAACCCAGCACAACCAACTTTATTTTTAAAAAAGAATTGTATAAATATTGAGTCATGTAATATTTTAGTGTTGTGAATGTGGGAGTATTTCTATCAGACTGAGGCTTGTTAGAATAGGCAGAAGCAGTAGGCTGGCTTGCCACCAAACTGCTATCAACTTCTTTCACTTTGTTTTCTCTGGTCTAGATTAGGCACTTGTGTGCATGAGCAAAAATGTCACAATTTTGATAGGGTCTGTTCCTTCTCCCCTGGCTGCTGGAGGAGACTCAGGAAAGTGCTTGAACACAACACATTAATGGTTTTTTAACCCTTGTTTCCTCCTATGAGACAGGAATGTGTTCTGTGTTTTACAGCTGGGAAACCAAGTACAGCATACACTAGATATCACTGACCTCAGTGTGACCACGTGACAGAGATGGGGGTTGAACCTGGATGCTTTTGCTTCAATTCACTAGGTGCTCTTACCACCTTTCAGCTGTTGTACACAGCTATCATTTTTTAGGGTTTAAGATGTCATTGAAAAGTGTCTCATGACTTTGCTTCCTTCTGCTGGTGGTATTTTTATAATGTACAGCAGAGCTGCAATGACAGTTTGCTCTCTTGGGATCTTGGCTCTGGCACTGTGGTATGTTTATGCCACATCAAAAATTGAAATGAGAATTCATGGCTTGACTTTTAACATTTGACTGACCACTTTTCTTCCTTAAAGTGTCTCCCTCCCAAGAGTTTAAAATTTTGAAATTTGGTTGGTGTGAAGTCACGGAATTTGGGAAGGGAGTGTGTACTCCATCAGGAACAGCTCACTGAACCTGACTGGAACTTGGCAGCGGAGGAAGGTGTCTGCAGACCTCTCTGAGCTTTGTGTCAGGGCCTGTAGAATAGCTCTGAGCAGTTTTGAAATCCTTGTCACTATCCATGATCCAAACTTGCAGATGCCAAGCTCCAGATACCTTGCAGACTAGAAGTAAGGGGGTGGTACTGGTGGCTCTGTATTAACTTCACTCTTGCAGTTTCAGAGAATTGGTACTTAATTCTCCATCCGGCCACTGGAGAGAGCTCTAGAGATCTTTGAACAGGTTTCCAGAGCAACCTCTGAAGGAAACTAGCTGTTCAACAGCTTGAGACTACAGCAGGAGCACCACAATGTGTTCTGCTGCCAAGATCAGTGAGTGTAATTGATCTCTGTCAGGTGTGTATAAAAGGCTCTAATGGTGACAGAGTGCTGCTGTGGAAAAGTTGCTGATTTGGCTGAATTCTGAGGATAGTTCAAAAGCAGGACTGCTGCTGTTGTGACCTCCTGGGGCTGGTTTTAAGCCAGTTGCGGTCTCAGTACTGGGAAGGATGGTTTACAGTGGTGCAGTTACACTGCTGTAGTGCCTCACCTGGCTTACAAACAGGGTCTGTCAGCTGTGATACCCGGGCTGACTGGTAGTTGGCACTCCTGGGCTGCATGGCTCTGTGTCATTTCCCTTTTGGAAGGAAGGCAGGGTGGTGAGGGTTTACTGAAAGGCAGGAACTTCAAGGTAACAACAACAAAAAAAAAAGGCAAGAAAAAAATAAGTTGCCAGAGCACTAATAATTAGATGTTGCAGAAGGCAGATGCAGGCTGATTGCAGTACCCTTTGCTAGAATGGATTCTACAGGAATCCATTTTCTATTTTCTTATCTTTGTACTTGTCTGTGACAAACATAGAAGTTGAAAAGCAGCACTTTCCCCATAGAAATAGACAAAGCTGTCTTGGAGTATGCTGAAGACTAGCTGTGAAGAATCCCCCAAAACAGCAAGACACAAGTGGTTGCTGCCCAAATGGGAGGAGCGTAATAGAGATGTCTAGGAGTAAGGAATGGGCTGGTGTTTTTCAGGTCTCAAAAGCTTTGTGCTTTTGAGGAAGGGGTATGTGATATCTAAAGGAGAGGATTATTGACTGTTGCCTAGGGCCAGACAAGGTTGACCTCCTGCCCAATAGAAATTTCCTCAAGTGGAGCAGCAGAAGACCCTCCCCTAAAGTGTCCCTTGTGTCAGCTTGAGAGCTCAGAGTTGGGCATTTCTTAAGTAAAGTCTTGGACATTAACAGAGGCATCTGCTGATTCTTTGGGATGTGCAGATCTTGGACCTCTGCTTGGTCCAAGTTCCAAAACAAAACCAGGAAAAAACAGTGTTTCAGTACAACTGTGGAAGATAGTAGCTAGCAGGAGATAGTGCTCACCACCGTATGACTTCACTTGAAAGTGGGTTCCCCAGCATGGTCCCTGTCTGGACTGGAATGAACTGGAATGACCTGGGCTGTCTGTTGGCTTCTTTAATTTTAAACCATCATGTACTTTGAGAGAAGGACGCTTACTTTTAACTTGTGGTAAGAACTGTTGGTTGTCAAAGAGCTCCCTGGCCCCTGGAATGCTGTGCTTGGTAGCTTTGATAAGCCAGAGTGATGCTATGAGAAACTTAGAACTGTAAATGGCTGTCTTAGTAAACAAGGGCCCAGGATAAGCTTTGACTTTGGATGTGGTATTACAGCATAATACTGCTTTATGTCTCTGCACTGGGCATGATGGGTAAGAATTTAAGAATAAACAAATCCCTAACTCTGTCTCAAACTCAGGCAGCTTGGTGTTTCTGCCCTGTTGTAGCATCTTGCAGCTACAACAGCTTCCAAAGCTGGGGCATTTGTGCCATTTGTCTCCTTTCTGTAAGAATGAACAAGATTGAGGTGGCTTTGTTTGGTGTCTTTTTAAAGGCAAGACTTCTAGTTTAATGACTTATTTAGAGAGAAAATACTTTCACCTCAATAAAGTTCTTTGAATTATAAAGGACATTGCTGTTGGGTTACTGAAAACCCTTGGGGTTTGTTTCATTTATAACATTGCCTCGGGCCTTCTGCTGCATCCTGTTGGACTGACCTCCTTTTCAACCCGTGCTGGCAGCTGCATTGCAGAGCTGTCTTTTCCCTGGATCCTTCAGGGTTGTCATATGACAAACTTGAACTGTGACCCTTTTGTGTCTTACCAGGACAGCAGTGCCCTCTGTGCAATGTGGCCAGCAGTCTTCCCCACGCACACATTTGTTCCAAGCCATTTAACAAACTGAAAGTTTCAAATGATGGCATTTCATAGTGTTTAATAGTATTGACTGTAAAGCAAATGAAATGGTGCTGAATACCCTGTGTGCTGCTTGTAAAAAATACAGCTTCCATATCTGCAATCTGCCCTGGGTTTTCTGTGCTCTCTGGTGAATCTCTTTATATTTTTAATAAATTTCAATGCTTCCACCCTAACAACAGTAGCATTTACTGCTATATGTAGTCCAGCACTGGTAATCATTTCTAATAAATGGAGGGTTTAAACAGATTTCTCTAAGCAAAGTGGGCAAAGTCATTTTGCTGAGGTCTTGCAGAGAGTGTTAGGGTAAGAATTGATATAGTTAACACTGCATCCAAGCAACACCATCTCCAAGTGGTGTTGATGCTGGCAGGCATTGCCTTACTGAAGTTACAGAGACTGAGCACTCGTATTTGTACAAATTACATTCATTACCAAGAACCCTCCAGTAGTGATAGGAGACTGGCTGTGCAGCACAGATTGGCTCCAAGATAAGTAGCCAGTCTATTGTGCAGCTCATGGTAATCTTCCTCTTCCCCACCCCTAATAATAAATCTTGGGGCATTTTGGAAAGTGTGGGGGTTGTTCATTCCAGTAACTCGAATGTAAAACTACTAAATATCATCATCTCCTACCAATTGTATTTTCATAACCAAGCAAGGCAGCTGACTGAGATGGATAGGCTCAGATAGTGTTCTGAATATCTGGATGCTTTTACTGAGTATTTGTTGCCCCCTTAAAGGACAGAGCACAGAGGATGGCTGGGATGAGAGTTTCTCCTGGCCATGTTCCAAAGCTAGGGTGCACTCACAGTGACAGTTTTCCTCATGAAGAGACGGAAACCTCATGAAGAGATAGATCAAGTGGCAGTAAGAGCTGTGCACAACCTGGGGCTTTGCATAGGAACTGTGTCAGTACCTTCTTTGTAGTTGGCTGATCCTTTCTCAGTGCAAGTCTGTTTAGCAGACTTCAGGGAAATGGCAGTTATTTATTTTACCATATTAGTATAATTTTAAAGGAAGAAAGAACTTTGTGGTCGCTTTGACTGAAATAAACCAGCAGCTGGCAAGTGCTTGCTTTGTCTTTTCAGTATCCAGTGTGCAAGGATTTTTGGATTGCTGATTTTCAACGTGAAAAGCTGAACATCAGTGGGCTAGTTTTATACAAGTAGGCAGTATAATCCAACCAGTTAAGTTTAAACTTCTATTTACATGAAATTCTAATGTTTCTGATGGGTTTTTCTTCCTCTCTCCCCCATTTAGGGTTTGAACAGCAATGGAATTGCTGGATCGTCAGGTTTTAGCCTTACGAAGCCAATGCTCTGTCCAAGAGTAACCCGTGTTTGTCTCAGGGACTTGATATTCTGCATGGAACAAGAGAGGGAGATGAAGCATTCTCTGCACTTGTACCGTGCTCTTCTGAAGTGATTTGAATCTTGCATTTCACTGTGCTGTCTACTGCCAAAGAAAACACTGAAGCATTGTTGCACTGTCTTGAAATTCCAGTTTCTGGAAAATGATCCGTTGTAAGGATAACTCTTTGTTTACAGATAAACATTTTTATTAAATACCTAACTTAGCACCTGTAAGGTTTTTAATAATGTTTGGCTTAAATCAGTCTGTAAACCAGTGAAAACACTGACCTGCACACATAAGCACCTATCTGCTTGCATTTAACTGTCTTACAGGCTCTGAGGGCTCCCTAGTTTATGTATGTCACTTGCTTCAGTACTCCAGAGTCTGCAAGATCTGTTCTATGTGTAGTGCCACCTTCCAACCCAATCTTATTTGGGGAAACAAATATCACTATAATGGCACAGCATAGCATGGCAACTGTATTTAGTCATGAACCAGCAGTCAGTAAACATGCTAATGTATTGCCTGTCTGACTCAACATCATCTTAAATTTTCTGGGTTTAGAATTATTACTGGATGCTCATTTGCGGAGATCAAAGTAGCAAGCAAAGGGAACGAGGGGTCTGTTCTACTCCACAATTTGCCTCAATTGCCCTCAGCCTTTCCTCTGAGAAAGTGACTGAGGGAAGGAGGACAAGTAAGTCATTCTTGTGATTGAAGTACATCACACAGTGTAGTTATGGCATACGTGGATGGTCATGGAAAATTAGGAGTTACTAAAAATACAAGGAGTACAAGATGCTAAAAAGGGAGGGTAAACAGAAGAAACAATTTATCTTTCTGTGGATACAAAAAATAGCATTGAACTTGAGCATAGATGTGGAAAGATATTAACAAAACCTGTTCTGACTACAAAAAAGGGAAAAGTTGAGATGCACTGAAACTCTGGGGCTGAAGACTCTCCTTGGAGAGGAGCAGTGTTTGCAAAGCACAGGATTCACTGCTTTAGAATATTGTTTTAATACTTCAGTGTGGTGTAACAGGAAAGCTTCACAAATAGAAAGTATTTAGACAGTTGCTTTGTTTCCATTCAGTGAGGAGTAGGAGTCTGGATTATAAAGACTGTTAGAACAGATTCAAAGATGTCTACTTGGTGGTAAAGACTGCCTTGTGGTGGAAAGAAAGCCCTCTGAGTCACCCTTCTCCCCAGCCTCCAAACATGTTGCCTTCCATGACACAGCGCTGTATAGCATGGCTATTTCCCAGGACTGGTGGTGATGCCTTAAGTTTTAGCTTTCATATTTTTCAGAGTCTGCATTAGTATGTAACTCTGAACTTCATATAAAGTGTTAGCAAGTTCTCCTCACAGTTTAGTTAGACAAAACAATCCTTTTTCAGCCTCAGAAACAAGGACACTGTTGTATCTTCAGGCTTCAAGAAGTATAAACATCAGTGAACTGAGGAGAGGAGTCTGGGAGGATGGAACTTCATAACCTGAAGGTGTAATTGGACAATTAACCCGAATATGTAAATAGACCAAAACTTACAAAAGTGTGAAAACTCGTGACCAGTCATCCATCTTGGGTCCATCTTGGGTAGAGCCACAGCCAGCCTCTTGTACTGCCCAAGGTGTATCCTTTGAAGGCCTTTTAATAAATACCTGCTTTATTCCTTTAACTCTGTCTAGCCTCTGTTCCAGGTAACCTCTCTAGGCATCAGTGGGAAAGGCACTGACTGTATTCACGGAATATCCTGAGTTGGAAGGGACCCCCCAAGGATCATCAAGTCCAACTCTTCAGTGAACAGCCTGCACAGGGATCAAACACAGAACATTATTAGCACCATGCTCTAACCAACTGCTGAATGGCTTCCTGCTGATTTTTTTTTTTTCTTTGAAAGAACAAGCTTCCTATGGTTACTTGGCATGCTGCTTCAAAACTTGAAGCAACTATTCACACAACTATTCTGCACTGTCAGAACCATTGCAGATGGTTACCAAATTCACAAAGCTGTGAATCAGTTATGTTGGTTTTTGTTGGAACAGTAGTAAGCAAACCTAGTAGATAGATGAATGCTGTAAATTATTTATGTATGTATATATAGCATATGTATATATATAAGCAGTACTTTGACTAAACTATAGTTTGCAAGATATTGATGGCATCAGGCAAAATTGTTTTGTATAATTAAATGCTTAGCTTTACTTTTTATGTAAAGTGCAGCATTTTCCATATTTGTGTACTGTTATCTTATTGATCAGATGTTAAAAATTATTTTAAATACTGCATTAAAGCAATTATTTTGTTAAAAATAATAAATTGGTAACTTTATTTCCTGATGTGAGAAGTTCAGCATCTGAAGCTGTCAGCACCACAACTAATGGTGTGACTCGGAGAGCGAGCCACAGCTGTCTGCCCGTTGCAGGAGCTGGCACGGTTTCCTCACGTGACATATTAACTATGAACGTCTCTGAAGGGGTTTTAAACAGAAGTAGGTGACAGAGAAAAGGACTGCTGAAAGGGGAGGGTTGAGCAGGGAGAAAAAGCAACGTCTCATGTCTGACTTCCTCCTCTCAGTGAGCACAGAGACTGGGTTGTGGGGTTTTTGTTAACAGCTGGGCAGAGGTGAGAGCTTTGCACATGCTCTGGGAAGCCAAAGCATGAACTGTGTGAGACTTCAGCAATGTGCTGTGGAAGCACTGTCCTATATTATTTTTAAAACCACTCACAATTAATTAAGTGCAGGCTGGAGAACCACAAAGAGCATCTGCATATTGGCCTGCCTCTTTCTCTTGAAACCAGTGCAATACTGAAATTAAATATGTTGGGGAAAATAATTGATAAATACATATAAAGGGTTATGGATGATTCAGGTGTCTTTATGGCCTGCCTGTGATGCAGATCTCATACTTTTATTGCTGCCAGAGCAAGTTGTCTCTCACCAGTAGATTCTCTCTGTGTGAGAGAATCCCTATGTGTCTTGTCCACACCCACTCCACTCTCAAAAGACCTCTCAAATTCAAAAATTTTAGACTGTAAGGAGTAGCAGATGTTTCAAAAAGGTTTTTCAGCAAGTCTTTAGGCCTAATTTCAGACCGGGACAGCTTTGTCCTTGGTGCAGAAACTGAAAATACTTGTCTCCTTGCCAAGGGCTCATCCTGCCTTACCATCTGAGCTCAGGTTTGCTTCTGAGAAAAGTGTCCTCTAAAGTGGCATTTAGGAGATACCTGGGCTTTGCTCAGCCACATCAGGACTTAAAGGAGAGATCACCAGGGGTTCACTTCCATGTTTTTCCCCACTTTTCCTGCCCTTTGTGGGAATACTGAAATCCCAGTCATAAGGTGATGAGGACAAAACCTGCTATCATGCTCCCTTGTCTTTTAGTTCTCAGTGTGCTCATGTTCAAGCTTGGGAACCTAGGGGAACTGTCTGTGCCACCAGTGCTGGGAGGGCCCTAAAACTTGCTCCAGGCACTTCCTTCTTTCCAGCTGGCCTGCTGGCCTAGTGGCTCTTCCTGATGCACTGAGCTCGCATTGAAGTGCTCATCCTTCAGAGAAAAGGGTATACAGTTCAGGGGGGAAAGCTGTTGCTTGCTCCTCACTACTATCTCAGCAGCATTCTATGCCAAATTCTGTGTGTTACTTTGTGACAAAAGGGGGCCTGTACTGTTTCTCCTCCAGCTGCTGCTTTTTCCTTTTATTGCCATTTTCAAGTCTTAGCACTGAATCCAGCCCTTTGCACTGTCTTTGACTCCAGCTTTTCCCTTCTCCCCATGGGAAAGCCTAGCTGGAGTGCACTAACACACCCTGCAGCTTTGTTCCAGGTTTAATGAGGAAGGTAGCAGGGGATCCTGAGACATTGCTGGATGATTCCTCAAAGCCATTGCACTCTCTTGGACACTTTGACACAAGTAGCTTAAGGCTACTGTTTGCATCAAGTTGTTCTAGGCCCCCTCTCTTTGTAGGCACCAGTGTCCTGCCATGTGAGTGCACTGTGCTGAGCAAAAGTGCTGTCAGCTGTTCTCCAGGTTCATCTCTTTGCTCTGTTCTTTGCTTTCCTCTTCATTTGTAATCACTGGGGTGAAGAGAGAAAGACTAAAGCAAGTGAGGATGTCCTGAAGGGGCAGACAGTCCAAGTGATTGGACTTGGTGATACAGGCTTGTTCCCAGCAGCTTTTCAAATGAGGGCTGCTGGGTTTCTGAGGCCAAGCACTGCACACTCTTCCCTGTGCATGTAGCACATGACGTCTACACATGCTCTGAAAGCTGGATGCAGCCACTGTTTTCCCAGGTCCCACGGCTGTAGCTCTGGAAATAATTACAATCTGTAGTGAAGGATTTACTCCTTTGAGGGGTGCAAAGCTGAGTACCAAGACTGAAGAGCACAGCACACCAGACTTGTCTGCTTTGCTACTTTGGGTTCTGGGCTCATTACCCCCTGTCAGTGGCTTGTCCCTCCCTCATTGGATACAAAGGCTGCTTGTCTGCAGGCCACAATGCCACTGTTTCACTTGGTGCAAGCTTTCTTTAACCTAGATGAGCGCCCCACTTGGCTTTGTAACACTGAAGGAATAAGCAATACCCTTTGTCTTTTCCTTTCAGATATATCAGTCCTTGTTCCTACGGCCTCTTCTTTCCTCTTCTGTTACAGGCATAAGCTGGTCACTCACTGCCTGCTCTCTGTAGCTATTCTGGCATGTTAGCTGATAACTGCTACCCAGTCTCTCCTCATCAGCCCCTGCTTCACAGTTCCCCTCTGGGGAACCTGGCTTTGAAAAGGTTTCTTGCTGTGAAGAAGGGAGGAAAAGGAGGGCTTTCATCCTGGACTTCTGGAGTGGAAGGAGATGATGGCACAGGTCGGCCCACAGCCCTAAGGCTGCTACTTTCTGTGCTGGGAAGATCCTTGCAGGAAGTTGGTGTTTCATGGTGGCCAAGACTTCCACCATTTAGTCTTACTTCAGTCAAAGGTCCTTATAGCAGTAAGTACTTTCCATCTTCCAAGGGATGTTTCCCTGGAAGAGCCATCCAAAGTTCCTGCTGGACACCCTATCAGAGATGGTCATCCATTCTCTTCCCTAACCCCATCTCACAGTCCCACAGCTCTTCCATGTGTCTCATTGTCCGCCTATGCCTGTCTCAGAACTAGCAAAGGGTACAGAGCCTGCTCTGTGTGATTCAGGGGTGTCAGGACCTGCACGAGGCCCCAGAGGGTGACCAGTGTGTGCTTCACCAGAGTTCTGCCCGTTTCCAGGCTCACTGAAAGACTACCTCCCCTGGGGCTGCATCCTGGTGGGAGGGAGTAAAGGTGGGGGTCTTGTGCATAGATACTGCTAAGGCATAAAGCCCATCTTAGCAGCTTGGCATGCCATGCACCCGCTCCACAGGCTGTTTGACAACTGCTCTGCAGTTATCAGTGAGCAGTTACTGTCTCTACCAGATTACAGGGAGTAGTATTCTTAAATCTATTTGAAATGAAAAATTATCTGACAGATCATCTGTATCTGTTTTTGAGAGCTAATTCATAATTACATGTAGTTCCCCAAGCTTCTTGAGATATTTGCTCTTCCACTTTGAAGTGTTTAGTGTGACGGGGTTTATTATTTACAGTTATTTTAAGGTGTTTTTTATTTCTGTTCTTAGAAGCTGGAAGGGAGGTTAGAAGTATTTTTTTCTAGTAATTATGTGTGAATATACATCTACTCTGTGTGTATAAGGATGGCTGAGTAACTTCTAAAAAGAAATACTCTACTTTATGTAAAGACTGAGTTATAACAGCTCCCAGGTGTGAAACTTCAGCAACAAGGAGAGAGGCAGGAAGGAGATAAATTATATTCTTTCTTTAAGAGGTTTCAAGTTTTAATGTGTTAAAATCCTTTGACACCTTTGTGCAAAATTGGGCAGAGAATAAAGACTCCCTTGAAGAGCTGATCAGCAGGAAGTCTCAAGAAAGAAGGGTAGGAAAAAGAATGCATACAGAGGATCGAAAACAGAGCTCACTTCTCTCTTCAGAAGCTTCAGTGATACATTTACATGCATTCTGGCAGAAGCTTTCTTTTAGAGAAAAGATAGAAAAGGACCTTTCTAGAACAGGTATGTGTAGGCAGGCTGCTTATTTAATGAAGCAGACTTACTGAGGAAGAAATCCTTATATTGTTGCTTCTTGCTCAATGCAATTTTCATTATTAACTTCATGTCTCTTAAAATTTGGAAAACCCCTCTCTTATCACCTCATCTCTCTTTGAAGGAGTAGCAAGTACTGTCTATCACCAGCACAGAACTGAACTACTCTGGGCCATGGGCCACATGCTGTGGTGGCCCTACGCTGAAAGAAGAGGCTGGAGTAAGCAGAAGATGTGTAGCTACATTAGACATAGCAGAAGATATGTAAATACAGCGTGGGCTACTCAACATCTCGTAGCTGAAGCCGTTTTTCTCTACTGATGTGAATAAACCACGGTTGAAGGCTTATAGCCCATGTGAGCATCTGCCTTGCATCAAGCTGAGGTGGTAATCAGGCTTGTGCTACCTCTTGTCAGGGCCAGGTCTGTAATTTTCTGCACCCTGCCTTTCACCAGCCCATCCCTTAGCCTTTTCCAGAACCGCCTGGCGGGTGGTGCAAACTCAAAGAGGCCTCATCTCAGCTCTCAGTCTTTACTTTTAATTTGAAAGGTTTAGCCTTCTTTATTACAGGGGGGAAAAAAATGAAAGTGACCCAAACGTCAGGTACAGAGGGCAAATATTAAAAGTAAGCTTGTTTTTGCCTTTGAAATTCCACACTTCTTAGAAACTGTTGGTGAGTGATGCCCCAGAGCTGGGGAGGATGGCTCCAGAAAAAGATCCCCTCAAGTGTGCAAGCAGCCCTTCACAGGAGTCTGCTGGGGATGCTGAAACAGAAATCAGCATTTCGAGGTTTTTTTTTTCCCATGCGGTGAAGAAGAACCTGTGGGAAGGTCCTGACTATGTCCTTACACAAAACCAGGATATCCAGTAATTAGTGAGAGATACCTCCAGGGCAAGCTCAAATTTTGCAACACTTCCCAAGGCAGGGAAAATGCCCTGGGCTAGGGCAGTCTTGGGAAGAGAATGAGTCAGGACCTTTTTTT